>VZTN01005257.1:681477-724956 GCA_013400515.1 Erpornis zantholeuca | reverse complement strand
CGGCGTCCGCAGCGAGAAGAGCGGCGCGGGCGGGCCGGGTTTCTGCGGGGCGAGGCTTGCGAGGGCGGTGCGGGCGCAGTCCCGTGGGGGCGGACATTCCCCCGGTCATGGAATCATAAAACCGCGGGGTCATAGGATCGTAAAGGCTGCAAGAGACCTTTGAGATCATCTAGTCCTACCGTCAGTGCAGCACTGCCACTGTAACCCCTAAACCACTAAACGGGACAAACAATTTCAGACAAAGCTTGTCACTGCAATGGGATTGAGATTTCGAGGCTTGAAGTTATTAACCAAGTGATGCACGGAATTGGGTAACTGGATGGGTCTGGAGCATTAACCATTGAACAGGTGCCCTAAGCACTAGGGTGCGTCAACTTTGCTGTTTTTGCTTCTGCCAAAAATGCAGGTTTCTGGGAAATACGGGAAAACAAGGCTTTTTCCTTATTGTGTTAAGACACAATATTTGTAGGAAATTAGTAGGAGAAGTCGGTTCATCCCACTGCCGTTTTCTCCAGGCAGCGCTTATTTCAGAGCAAGTTGATATTTCTTCTGTTAGACACAAATTCACTGAATAAAGCATGCAGCACCTTTTCTTCTTCCTACTAGAATGAATAATTTCAAAAAATCGGTATGAAGATGGCATCATTCAGGTGTAACTATATAAATGCAAAGGTAGGCGACCCACAGTGGCACATGGCAGTGTCACTGCAGCTGAGAGTGCATGTACACAAGGCCAGCAGGTCTTTAGCAGCACCTCCCTCCAGCAGCTGTGGTGATAAAGCAGAACAGTCAAAGCCTTTGGTGTATTTACTAAATAAACTACAAATATAACTTCAGTGTATAAGAGATATATTATTATACTTGCAGACTGCATGAACAGCCATTTCTCAAACCACTTGCACTGTTGATGGTCAGGGACAACAGCAGGCTGAATTGCACAGCCATGTTTGTTTTCATCGTAAGTAAAAGCAGAAATATGCCTAATGTTCACTGCATCTGCTTGGCTGTTCCATGCAAGCTGCCTCGTAGTAGCATGGCACTGAGAGGAATGACAGGATTTGTCTTTACAAACAAATTGTTGGTCTGCTGGTAGACAAAATCAGCACTGAGAGATAAAAGAAACAATGGGAAGGATTCTACTGATTGATGAACGGAAAAAGATGTTTGCCTTTACAAACATACTGGAAATCTGCTGATAAATGAAATTGGATATTGAAAGATGAAAGAAACAATGGGGAAAAACCATGAATTCCATAAAGAATTAAGAATTAAGGGGGGGGGTATTATACATTAGAGGGGAATCTTAGATATTAAGCATTCTGGCAAGTCTGTACCTCTCAAGTACCTCAGCCAATGGGGAAAGAGAGAGGGAAATGTAGCAGGGAAATTAGGATAAAAAGGAGGCTGCATCCTCCAAAAGTTTGAGAGACCCCAGGGGAATGTCCAATGGCCTCTCCCTTTATTTGAATAAAGTAAAGGGACTCCTCTGTCTCCTTTTTGGATATAAACCTCTGGTGTTTGTGGATTAATTTTCCTGACAGCACTAATTACTGACATTTCTGAGTCTGCAGGCAGTTGTTTCATTCTATGGATGATTCAGAAACTGGCGCAGTGTATTTTCTTTGATACTTTCTTCAATGATCCCTTTCAAAGCCCTGCACTTGCTATGGCAATTGAAAGGCAAAAACTATGACTACTGAAGTATCTTCTTTTATATCATCTGCCAGTTTGCCTTTTGCAGTTGTTTTTTGTGCCTGGACATGATGGCAGATGATGTGTGCAAGAAGTGCTGTACAGATGGAGGCTCCAACTGCAACCAGAGCCAGCCCATTCAGGGTCAAATGCACCCACACATGCTGGCTATCACACAGTGCCCCTTTTCATCTCCTCTAACGAAAGCAAAGTCACTACCACGAGCTACAGCAATCTCCTAGGGCAAATGACTTTCTATCTTTGTGTCACAGATCAACATTTTCTTTTTTTTTTCCCCTTTCCAGTGTCATATTGCCAGGTTGAGGGAGGCAATTCTCTCCCTCTATTCAGCTCTTGTGGGACCCCACCTGGAGTAGTATGTCCAGCTAAAGGGTCCCCAACAGATGAAGGATATGGACCTGCTGGAGGGAGTCCACAGTAGGGTCATGAACATAATCAAAGGGCTGGAGAACCTCTTCTACAGAAGAACAGGCTGAAAGAATTGGGATTGTTCACCCTGAAGAAGAGAGGGCTCCAGGGAGGGCTTGTAGTAACTTCCAGTACCTAAAAAGGGCCTACAAGAAAGGTGGGGACACCCTAATTACAAAGGCATGTAGTGGCCTGACAGGGGGGAGTGGCTTTAAACTTGAAAGAGTGTTGGTTTAGATTAGATATTAGTAAGAAATTCTTTACTGAAAGGGTGGTGAAGCACCGGGACAGGTTGCCCCGAAAAACTGTGGATGCCCCATGCCTGGAAGTGCTCAAGGCCATGTTGGATGGAACATGATGTTCCTGCCCATTGCAGGATACTCTTTAAGGTCCCTTCCAAGCTAAGCCATTCCATGATTCTATGATCTTCCATATCCCATTTTTGACTGTTTTCTCCATGTTGAAGATTGTGTCCTAACCAGCAGGTAGATTCACTGCATTCTGAAGGCACCTTCAGCAGGCTACAGTAGCTTCAGAGTTATCTGCCTCAGTAACTGGGCACTGGGGACTAATTTCTGCTCAAAAAGGCATAAACAGTGCAAGCCAGGAGAGGACAGGACAAAAAGCATTCTGCTATTTCATGATTCTAAGTTGCTTAATGCTTGGCTTTAATCTATCCATTACCCCTTGAAAGCTGATAGACCCTACTTAAAGACTATAAATGAAGCAAATGCTTCGTGTCCTGAAAACTTCATCCCTGCAGGCACACAACATTCACTGATCTATGGAGTTACAACCCCCTTGGTTGTAAAAGGGAGATCTGCAGAGAAGGAAGAAGTGGTGAATTACCTTAAAAACTAGAGTAACAGAAATGGTGGAGTAATGCAAAGTGCAAAATAAGGACTAATTACAACATCTTCTGTACTTTTAAGTGAAAACTGAAGGAGGGTAAAGTGAGCTCTGGGATGTATTAGTTGACCCACCAATGTGCTATGGATGCATGGGGAGCAAATGTAACCCCAAGGTGTATCAAGTAGGATATTTTCAGTGATCCACCTGGCAAATTTCATTGACCCTTGAGTATAATGTAATTTCAAGTATGAAATACCATTCTGGTCACTTCAGTACAGTAAAGATGAACCCAAATTCAAACTGAGACCCTTGTGTAAACAGGATAATTAAGGGGAGCGAAGCATCCTTTCAATAGCAGGTGATTAAAAAGAAATTGGCTTGTTTAATTAAGCAAAACAAAGCTTGAGAGAAGTTCTTGTTTCCATCTGTAAGCAAAATGGAAGAGTAAAAATAGAAAAAAAAAAGGAAAAGAACTACTCTTTGTATGAAAGAACATTACTGGTAAAAGAACATTTTGTGTAAAGTGGATGTAAATAAATGTAGATTGGAAATTAAAAGGATTTTTGCTCAACAGTACAGCTTGTGAAAAACTTCTCCACAGGAATCAGGAGGGATCAAAAACTGAAATCTGTTCTTAGATGAGTATGGTTCGCTTGTGAAAAGGCTTTTACAATGCAGTTCCCTATGATAGCAAGGGACTGATTCCTTTGCCCTTGCATTAATTCTCTGCTATTGAGGTTCTTCACTTTGCACCTCAAGCATCTGGGGCTAGCCACTGTCGGAGAAAGACTAGTGAGCTAAAGTACCACAAATGCAATCCAAAATAGCATTGACTAGTACTGGTACTTATTTCAAATATTTTAGGACAGTGTATAGAGTTCAGGGGGATTAACAGCTGTCAGGGGTGATGAATGCCCCAAACTGTTCTTAATTCTAAATGGGAAAAGCTAAAAACCTCTCAGGATGGAAAAGAATGAGGGTCACCAGTGCATGAATGCTTTCCCACGTTGAATAGAAGAAAAGGGCTACAATAGCTTTCAAATAAATATGCAAATGATAAGGTGCATTTTGAGTGATTTCAGTGCTGTTATGGCAGGGATGAGCGTGCCCCAGTGGTTTTAAAGTGAAGGCAGCACCCAAAACACAGAAGGCAGAAAATAAAAAGATATCACTGTCTTCCTTATCTACAGCAGATAATACTTTTAAGTGCTCAAAATCTTCTGCAGTTAGGTCAAGTCCTTCCTCTGTTATTTTGTTTTCTTTTTAAGGGACAAATCAATGATGAGTGTGTGTGATTTCTTCCATTAAATTTGTTTACGCACGCGACCAGGTATATAGGGCTTGGTAAGGAAGAAATAAAGGAATTTATCCGCCGAGGAATAAAGTCAAAAGGATTCTACCCATAGGTGGCAGCAGTAACTGCTGCTAGTGCTGCCTGTCAGTGCTGCTCCAATTCAGCCTTGGGACACAGACAGGGTTTAAACCAATTGACCTGATCCTCTGAGTCGCTAAACAGCAATTCCAGAGATCTTAAAATGGGGTCATGTACCGAACTCCTTGCAGAAACCACCAGCAGAGTGCATCTCCCTGGAAGCTGGTTCAATTGCCAGAAATAACCCTGCTGTGATTTCTTGAAGGAAGGAGGTATAATATTTATTCAAGTGCTAGGCTTGACAGCAGTAAGAAATGGCTTTTATATTAGAATATTAAATCCTGCTATGTTCTCATCGGATGTGTTTTTCCTGTAGAATGAACAGATAAATACCATCTGTGTTTAAAGCTATCAGAACTGAGTGCCATTACAATGGAGGACAATTTGGACCAATATCCCTTCCTGCTAACCCAAGAATTACCTTGTATACAAAATATTCATATATTCACCACCTTTGACTGAATAAAGGCAGGACGAATTGTGTGGAGAGGTGGCAGCAGCTGCTTCTGACTGCTGTATGCAGGAAGAGAGAAGTAAGGGAGGAGATCATCTCTAGGAGTTACTTATTTTTCATCTTTACATGCAGAGAATCATATAAGTTGCAAATAAGAATTTCATGTTCCCACAGCCCTGGTCTTACTTCTTCCATAAAGGAGTCCTGCAGTGGTAATGCCAGGCAGGACTTTCTGTGTTGCATTTTAATTGCTCCTCAGAGATCTGGTTCATACTGGCAAAATTCGGAAAAAAAAATTTCCAGGCAAGTGAAAAGGGAAGGAGTAGATTGGAGTGTGGGGCTCGTCTCTACTCCCTCCTTCCTAAAGATTATTATGCATTGGCTTTTTAACTTTCTGGGAATGCCTATATTATTTACAATTTTTCTCAAGTATCTCATGCAGGTCAGTGCAAATATAGAAATATACAAAGTCAGCAGCCTATGTGTGCTTTTTAAGAAGGACATGACATGCTGTGAAGAGAATTAGGATCAGGAGCAGTGTGGTTGGTGGTGTGTGCAAGGATGCATGAACAATCTGGGTGTGTTACCAGCAGTTTTAAAGTTTTACCACTGTCATATGAGGACAGTAATACTGTAGTGGCCCTGGTGTAGCAGGCATTGTGTGCAGTGCAGAAAATATGCATTTGAGGGAAGATTTTAAGGAGGAGACAGAGTAGAGGCTTTGTGGAGTAGTCCAGAGTTGTCTTCCAGGTATAAATGTGCAAGAGAAAGATTACAAGAGTTAGTAGTAGGTAAAATTGTCCATAGAGGAGACAGACATGAACTTAAAGTGGTGAAAGGAGGACAGAAGAGATAGAGCATAAAGGTTTCAAAACCAGGCTGAGAATATGTTGTGAATATATGACAGACCCAGACCTGAAGCTGCGCTGACTCTGTGTAATGCAGCTGGGAGAGCAGTGGGGAAAGACACTAAAGGGGGCTGGAGGAATCTGGATGTGGGCCAGGGGATGGTGGTAGCAGTGACATTTTGTACTGGGCTGAGGGGGTAATATGGATGTCAGGCAAGATTTTGGTTGTAATGTAAAGAAAAGAAGAGGCAGATGTAGGGAAGGGAAATGGAGGTGAAAAGTGGACGGCCATTACTTGCTGTTCATTATCCTATGAGACATTTAAGCAGTGAATCAATTATGGTACCAAGCAATTGTGTAGATAATGAGTTAAGCAATGAAGCAGTTAGACAGCAAATCATTTCTGATATTAAATAAAAATGGGGAGAATCAACAGCAATATGAATCAATTATGCAGAGAACTATTACCAAAGTCAGTCAGTTAAGTAGAAAAACAGTTATACAGCAAGAGAATGAATAAATTAATTATCAAGTGGGACCATGATGCTGAGAATTAATTATGTGGAATCTTCCTTTGTGATAAGGAGCATGTCTGAGGCAGCTTCATGCACAGAAAAAAAATCCAAAACAAAACCATAAAAAGAGGTGCAAAACTAACGAAGACACACGTCCTGTACGACACAAGTCCTGCAAGTTGTCAGACCCTTTGCGACATCCTCTCATCCATATCTTTGGGCTAGATTAACCTGTGTTGCAATAGATGCTGAAGCCATTGCAGAAGCAGAGCCGATGAAGCCTATGTCTCCGCCATGCCTTCCTTAACTGGGAACGCAGACATGAGATAGAGGAAGTTCAGAGATGAATTTGTGGCTCTGACAGGTGGGATGTAGAAGGAGCCGTTGTGGGGAACAGCAGACCCACCATGGCCCTGCTGTGGAGGGAAGCCTGCTAAGAGAGATAAGAAGGATTGCTCAACCGCCTTGCCAGGACCCCAAGATAACAGAGCAACTTTCTGGAGATGGAGAGCAGAAAAAAGCACACAGCCCTCTGGGAAGAATCCTATGTAGATCTGTTGTAACCCATTGGCTTTTATCCCCTCACACCCCCCCTTGAGTCCCCATAAAATCCCCTGTATTTTCCCCAGACCCTAGGGGAAGCTCCCATCCCTGGCTCCCTTTGCTACTGGTCTTTGAATAAAGCTACCCTATGCGGAACCGCCATACGGGCCCCTCGTCTCTCTTCCCTGAGCCGGCCTTAGGGGAGCAGCCTCTCAGGACAAAGAGCTGAAATCATGGAGCTGAACATCACTAAGAGCTGACAGCCTGCTGAGACAGGCACCCCTGCTGAGGCGCTCCCCCGGCTGCCAAGGGATAGCTGCTGATCCCCTGGAAGGTTGTCTCTGGCGAGATATCCTTTCTGGGGTGCTCACAGCCTCCTGGGCCTGAGAGACAGGCCCCACCGGCAGCTAGAAGCCCATGGTCTCTCAATAATCTAAGCAGCACAGAGAGACTCAGGGTTCTTCATGGCCCCCAGATTAGTCAGGGTCAAACTTCATGTACTTTCTTATGAAGAGACCGTAAGCCGGATTCTCCTCTGCCTTGCATTGGTTCCCATGTTTAAAAAATAGGTGTCAACCCTCATCAGAAAAACATTTCCATTTTGTCAGCCGTCTCTCCTGTTACAGGTGGATGAAAAACAACTGACCTTTTGGATACTACACTCTCTGATGGTATCAAATGTAAAGATTCTGCTTCAAGAGACAGCTGTCTTACTTTACACAGACAAAAATGCAAGACAAATCATAAGGTGGTGGAAAACAAATTTCCAAGTCTTCATTCCTGTGGTATCAATGAAATATAATGATTGTGAGAAAAGTCCGCTCACAGCTTGAAATTCTTTTTAGAAATTTATTAAACAAAGCAACCACAATGATTGGAGACTTAACTTAGCTGTCTGCCCTAGCACAAAGCGAGACACAAAGCTGAGATTGGGTCAGCAAGTCTGCAGAGCTCAAAGGCTTTGACATCACATTTTATACCCCTCAAGCCCCACCTTATGACCTCCCCCAAGCCCTTCCCTTCAGGTCGAGATGATTGGCTGGAGGTTGAGTCAGTGGCTCCTTTTGGCTTGTTGCTTGTTCCCAGCTGTCTTGGGGCGTGTTACAGGCTTCCTCTTCACTGGTCTTCCAGAACATTCCAACATTCCCCGTCCCTATTGTACTTTATTAACCCAAACCAAATTGCAACTCTCCCAAACTCTTAATTCCCCTCAACAGTTCGTTATTCTAGTAAACAGTAATCAACACTACACATTAACCGTGATTCTCCTTATTAATTAATCATCAAGTGCGAAAGCCAATTCCAGCAGCCTGGTTTTTGACAATGATTTATACAGAGGACACAATATGCTGTATCATTTTTTCTTTCAAAGAAAAAAAAAACCTAAACCCCCAAAACCCTGCAAGAGAGAAAGGAATGTGTAACATCTTTGAGAAAACAATATGTTTAACCAGTTAAATGCTCAAGCCCCTTACCTAGACAACAATTCCATCTAATCCTGTGGTAGGTTGGCTTGACTTCTGGATCCAACCGAGAAGAAATGCTGAACTAGATTCTTCCAACTATTATCTGTTCCAAGTCTAGTTGGATTCTCAAGAATGTTGAATTCTTAAGAGTGAAGCTTTGGCTGGCAAAAGGTTACTCTTGCTGCTCCTATTCCCCTGCCCCACCCAGGTTAAGGTTGCTATTTCTCACTACAGCTCAGAAGAGCAATAGTGAAGAAGTCTGTCTTACAGGGACGAGTAGCAAAACCTATAGCCTCCCCTTTGGCCAATGCTACAATGCAAGCACAGAATATTCAGGTCTAAAATATATTTTTCACACAAACAAGTCAAGATATTGGTTCAAGTGCAGCAGTTATTGATTTTCCCAACAAGGTTTAATGTCATATTTGTTGGTCAGAGAGATAAAGTTATATGGTATGTTCTGATGGTAATACTACAAACACAGTAATAACTACTCATATGTTTTTATGACTGTTGTGAAACTAGTGACAGCAACTTCTTAATGCCCTAGCCAATATTGTTAAAAAACATAGTATGGAAATATGTGAAATATAAAAATATGACATAAAAGTGAGTGTAAAGGAAAATGAGATCTGCTGGAGCAGAAGCAGACTGATGTGGTTGGATACAATGCCACCCTATTTCTCTTCAGCCATGTTAAAAATGCTGTAAACTCCTATTCTCATCTGAAATGGAGAATGTTAGCTTCAGCTCTTGGTATTTGCTCCTATTTATGGCTTTCTGTCATGTCACCATTTTGATACAGCACATCAGAATCAAATTTGGCAAATGCAATCAGTATTAATTGCACAGGATTATCTCTGTGGCAATGTGAAAGACCTTTATTCTGAGAGTCAGGGCTGCTGAAGTTAGCACTACTTTCATAAGCAACCAGCCATGCAACTGGGCAGGTACAATATGCACATGAATAGAAACTATACATTTCTGTGTGGAAAATATGCAGAAATTATAAAGGCAAGAGATGCAATTTCAGCTGCATTACTCTGCAGCTTTCTGTTTCTTTATTTTGGAGAATTGTGCTGGAGCAAAGCTGCCAGTTGAAACTAAACACTTCCTCTTTTTTTTTTTTCCTTTAAGGTATGAGAACTGGAATCAGTATTAATCAGTTATTCACACAGACACACTTTCTTGGTCTTTGCACCTATATATATAATTTTCATCAGGCCTCTAGGTTTTTTTAAAGGTTTCTGCAGACTTTTCCACATTTTCATTTCAGCTAGAAACTCAGTTTTAGGCAGTAGGGCAAAGCTGTGGCATGCTCCGTGCAAAAAGGCTCAAACTGGGTATTTGTTTTCAAAACAGGCTTTCACCACCATTAGTTTGTTTCTTTCACTACTACTTTCTTTCCAGACATCTCCCTTCTAGAATTATCTTCTATTAGAACTATGGAGTTTGCTTGACTGATTTTAATCCCATGTTATTGGTTTAATGCTATGTTAGTGTTAAACCTTCTTAGTTTCTTATCTTATGCTTAAGATTGCTTATGCTTAAAATGGTATATACACCTCAAGGCAAGGATGCAAAAGCCCTGAATACCTGCCATCAGAGTCTGAGATGACTGACACTGTAGATAACACTGTTGTTCTTTGGCAACACTGATCAGTGCTCAAAGAGTTTTAAAGCTGTAGATAGAGGGAGGAAAATTTGCCAACACATTTCAGAAGAAAAACTCACAATCTTGTTTACAAAAACATAGACAAAGGGGAATAAACAACCTTGTTCCCTTTCCTGTAACTCCTGAGTGGGTTTTTTTACCCCTTGGCAACAAGCAATATTGTAGTTGTAGTTTAGGAAATTGCTTCCCTTATGTTAACTTTGACCTGCGTCCTAGCAGCCTCCAGTATTTGCAGATGACTTTAGTATATCTAGACTAGATGCTGGCTCTGGACCCAAGTCTCTGTGGTGGATAATTATTAATATATTGCAGGATAGTGTTAAATGTACCCTCTTGCTGGATCCAAATTATTCTTTTTGCCTCCATGGAAAAATGCAAACTCTGTAGTCCAGAGATGAAGAGTTTCTCTTTTGTGTAACATTCAATAAAAACTGTAGAATGACTGAGCTGGTTATGGAAATATTTTCTGGACAACTGCAACATTTAAATTCAGAGAACTTTAGCTTCTAGGCAGATGCATGTTAATTGACACTGAAGACCCATAGACACAGCCAACCCAATGGCCTTGAGGACATGCAGTCAAACTCCTGAGCCTGAAAGCATTACTTGTTCAGGAATGACCAATGACTCTACCAACTCTGAGAAACATCAATGAGGTCCATGATGTATTTTCTGAAATGCCATTTGCCTGTGTAGAGTCACACAGACTTAGGGAGGGCTCAGAGAACACAATCCATCCAAGGAATGGTGCATAGGCAGGACAGATGCAAGCATAAGTTACTTAAAATACCCTAGATGTTATCTAATGCTTTGTTTCTTCCAATCATCACTCAAATATGGGTCCTGGTCATAGACTCCATGGGGACATGACATAAATGCCAGAAACTGTGTGTCTGGGCTGAGACTGGTTGCTCTACAGAGCACTCTAGACTCATCTAAAAATAGAGAATTTTCCCCTCTACAGCTGGCATAAAGAGTGATCTCTGCTGGGGTGCACTTGGAGTGACTCACAAGATGACTGAGATACAATTTCCTTTATAACCATAAAAATTACATAAAATAAGTGCCCATATATTTGGAAAAACATTAAAATGTCAACATCACCTAGAGCTTTCAAAAAATAAACATTGTAAGGCCAAAAGACCTGGAAGAAAACATCTTTAAATTCTGATAGATAACTGCTTAACTATTTAGAAAGAGAAAAGAAATTACCAACTAAGAGTTAACCCCCATTTCTTTAGGATTCCGCTATGTGAATGCTGGCAAGTGGGTCAGAAAGAGATTTTCCAGCTCTCTCACTCTGTTTGTGAGAAGCAATTGCTTTCTCACGAGCAGGGCTGAAAACCAAGAGAAGTTTGTGTAAACTATCTCGTGTTTTTGCAAACTATATCTCACAGGTAGTGTTTAGTGCACTTTATTATTCTGACTTGTTACTCTGTAGCTAGCCAATGGTAGCTGTTCTTTACGCTGCTTCTGGCAATGCTAGATATAACCATTAGCATCTAAAGGAGAAGAATCTCTATAGATCTCTTTGCCTTTGCTTGAATAAAGAAGATCTTTGCCCTCTGATGATCCTGAAAATGGAGTTTCTTTTGTTGTAATGGCCCTAACCAGGACCGTACTGCAACACGGCTAGACCACAATTCCTTTTTAAATAAAATGCAAATCACTCAGAAAACACAACTTCGTCCCCTAACTTCAAGGAATGACGAATTAATACTGTGGCTGAAAGAAGTAACATGTTCCCTTTGGTTACTGAACAATAGTCTAGGTTATAGCATTCTGTAGCATTTCCAGGTGGAAGAAATCAGTCCAATAAAAGATTTTGCATCAGTAAGGTCATTTGGGGACGTAACTGTGCATGCAACATGTTGCTTTTTTGGCAATATGTAAAAAGAGATTACAGTTCTGGGTGCCTAGTTTTTTGAGATAGGTCCTGCTTAGAAATTTATTTCCCCTGCACTTAAGTGTCAAATTTCATTGCATTGAAAAAGAGTACACACCTTAACAGATGGCAAAAATGCCATTGAAGAATTTTTAATAATAGCAGAAAGCTAATTGCTTGTCAGCAGAAAATACCTTTTCCAGAACTGGCAGAAACCCTACAGAATATCCATGTTGTTCCTGCAAGGTTCAAGCTGATTGATTTTGTGAAAATCTGACAAAAGTAGTCTTTGCATTAATCAAAATACATTTAGGTAAGGTACAGCTGCTGAAATGAGAACCTAATTGATGTGAAATGCTGCTGGAGTGCCAAAATGAAAAAACAGGTTTTAAAAAGATTAAATTACTACAGTCATGACTTGGCCATCTGATGAAACAAGGTACTTTGGCTTTTGGAAGAGCTTTGTATGAGTTTATACAACGAAGACTTTCAGTTTACATCTTTTAATTGAGAGTATTATGTAGATATGTATTGTGCCTGCTAAACATTAATGAATACCCTTTTTGGCACTGCTGTGAGAAATTATAATATTATTATCATTCCTGTATTGCAGATGTAAAGCCCCTAAATTATAGTTGGTGTCTTATTCGCATATATTTCCATCAACAAGGAAAAGCCCCTACAATTCAGTAGGATAAGCAGAAACTCATTATACATTTAAGTTATTTCACTTTTGTTAAGGTTATTGTGAATGTGTGAAGAAGTTTGAAATTTTTTGCTTTGTATGCTTTTCTCCTGAAGGAATGGCAAATTATGTATGTGCATTTTTTGAACAAAATAAGGTAAAAAGTTACTTTATTTTTAAAATAATATAATTTATATTTAAAACAAAGATATCTTAAATACTCCTCCTAAGGAAGATGACTCAATTTGCAGTGCCTGACAAAACTAGTCAGCTTTAAATCATTACATCTTTCTGGACTACAGTGCTGTGTTCACAAAGAACATCACCCAGAAGGTGATTTAAAACTCTCAGCAGAACTAGTTCCCTGAACTACTTAGATTTTTTATATAACTCTAATCCAAATAAACACTTTGAAATGCAACAGAAGCTGATAGCTATCATTTCTGTCTTAGGAGAGACCCTAACCTTGTAAGAACCCAGCATTTTTTGTTGTATCTTTACTTTCCTACAGCTGTTGATGGGAAAATTATCTCAATATTTTATATCCGCTCTGAGTCTTGTTCTTCTTATTTTGATATAATATTGAAGACATGAATATCTGCAAGAACAGATGTAATTTATTGATTCAGAGGAACACAGAAAATCAGGGGAACCTCACATACACTGATACCACCCATCTTTGCTGTGTCAAGAAAGTCACTTGAAATTGGAAGGCCTTCCATGGAGTTTACATCTGGCCTTCAGGCTCTGGAACTCAACGAGTTCTCAAACTCTGAAAGACTTCCAATCTGTTGACTCTATGGGTTCAGTATAGAGACCCTCATTTTTACTTGAACAGGACGGTGATGGGGGAAGAATCTCACTGATATAGAAATGTGATTCCAGCTTTTCATTTGCCAAGTGTATTTTTAACTATTTATTTTTGAGTGGCTGCTCTGCACTTTGCTTTAGTGTTATTTTTATAAAGATAATTTGTAGCTGTGTAAAAGGTGCTGAGGGTGCACTTCCAGAACCCTTTTGTACATATGCAAAAATAATGAATAAATAAATAAATGCTCCTTTCACATGACCTCATCAAGAGCAAAGCCAAATTCTAGCAAGAGAAAGCCAGCTGAGCAGAATTTTCCAAGTGCTTGTATCACAACGTTATTTCTATTCCCATTGCATCTCAGGGCCCTAGTCACAGACTGGGACATTAGGATGCTAAGTGCCACACAAAAATAAAAAGGATGTCTTTGTTCCAAGGGGCTTTTATAAGAGCAGCGGCCGAAACAGAGCAATGTCTGTCAGTAAGACCCAGGAATATTTTTCTGAGTGTGGAAGTGTGTATCAGCAGTTTCTTTTTACGCCAGCTCAAGGACAGATGGGGTAGGTGTGATGATATCTGAAGTTCCATTTCAGATTCTGTGTACAAACTCATAAATGCTTCAGAAGAACCAAGCTGTACACTTGCTGTACTTTGAAGAGGTAAGTTAAAAAAACCAAATGCTAATCAGCCAGCTATGCAGAGATGAAGTGGGGACAGGCAGCTCAGGTTTTCAAATCAGCACTGCTGAGGGATTTTGCTTATGTGCACACTTGTGATCTTGTTTTCTATGTCTACAACCATCTGAAATTTTGCATAGCTGCAGACTGAACATCTGCATAAATCTGAATGAAAGATTTAAAAAACAAATAAGAAGATTATGTAGCAAAACCACGTCTTTGTTGCAGCATTTTGGAGGTAAGACAAAAAATCAGACACATTATATGAAACTAACAATACAAAATTGTGTTTTCAATACATATACTCCATCTGGACATTTACTTTTATCACCTGTATCTTCAGGTTTGAACTGAAGGCAACAGACTACTAGGAACAAAGAAATCATTATGAATTATTAGGCTAACACTGAGGACACTGCATAGTTCTTATAAATGGACAGTGAGGACATACATTTGTGGAGGTAAAGACAAATGGATTCATCTCTCAAATCTCATAGTTGTGGTGATATGTTGCTGGAGCCCTGAGGTCTCACTAGACTGAAAGTCACAGCTGAGCTTTCATTGAGAGAAAAGGATTTTAGCTCTTTGATCCCTGTGGCAAGTGACAGTTCCCAAATTTGCAGGAGTGCAGGAGACTTCAAGGTCCTACATGCTGAACTTTTCTTCATGCAGTCACGCCCTGGCCATGTCTGCATCTCAAGTCTTTTGAGATACCCTTCCAGTCTGTGATTGTGCCCTCCCACGTGCCCTTCCATGTGTAGACACATGAAGTTAGAGAAATCCACAACCTGAGGCTGCATGGGAAGAAATTCAGCACATCTCTTCTTTATCAAACAGAAAAATAATATTTATAAGGTGATTTTAAGTATTTATTTTCACTTGGCAAGAAGCACACATTGTTGAAATCACACACATACATGTCCTGCTTTCTTCATCTCTTATGACTTTGGGACAGTAAAAGAGAGAGAGGCAAAGAAATGAGTCTGGCATCTGGGAAATTTGAGAGTAGAGAAGAACTAGAAAGGGAATTGCAGCTTTAAATGGCCACCCCTTCTCTTTTCATTACTAGCACCTAGAGTCCTAAGTGGAACTGGGCCCCATTTCCAGAAAGTACAACTAAATGCAAGACAGTTTTCACAAAATCTCCATTTTTACCTGATTGAGTAAAATAGGAATATTTTTGGATTGACCAGAATGAGAACATTTTTGTTCAACTGAATCAATGCATTTCATGCTAGATTGGAGAACATATCTGACCTGCTGCATAGTTCTTTCTGCATCAGCTAGTTTAACTCTAGATCAGGATCTTTGCCTAGACAAAACCCTGATGTTATACCATAATGTGCCTGTAGACTGCACCAACCCTGAGAAGTTCAGTAGCTGGAGCATATTTGGAGGCAAGGGGAGGAGGGGAAAGGGGTCTTTGGGCAATTGAGCTGGGCACTGTCCTGTTTGGGGAGCATGGAAACTGTTCAGTGAAATTAAAATGCAGCTGGAATTGGCTTTTTGAATGCTAGAAGTGCAGCTGGGAAGTAACTGGTGGGTTAAAACTGCAGATGAAAAGCCGTGGGCACTTGCAGCAATTAAGCAGTCTGGAGTCTTTCATAGAATGAGCAAAAAATGACACATTTTAAATACAGTGAAAGTATCAGGCAAATATATCTCTGCAGCTTTTTTCTGGCACTTTATTCATCAACCAGCTAGTAATACTATTGTTCATACCCTACATATAATTTTTTCCTAATGATTTTTCTTTCAAAACAGGTCATGTTTAAAAATTAGGGCTGAAATGAATAACTCACAAGCCAATATCAGCAGGCCCCTATTTCAGGGTGTCAATTAAATGGCTACTTTTGCATTGCTGTGCAATGCACTTGAATTATAACAATATGCAGTTAAAATCACCACTGGCCTCCTTTGTTTTTTCCTCCATTAGCTTCTATTGTATTTAACATAAGCCCTGGTAATTCTTCCACTGATTTGAATAAATAATAATTACAGTTCAGTAATCCTTGTTATAGCATTGCCTAATTAGTCTCTGTAGCTGACTTAAGGTTTTAAATCATGAAGATAGAAATGAATTAAATATAAGATAAACAAAACCCTCTCATGAAACAGATTTCTCTCCAACATCACAGAAATATTTCTCAAGGAACTCAGGAAAAAAAAAATTTAAAAAGCGTTTAAACTTATTTTCCTGAACAATTGCCAACTCTCAATTTGTTGATATTTTTATTTTGCTCTCTTGGGTCTCAAGTGGAAGATGGACCATGTCTTGAAATGTAGGTAGCATTTTTATCTTTAAGTAGTCTTCTCCTTGGAGTGATACTGTATCCATAAAGCATCCAACATCCTACAGACCAAACCAAACTCTTCTATGAGGGTATTAAAGTCAGTGGAGTTACACACAAATGAATTTGGCCCAATGAAGTATTCTGGAGACTAGAGCAGAGACTATCAGACTACATACAAGAAAATATAATACCAGAGCTGCACGGTTGGACAATTTAATTCTATTTTCATCTTGGCTCAAAAGCTTCTCACTTGCTTGTTTCTATTCTGCATAGCTTTTTATACAACAGCCATCACCACAAGATCTGAGTACCTTCCAGTAATGCATTAAATAGTGTGACTAACCTCTAGTCCAAGTTTGTTTTCTTATCTTCTCTACTGCTCTGCGAAGTTCTGTTTATAATAATTATCATGAGGAAAGACATTTGTCCCTTAAGATACTAAAGAAGAAAAGCAGCATTTTTTACACAGATATTCAAATACTTAGGGGAAAACACACTTCTTTTATACAATTCAGAAATACAGCCTTGTATGTTCAAAAAGTGCTTTCCACAGATGTCTCAGGAGGAACACTTTGCAACACTAATGCATTCCTAATGCCCTCTGTACACAGAATTATGTCAAGGCAAAATCTTGGGAGAAGAAGCTGTGTTGTCAGTTTGATAGGAATCAAAGTGGTTCACATCCTTTTGGAAGATGCTTGGCCATTTCTGAGACTGGCAAGTTGAGAGTAGAGCAGGAGGGGAGAGTTTAAGGCTTGGATCATGGCTGATCCAGGACCAGCTGGAGTAGGCAGCAGGAGTCTCCACATGGCTCTTTGTCCAGAATTGGAAGGAGTTGAGTAAAACATTCACATAATGAAATCAGAAATAAAGAAACACTTGGGATTTGAGCAATCCCCTTACGAATGAGCAGTGTACTTTGCTCATGACACAAAAAGAAATCTTAAAAAAATTAAAAAGAAAGAAAGAAGAAACGATCAGAGAGAGCAGAAATACCATGTTGCACAAAGTGGCTTAAAGCCATGCGTGCATTCAAACCCCAGGCTCAGTTCTTTTGATACATCTAACAGATAAATCATGCTGTTGTTTGATCATCTACATTTGAATCTTATACTTCAAATTCCGATGAATCTTAGCAAGCTTAGGAGTCGTTACTCCCTAATTTGAATTCAATTGAGTAACATCTGTGCCTAGAAGCTAATTGCACAGATTTTTCAGTGGTCTTTATATGAAGTATTTCCTCTTTTCCATTTAAGAAATGAGGCTTTTGTTAGTTCTGCAAATAACCATGGTTCAAATTTATGCCTATCATTAGCATCTTCTTTCAGTTTGTTGTTGTTTCCCCGTCAGGTGTTTATGTGAGTTTGATTCCATCTTCTTAAACAGGAATGCAAGATAACAACCCCAGTTTCTGTTCCAGCTCTTTCATCACTTACTGCCTTTCCCTGCGGTGTAGGTGCTCCTGCAAGTCCCATTGCTGTTTCTGCAGAAGTTTCTGTTGACTTTGGGTTCTTTGTGATACGATTTTTTCAGTCAGAGTTTTAAAAAACAGTAATTTAAACAAAAAAATAAAGGTAGAGCTGGGAATCTGAAATTCAAGATGAAGTTATCTCAAAACTATCTTGGAAGAGTGTCTGAGTATGGTTCAAACCACTTCAATGAACTGACTTGTTAGAGGGTGAATCAATACAATTTTTTTCATCAGGCAGTTCACACTGAATAATTGACGGTTCTGAAGGGCCATGTGTGTGTGCTCTGCTAGCAGGCAGGATCGCTCCATTTTCTGAGAAGTTGGTCAGGGCATCAAGAATACTGGTGACACAAAGAAATGGAAGCTGATGGAGTAACATGGAGTTAGTGACAGCAATGGCTTTCTGCCTAGTGCTGAAAAGAAACTGTAAGCTCATATCAGTTTCACTACTGGAACTCTAAAGATGCCACAGAGCACAGAAACTTGCCAGTGACTGGAATCTTGGAGTGAGTAATTTAAAATTATATGTGAAATGTAGTTCAAAGAAGCTATGATTTATTTCAGCAGATCCCTACCTTTGAATCCTGTATTTTATCGCTGAACCCATAACACAAGACCAGCCCTTGTAGACATTTGTGATAACTGCTACAAATGTTGTGTTAAAATGGGACCACAATCTGCTGTTTGGTAACATGAAGCTCCTCCTCTTCGCTCCTGAGGGAGCTGCAAACACAAAATAACACTCAGCCCAAACTTACTCACTTTTAGCTTGGTGTGTTTTTCCTGTTTAGAATTCTCTCATCTTTGTTAGAAAAATACATTCTTCTTTCTTCAAGAATTGTATTGATTATATGTTCTAGATATAAAGAGCTACTGTTGCATCCTGCATTGTTTTTATCTGGGAGTTTGCTGGCAAACAAACCAGACCAAATTCTTAAAATAAATTGAATTCAAAGGTATATTGAAATGCTAAAGGCAGAAACATTTCAAGAAACTATCAGAACCCATTTTGAAAATGTAAAGACATAAAAATAAAAAAAGCAGCCAGCCTAAATTGGTTTTGATCCCCTATGCTCCAGCATTGCTTTTTACCTGTGGCTTTTCAGTGAGGTAGAAGAAAGTTTTTATCAAAAATATTCCTATCATTTAGTCACTGTAATAACCTGCAATCTACAGGCTTTCAGGATTCAGAGAGGTTAGGTAACCACCTTTTGTTCAGCTTCTCATTCTCTATCATTTTCATTCTAAGCACCTGAGACAGAATGTCACAGAAATCTATGGGTTGATTTCTATTTAAGCTGATTTAGACAATGCTGAGTGCTGCAAACATGTCTATTACTATCTTTAAAGATCTCCATAATGAGCAGGAGTATATCAGTGATTTACACTGTTTCTGTTACCATCAGCCACACTAATAAAGAACTCCAAGATCATCTCCATCTCTTGTCAAAAGCATTTTGTTTTCACATGTTCCATATAAAATTCGTTGATGATTTGTGAAATGCAAATGAACAGTGGCCAGGTAGATAGATTTATCTTATCATAATGTTATGACAGTTTACTTAATCATTTAATTGTGTGAACTGGGAAGATTGCTGCTGCTGTGGAAACACAGCAGAAGGCTGCAAGAATGCACAAAGGCAGTCAGCACCTGAGGAAGGTAAAGATATTTTGTACTGCTGCTGTAGTCTTAAGGGGGGAAAAAAGGGATGATCTAAAAAATCCCCCAAAGACTCATTAAGAAGGATTCTACTTGCACATTAGTGTATTGTGCTAAATTTACTTACTTATTTTGATGTCAACAGCGACTAGTGCTAATGAAAAGCTTATGCAACACCAGTGAATTTAGTAAAATAAAAATACAAATAAAAAAATCATTTTAAAGAGTTAGATTACACCAAACTGTAATTACTAATTCAAGATTACACAAGACTGTAATTAACAGTTCAGTGTTACAAACACTATCAAAAGGCAACTGATGACACATTTACAGTATACACAAACACCATTGCTAGTAAAGTTTTGATACCATATGTTTTTTTCCCTTCTGCTAGTGGTTCAAATGGCTTAGGTAAACTGAATGCCAGTAGGGAAATCTAGCCAGGTTAATGCTATTTACCGTGTCCCAATACCAGACCAGTTTTAATATGCTGTTTAAATTCACGTCTGTCTAAAAATAAATTTCCTAAACATATGCTTGACAGTAGCATGTGCTAAGACCCCATTTCTTACAGCAGCACACACATAAATATTTTCCTGACTTAGAGCCACATGGATACAATCCTCATTTTAAACCCCTTCCGAGCAAGGCAAATAACTCAGAGACACTTCACTAACAGAAATCTTATAATGTAAACCATACTTCTCTCCAAAACAGATCTAATACAAGGAGAACAGTTTTATCCATGTGTAGTCAGGCCCTATGAGAGACTACTGTGAAGATCCAGGGCTGATCTGGTTCTCTAAAATTGTGAATTCCCTGCCTTTTATGGGCATTCTAATTGTTTTTTAGAAAGATGGCAATGGATACCAGTCTTAACAGGAAGTTACTGATTATATAAGCTGAACAACAAATTAGAAGCATAAGAGGAGCTCATCAAAGTAAAGACAGCTGGAGGCCAATGGCAGGAATACCTATTGTGGTAGACGGTGTAAACACCAAATTCAAACAAATACTCCGCAGGGAAATGCTGATGCTGACACCTTTCTAGATTCTGCTGTGGACCTTCAATTCTGCTGACCAATGGTGCACGGCACCATTTGCTTGAGAGAAGTGGCAGGGCACATGGACATATTCAGCAAAGTAACTTAGAAAGATAAAAAACTCATTGCTTTACAGGGACCATCCTTGCTGCAGGAGGACTCACCCGTGAAGACTCACAGGACTCAAATCTGTCTCCGTGAAGACCCAAATCTGTCTCCACCTCCTTTCCATTTCTCTTTGCAGTTTCAAGGTAAGCTGGTTGGACAGCATAGGCTCAAGGATCACCATTATCAGTAAGGTCCAGTTCTTATGTGGGATTGGGTCAGGAAAGAGGGATACGTGTGTCAGATGGATCCCATGAGACTGTAGTGGGAAACTTTCAGAGAGGATCATGCTGTTACAGTGCTGCCCTCACTGATTTACTCCTTCAGCTTATACAGTACAAGTCTCTGATCCTAAATTGCATCACTTTGCATTGCAGCATTTGTACGTGTGTGTTGCTGCATCATGCTGCAGCTTTTGTTGCTTGCTGTTCTCCACCACTTCTGGCCCAGAGATTGCCTCATTCTGGTGGGCGATGATGTGGCTTCGGCCAATCATACCAGTGGCCATTGAGCAGTAGCTGCCTCATACAGGTTGGGAGGCAGACATCAGAGATTTCCAGGCTTGGGAAACCTCCTTCGGTCTTCATGCTACAACAGCAGGTCCCCTCAGCAAATCTAAATTACCTCTCTGCTGCCTTTGCTAAGGTAGTGTCCTGAGTGTTGGATTTCTAGGTTTACCATTCATGCACTCCTTGGTTAATGGTAATTGGACGTTTACCCAAGACCAGTTTGTTGAGGTTCCTTTCCCAGGACCATGAAAGTTTCAGGTAGGAGCAGAACTCACCTGTGTGGCAGGCAGAGCTTCCCTTGCACCTCCTTCTGGGATCTAACAAGCTGCTCTGGGAATGCACTTGCCCATCCACCACCTTCATCCTTCACCCTTTGCTGCTGCAGCTGCAAGGTGCATTTCTTTGACTACGTCACTTTTAACATGATGATAATCTTATATGTTTTTGTTTTTAAAGCATACTGGTAGGTTTTCATTGTCATCCACTAGATGTAGGAGCCATAATATACACTCATTCCCCTACCCACAGAAAAGAAAGCAGAAAACCCCATAGGTGATTTCAGTAACATCAGGCACTTTACATACTACTGGAAGGCACATCTTGGTGTGGTGCTGTGCCTAAGGACAGATGGAGTGTGGAGCTCTTCACATCCGAGGAAGCTGCACACCCCTCCCTTGGTTTGGGGAGCACTCTTGATACACCATTTTTAATTTTTGTCCCTTCTATGTTAGCCTGCAGCATTCCCAGAAAATTCACACTGCAATAGAGCTCAGATAGATCAGTGGTCCTACCTCTGTCTGTGCTCTTGAACATGAGCTATCTTCTCTGGCTTGCAATTAAGATGCTGTAGTGGGACTACCAGCAGGAGCTTCTGGTACTGAGCTACCAAAGCATTTGTCAGCTTGAAGAATTCAAAGGTGAAGTCATACAGCAAAGCAACTGGAAAAAAACCCCACTCATGAAAATCTCTTTCAACAGCCATATGTTAAGAAAACTATGTAAAGCTGAAAAAAGAAATTATATATCTGAAGTATTTTTAACTTGCTCTTTGCTATATGCAGTAGACAAATTGTTAACTGAAAAGGATTTCAAATATATCCTTTGTTCTGCTGTTTATCCTTTTCTCTAATCCTACTGTCTGGTATTTGATGGTGGAAATACAAGAATTACTTGTGTCTTGCCTGCAGCTAAATTGCCTATCAAAATATTTTGCACCAACATATTGGTGGTTGCGATATTCGGGCGCAGGGAGAAACACTCATTGCCATTGTAAAGTCTGAGAGTATTCTCTGTGCAAAAAGAATAGATCCGAGGATCAAGAAGAGTTTCATTCACATCAGGAACTTTAAAGAGGCAAATATATTGCCATTCTTATTTATATACCGACACACCTACCCTCACTCTGTCCTTTAATGTTTGAGACTCTGCATGGTGGCTTCAGATTACTTTTGAAATGCAATTTTCACATTCTTGTTTGTTTTGACGGATATCTTAATACAATATAAAGTGCTTGCCAGAAACAATCCTTCTCTGTCAGACAAAGGCACCAAAATAAACACTCCTTGATTTGTGCTTGGCAGCTTTTGAAGAAAACCCATGTCAATAGGAAATTTCTTTTACTACTGTTTTACTGAAACAATTGGTTATTAAATGAATCCTAGGTGATTCAGAGGCATGCAACTCCTACAGTGTATTTTTTATAGTAGATTTTTTTCATTTATGCTTTTACCCTCACCTTGGATTTTTCCTTTACCATAACAAATATGGAATTTTTCAGTCATTCAGAGACACAATCATGGTGGGAGCTCTGAGTAGCCCTGCACCTACCTTCAAGTATAGGAGTGGCTTGGTCAGGGGAACCACAGGGAGCTGCAGAGAGCTGACCAGTCACTAATTTGCTGCTCCTACCCGCTTGTCGTTGAAAAACATAAGCATATATATGTGTCTTTTCCCTTCTTCCTTATATTTCTTCTATACTTCCTGACTTTTTGAAGAGGACCACTGATAGGTCTGAGACAGCTTTAGCAGGATCTTTAGCCTAGGAAAAATTCACCTGACATGCCTGACTGGAAAGCCTCTAAGCTAACCAGTGACAGTCTCACTTTTTCCTGCCCAATTTTACCTGTCTCTGGTATTAATTTTATGAGCCATTTGCTCACAGACAAATTATCCTTAAGGAAGACAGATGCATAAAGAGTCTTTTCAAAATATTTTTCAGTTCAGGATGGGGCCTGAGTTTTCATTAGCCTCCACCTCCCAATTTTGCCTCCCCACCACACGGCCTTCCCCACTCATTACACATCACTGTCCCCTCTGGGGAGCCCCATTCCTCCTCCCCCACTTTCCTGTGCTTCCCCATGGATGCTGCCCTACACTTTCCAAGCAGCGAAGTGCTGGAGGAATGGTCTCCAGGTTACCCTGTTTATTTTGTCTGGGTTTGGAAACCACCACTGACCAGTGTGCAGGGAGGTTTGAGGGAGTTTTCCTTTAGTCTGAGGGCTCACAAGGAAGCGCAGCGTGTGTGGCACATGCTGCTGGGACAGCCACCTGCAGAGGTGACATGGGACATGTACCTGACTCTTCTCACTTTATGATGTCCAGAAAGCCTCCATATGTGTCAAAACTGCAAAGATGTTTTTTTCTCTAAGAATAATCATTCTAATTTCAGAAAAATTGGCTCCAATCCTATACAACCTTAAAGACAGCCAAGGCAGGCAGGAGCAGCAGAGGGAGCTGGGAGAGGACAGGCAAGGAGAGTTATGGTGCTGGTGCCTGGAAGTGGAGGAGCTGTGTGTGCTCGGTGCCAGGTGTGTGCAGGCCATGCGGACAGGATGGGAGGAGGTGCTGGATTTGCCAATGCCCACGTGCAACTGCCCTACAGCTTTAATGGTTGTGCATTGTGGCAGAGGATAAAGCTGTGCAGGCAATGTGAGTTGGTGCTACAGCACCCATGCAGAGAGCTGCAGAGAGGCAGAGTGCTTCATGCAACCTGAGCCACGTGTAGCAGGTAATCATTTCTCTTCTTGTTAACAGGAACGCAGGGCTGCTTCCCTTGCGGCTGTGTAAAAAGCACTGTGATACCCACAAGGCTCTTCCTCCCAATTCTCTCCTTGAAGCCAACTCAGTTTGCTTTGTAGGATTTCCCAGAGGTGTCTGACACCACATGTTCAGCTGTAGGTCCTTGGTCAAGGAGACGGCCATGATTCACGTTTCAGACAAGCAGGCACAGCTGGCAGGCAACATGCTTCAAGAAGCATCTTTAAAGGTCTGGGAGTCACAGTCTTCCCAGTCTTCCCCACCCCTTGTTGCCATAGGGAAGTTCAACCTGGTGCTGTTGAGGTGCACTCCCCTGCTCCTGCCAAAGGCTTTGTCCCAGGTCAAAACACCAATGCCTCCAGCAAAACTAACCATCAAATAACTCACCTTCCAAACAATTTGTCAAAGGCAAGAGGAGCAGGTTTGCATCCTTTTGTGATGCGTAAGCAGCTACTGGTATTTTCTGTGTTTCAGGAGGGAGAGGGTTGACTTTTAGCCTTAACTTATCAAAAATATTGGTCTAAGCTTCATTTATTTTCTTCTTTGGGGGTTCCAGCAATGCTGGCTAAGTGATAAAAGTTCAGCAGTTTGGATATCTAACAATACTGCCTATTTTACCAATTTATTTTTTATGGGGTTTTTATGAGTACTGTTCAATAAAGAAACAAATAACTTGCAAGTGAAGATTCCATTTGTTTATGTACTGCACTTGATTTCCTAAATATATGCATCAAGATTTGTCAGGAGAAACCAAGGGAAATACATGACATTCTGAAGTGGTGAAAAATGAAGCTGAAAAGAAACTTCATGTTTTAATTTACCATGGAACAAAAAACCCCCTACATTTTAATTTGAGCTTTTATTTTACCCTAGAGAGAGGGATGCATAGTACACCTCCACCATCCACTTTTTCCAAGGATGGGTTACTTTCAGCTAAGAGTGGGTTTGGCCCACAATCCAGGGTTCAAATATCTGCAAGCTTAGAGGCTCATGAGATCTGGGTATCAGAAAGCTTATCAGTTCTGGGCCACCCCTCAGCTTAACAGATAAAAAGGAAGCAAAGTGTGTCAGGTGAGGTTTTGCCAATTAAAAAATAAAGAAGCACTGCATGAGTTTTATATCTAGCCACCACTAAACCAAAGTCTCATCCATTTAAAATGCAAATTACACCAGTGGCCACACACTGCTAATGTGAATAAATCTTCCTATTCTACCCGCTTCTACAAGATCACATACTGCACCCCTGTGAGTTGCACTCCTTTATGGTCCAGCTGCACCTGAAGCCAGCAGAGTTACACAGCACTCCTTGCAGTCCTGCTAAAAAAGGAATAAATCATGCCAGGGGAGTGTGTGTTTGCCCAGCAGCTCCATTTCCCTGTGCACATGTGTGTGCAAATCACATCCTCGTGCCCTGTGACTGGGCTCCACTGACACCTTGGTGACAACAAGAGGGACAACCTGCAGCTCACAGCCTCCAAAAGCAGCAAACACTGGCAGACTCAGGCTTTAGAGATGCCTGGACTAAGGGTTTCCGGGCAAGAACATACTTCTCTAAACCAAGAATCAGCCCTGTGTTTTTAATAACAGTCAGGTGGCAAGGCCAGAAAATGCAGGAGTCCAATGCAAAATACATGCTGGAAAATGCTTTCTGGCTGCCACCTGGAATGCTCCCTCACACATGCTGTCATTTTATTTTAAAAATACATGGTAGAGTGATCATCTAGAAATTTGTCTAGCTTTCATTTATTTTTTTAGAGTACTTTACATACTTGTGCAGTAAACAGAAATAGTTTGTCTTATTTGTTTAAAACACTGTGACATAATGTCACATACTCACCCTCAGATTATTTTTCAAAGTGTTCCAATGAATAACAGGAATGAAATCTGAAAGACCTTCAAACCCAGGCATTAAGAAATATGCTTATCATGACAAATCTTTACTGAAAAATTAAATTTTTATTGAGTGAAACAATTGCTTTTACATTAGTACTTCATTATTTCAAATAGGAATGGTTATATTTTTGCCATTTGCTACCATGTCATAGTTTTCTTGTCTTCAAGATTGTGGTAGATTTCACTTATGCAATAAACACAAACAAAAAGAAGTTCCCACATTATGACTTTTCCTCATAAATCTAAAATAGACAGTTAGAGAAGGCAAAGTTACAGCAGCCAAACCCATAAAACTCATGTTACATTTGGTAAGCCTCAAATTGATCTGGAATTTAAAACCCATGGATTTTTGGTGACAAAGTAAGAAGTAAAGCAATATAAGATTAATACTTCCATGTATTTTGAGCTTTCACTCTACAATGCGTCCATAATTCACTGGAGCGTACGCATACCTTCTTCACATTCTACCTGTCTTTGTGCATTATTTCTACAATCTCTTGTAGATCTGCAGCTGTTTGCCCTCTCCACCCAAGCCCTATTTTGTGATCAAGCCTTCTCCATTTTCTTAAATCCCTCCCTCTCCTCCCCGTCCCAGTTTCAGCACCTACTTGTGAAATTTCATTAACTACCTGCGTGATTCATGCAGTCTCACTGACCTTGTTTCATTATTTGGTTTAATTACTAAAACAAACAAAAAAGGTCATTAGAGAGTTGACCCTGGAAGTGCCACAAAAAGTGTCAGCCTCAGAATTTCATTCTTTGCTGAGAGAAATAATGCAAGAAAAATGTTTCCTTAGAGTCAGTTTTCTTAACTGAAAGATGGGACAGTGATGTAAAGAGCATCTGCATGAAGACCTCCAGGGGCTGCAAGGAGCCTTCTGTGAGGCCCAGGACAGCAAGACGCTGAGGTCCCTGCTTAAATCTGGTAGGACATCTGAAGGCAGAGACCACAAACTTTTGCCCTACTTGGCAATACAAAGGACTCAATGTAATGGGCTTACAGTCTAAACAGCTTGATTATTATTAATTTTATCTGAGACCACGTCCTCTTCTTGGAATGAAGGAAGAAGGACATGAAAAAGGCCACAGGTCTTGAGGAAATAAAAGGTTTGGTAAAAGGCATTTTTAAAAAGAATGTATTCTTGCAATAAAACCTCTAGGCTGTAGTTCAGGATGGCTGCAGCAATGGGTGAGGTAGGTGCACCACTATGGCAGAGAGAGATCATGAGTGGCTGCTCACGAGTCCAGCAATGTCAGGCCATGTGCTTAATAGAGCTAAAATCCATACAGTCTATGCCCAGAATAAATTAAATATTCTCTGGAATCTACTGTCTGCTGCACCCACGTGAACTGGACAATTTAAACAGGGATATTAGAACACAGAGGATAAATATATATTACCAAGTTTATCAATGCACATCCATATAATGCATGATATATAAACTGACAATAATCAAGTGTAACATCTCAGATGTGCTGTCAGGACCAGTATCAATGACAAAGTGATTTCCACGGCTATAGGAGTACAGGTGTCTTATGTGATCACATGGCTTATTAACAAATGGCACTAATTAGAATATCTTTCTGAGTGCTTCATCCCACCTCAAAGTAAAAAAGAAGAAGCAGTAGAAAAGGTTCAGGCCAAGTGTAGTGGCTGGTGGTAAACATGGAAAGCCTGCTGTCTAAGGAGAGATCAAATAGACTAGGATGTTCAGCTTGGACAAGAGGCAGATGAGGAGAGTATGAGGGATAAAATCATGACGTTAACATTTCTAAGGATAGATGAAGGTCTGAGGGGTGTAGAGGAAACAATGTGCCATCATACCTCAGAACAGCTTTCCTTATTGGAACAAGTAGGGCAGATATAACAAGTATCCCAGGAGTTTTTAAGATAAAGCAGACCTTTTCCAAAAAGTATAGAATTAAATTGTGGGACTCTATGCTGTGGGAATTTATAGGTGCCAAGACTATAAGTGGGTTAAACACAACATTTAAAGGAATCCAGAGAAATCCATAGCCAAGGATCAAATCCACAGATACAGACACAACCTCCATCTCAAGAGGTCTCCAAACTGCAGATTGCCATAAATTAGGAGGTTTATGAGAAGCTCACAATCCATGTAGGCTGCTCATTTGCCTTTGTTACACGCACCCACTACTGCTCTGAGGTCATAGAGACACACCAGACCTCCCACCAGGCCCAGGGACAGAACAAAGCATGGCACCGCTTTCTTAAAGTTAGTATCTTTTGCCTGCAAAACCACATAAAATCTAGCTGTCCACCTAGAATTTCCTTAGTCACACTGCTCCTTCTTGTCCTTTGAGTGAGGCAGAGGATTATCTAATAGGTTGTAATTAAATCAGAAATGCAGTTATTGTTGTCAAGACATGAGTCATTTTTTCATGTGCAGATCTGATTCCAGTGACACAGTTGCAAAGGCATCTTTTCAAACTCTATAACGCTGGATTAATTTTTTCTTCTGAGCTAAGCTGTCAGCGAAAACTGCTTAGCAGTGAGTGGCAATCAATCCAGCCTTGTCTCTCAACAAGTTAAAGAGTTTTGACATAGTGTGGTTCTCATCTAGAGGTTTGCTTATGAAAAGAAAAATTCAAATGCTTTTTGAAAGCGTACTTTTAATAAAATCATCCACTTTTAGAAAGAAAAGCTCTATCCAAAGAAGTAGGCTGTTTGCCTCAGCACCTCTTGAAATTTCAGTAATATTGCCATGCATGCACTTGGGAAGATGCATTTCTTCAGTTTCACTTGACATTTTTCACTCCCCAGTGTAGAAAGCAGTGTCAGGCAGGACTTGCCAGGAAATACATCTACTGGTACACGGTACACCACTTCACTGAAGTATTAGCTGTTCAGCTACTGGTTGCTTATCTCTTTTGTTCCTTGAACAACAAGGATTATGAATTATTCAGCTACAGTATGAAATGGATAAATACACATTTCCCAGATTTCATAAAAGTTAAAATAGTGGGCACGGAAGAAAGGGATTACATTACGCAGAAGAAAAAAATGGGATCAGTATGAGGCAAGTATTTCCTAACAAAGAAGCCTATTAAATGGCTGAAAAGTCCCTTGTGGGAAGAGGTGGAGGCCTCATCACTTTAGATATTTAAAACCAGACTAGACAAAGCATTCATTTCTACAGGGGCAGAGGAAATGGATAAAATTACTTATTAGGCTTCTTTCTACCCATCTCTGATTTCTGTGATTTAATACATTTTTTTAAAATGCAACCCCCATTTGTACAGCACAAGCAAAAGGCAAAAAACCAAAAAAACCCGTTTTCTAGTTGTAGTATTGCCCAGTACAATGAAACTCGATTTAAAATTAAATTTATGCTAGCAATTCAGACTGCAAGATGACTTCTCTTTGTTTAAGGTCTAGCACTGAAAGCTTTGCTACTGTCACACGTGTCTCTAAAAAGATGATTTACTGTTCCCAGACTGGGGATTTATTCTTTGTGCCAGAACTCTTTGTGAACTGTGATGGTTCAACTTTTGACAAAGGTGGCAGATGCAAAAGGAAGAATGGTGCTTTACAGAAAAGCAGTGGGGTAGGAGGTTTGTACCTAAGGTCTGGCAGACTTATCAACTCCCTTGGGAATTTCCAGCACTAAATATTTATTGATGTCACTCAAAGGATAACATCTAGTCTGCTAGTACAAAAGTAAAAATAGACTCTCAGAAGAGTCTCTATCACTTTGAATGTCTTAAAATTATTTCAAAATTCTCAGTTCTTCTTCTTCCCCACCTTTTTAAAGATTTTTCTTAATCTTTGAATGGACCGCTCTATTTAAAATAAAGTGCCCTGTCTTGCTTTGTAGAAATATGATGAAGACAAAAAAACCCTTAGGATAGACAAACAAAATGTTTAAGTGTAACACTGTGGACCTTTCACTCCACCCATTATCCATGCAGGAAGATGAAATCATAACATAGAACTCCTGTACAAGAAATCAAGATGCTCAGCTGAAGTGAACTGTCTCAGAGGTAATGTAGGGGTAGGTGTTGAGCCATGGTGGTCTTCAGGCTTGGGACAGCCTCTTGGTAATTTTGAACCAGCCAAGACAAGGCAGCATATAGCTACATGTTTTCCTTGCTTTGACATCCAAACGACATGCTGCCGTTTCCTCTCTGCACCCTGTTCACTGTCTCATCCTGGCTGCAATTTGCCTATTTTCCAGTACTAATCTGGCTGTGCTGGACTGGGCTGCAAACTCAGTGTAGTAGAAAAGATTGCTTCATTTCCATACACTGTTTATCCACAGTTCCATGTAGACTTGTCTCAGGAGAGGTGGCAGAAAACTAAAGGAATAGTGAGTGGAATCTACCACTAGAACTGGCTAAAATTAAGAAAAACATTGGTCCTGTATCTCAATAACAAGGAACTCCCTCAGAAACATCATCCACCTCCCTGTGAACTTCCTCAGTTCCTCTTCCTCAGGCTGACATGTAGCCACTTAGGCAGAAAGCTGTGTTTTCCTGTTCTGTGCTTGTCTACCTGTCTGTGGGCTGCTGGACTCCTCAGAATCAGGGAATTGTCTGAGTTGGAAGGGACCCACAAGGATCATCGAGTCTGACTTTTAAGTGAATGGTCCATACAGGGATTGAACCCGTGACCTTGGTGTTATCAGCATCATGCCCTGACCAACTTATCTCTGTATCTTCAGGTGAACAAGTCTGTTTGGAAAAGTCTATTCTTGGATACATTATAAAATGCTGGCAACTCCGAAGTTTGCCAATAATGTTATCAGGACAAAAGTTTGCCTATTTTAAGTGTTTTATACTAGCATATACAGTCCTGTGGGCTACTATATAATTGATATAGTAGGACCTACCAAAGCTCACAACGCAGCTAAATCAAAGACATCAGTCCTTACTTTGGCCAGTCCTGTAGCTTTAAATAGTTAACATAACAGTGGGAGTATGCCCAAATCTGTTTAAATTAGAATGAAGTTCAATACTTTGCTATTTGGAAAGTAAATGAACTCAACTGTAATAACAGTAGCAAATTCATTTAATTACCAAATTCATTTTAAATCCCAGAAGGGTCAGTATGAAAAACATTAAACGGTTTGCAGCAGCTCTACCCCAAAATATTTATTCAAAACACAGCCCCTTTGTCCCAGGCATAGACAAAAACCCCCTCTCTGCTTTGCTCAGCCTCTCAGCCAGCCCAACCCCATCCCCACATCCTACGTAAGAACCCACAGACTCTGTTAACCCACTCTTTGTTAATTAATTGCCCTTTGGGCTCTGGGCTCAGGCCACACCTGCAGAGCTTCATCCCTCACTGAATCGTGCTCACAGTATGGTCTGGCTCAGCACATCCTTCCTATGCTGTGACCAGCAGCTGCTTCTGCATCATCCTGCCCCAGCCCTCAGGGGATACCATGATATCATACTGTAAGTGAGCAGCTGGAGAGGATACAGTCTGCATCCATAGGATAAGCAGGAATTAAAAACAAAACAAAACAAAACAAAAATCTCATTTGGACTAAATTAATCCTGTAGAAATGAATTTCTAGTAGTTTGTACTTGGTTGAGTCACGTCTGGGCATAGCAGGAATAAATCCCACTGAAAGGGAATTGTCTTGATGTGCAGGCAGTATTTTACAACCCCAGGAGCCATTACTTTCCAAGGAGAAAAAAACAATCAGAGAAAAGGAAGGAAAAGCAGGCAGAGAAGTATGCAAGTCTTGATTTTAGCCCCACTTACATTGATTTCAGCAGAGACACAAGAGTTTTCAGTTGAAAGTCTAAAGGATGGTAGAGAAATAAAAATAAGGAAAGAGTAATATCTGAAGTTCTTTTAGTCTCTGTCACACAGCAAAAATTCTTCTCCACAAATAATTGAGATTTATCTCCCAGCAATTCTCAATGACCATATTATAAGTCATATAGGCATTTTATGACACCAAAGCTGCAATATCACGCTCTGGCTGAGTGGCAGGATAGCTGTACAATCAATATGTTTTTCATGCTTTCATCTTTGAGTGGGTTTGTATTGCAGCACAGTCTGAAATAACAGCATAAATTTAATGGGCTGGCAGTCTGAAAAGTAGAGAAGTGTAACAACAGGTGTATTAATTTGTGCTGTGATGTGTAACCAGTATCACTGTAATTTTGCTACAATTAGGCTCTGTTTTAAAACAGAGTACAAAATACCTGGTGCTGGAGCTAAGATAATTAGCTGCAAATCAAAAGGAAAAGACAACAGGTAGCACTGTAGAGCAAGTTGTGCAGAGGTAATTCATATATATCACACATTTGCAAAACCTATTTCCTCTGTTAGTCAGCCCTTTATTAGAGACACTATATTCAGACAAATTGAACAAATCCTAAAACATATAAACCCCCAACACTACAAATACATCTTTTCCCAAAGTTATGAAGTTCTACAAAACCACATAGGTTTCTATTTTTCTTTCTTTTTGACATGAATGTTGTTGGATAGTTAAAATTTATGCGTTCATAGATGACTCAAACCTTGACTGGAGATGATTCCTCTTCTAACTACATGTGCTTTACCACAAACATTAAAAACAATTACTTAGGAATAGCAATTTCTAGGAATCCTTAAAATATTTTAGATATAATTGTCATTACAGAAAATTCTGAAACATTTCCTTTAATCATTCAATACATAGCTCCATAACTCCATACACTTGAAAACTATAATTTCGCTGTACGTTTTCTTCTTACATATGTGTCTATATGTACACACACATATATATGCACTACTGTAAAATGAGTGTCAAGAAAAGCAGGACCTTTACATTTCCACATTTTCTCTGTTTGCAATAGGAATAAAACTGCAGATACCACCTGTGTCATCCACAAAAATGGAACCAGCTTAACTTCAAATCCTCTTGACAGGCTCTGCTTTTCCCACTGCCATTTTTCATTCTTACCAAAGTCTGTTTGCTCTAAGAGTATATTGTTAGGCCATACATTCAATTTTCATGCAACAAACCCCTCTCCCTTTTACACTGTCCTGAAATGACTAAATCTTGTGCCAGACCCAAAAACCAGGCTTGCACTGCTCAAGTCCACCCTGCAGTGCACAAGTAAACCAGTTTGCAGCTGCGGTGTTGCTAGACCTAGTTATACACATAAACATTATATATTACTTATTTCTGTGCTCTTCCAGTAGTTCAAAAAGCAGCCTAAACCATGCAACAAACAAGCAAGCCTTACAGGGCCTGGCTCTATTTGTGGAATGGTAAAGTATCAGTAATTCCTCTGAGCTCCACTAATTGAGACATGCTAATTACCACATCTAGATTGCCATCAACTCACAGTGGTGACAGGGGGAGTTCAGAGTATTAAATATTTTCAAGGACTATGCCTTAAACAGAAACCTTCCCGAAGTCATAGTATCTCCTTAGAATACTCATTCTGTGAACTCAGAACACAAACAAACAAACAAACAAACCCCCAAATTCAAAAAACCAACCAAACAAAACCCCAGTTAACCATTTCAGACTTTTTTCTCAAATTTGAATTAGTGATTGAAGATCTGTTTCCTAATGGTTGGGAATAAAAGTCTATCTTAAGAGCTAGAGTCACATAAGCCAAATTCTCCAGCAGAGCTACCACAGAGTACATGTGCATGATGTTGGTCCTCTGTTAGCAGGGCTGGTGGTGTGGAAATGTTGCTAGTGGTGGTGGAAATGCTGGGAGGGAGGGTAACCATAACAGAACATAGCTAGAGAAATCTGCAGAGCTCTGAACCCTCGAAGGGCTGCCTAAGGTTTGTACACTGAAATAAGTGCACCTGGAGAACAGCAAACACGTGGCTGGGTCCCCAGAAGTACTCATTATCAGGAATATTTCACAGTGAGCTGCAAATGTATGGCAAGAAAAAATTAGCTTCTCATTGGGGAAAGTGTTCCGGAGACAAGATTTTAACACTCAAAAAAAAAAAAAAAAAAAAAAAAAAAAAAAAAAAAAAAAAAAAAGTTAGCCTCCCACAAGTATTTTGCTATAACAAGAACTAAAGAAATTGGTAATTTGTTTTATTCTTCTTATAATATTCACTAATAGAGTAATTTAACTTGCTATAAATGATAGCATGTTAAATGATAAATTTAATGATAGATAACAGACATTCCAGAACATGAGATGCTTTGGGTGAAGAGATGCAGTACTTGGACCTGGAAGGTGTCTGCTACAGTAATTTCTTCCTGGGTGAATCCTACAGCCTGAACTGACTTGATCAAGTCAATACAAAGCAAAGTGCTACTCATCTGAACAGTGGGAGCAGCAGCAGCAGGCAGCAAGTTTGGACATTTTGCTTTATCCCTTTCTAAAACTCAGCCCTTCAAAATCAACAGGTAATCAATATTTCCAATTCTTAGATCAAAAAAAGCTCAAAAAAAGGGTGAGGGGGATCAAATTCAGTTGGAACAAAAGGGACCATGTAACTAGGGCCACTGCTTCCATTTAGAGGGATGGACAATATGAACAAATAAGAATACAAAGAATACAAAAACAGGATAAATCAACTATGCTACACATCTGGTAATACATCTTATTTTACTGTATTTGTTATCAAGATGACATGCAGTCTAAAACTTCATGGCAAACACACTGGCAAAAGCCATAAATCATGAGAATAACAAGGCTCGAAGGAACAAGGCTTACAAAGACAACCCCAAGGGTGACTTTCTTGGATACCAGTAAATAAATCCCTAAGGGCAAGGAGCTAAAGTACAGCAGCCCTAACAACCACACTAGCACCCGAATCGAGGTCTGGAAGAGCAAAGATGTGCAGTTCCACACTGTCCAATTGTGGGACACAGTTGCAACAGAGTCAAAACTTGTAGGCCTGTAAAATTCCACCACGGGGGTTGAGTTCAGAGTCTGGGGACTTTCTCTTTGTACTTCCATGATTGTTATAACCAGGCAATTAGAAGAGGTGTGAGAAGGGCTAACCAGAGACGCCAGCCTTTTGGGAGTCAGCAACAGTTCTGTTGGGTTGTCTGGTAGGCACTTCTTTCCCTTTCCCCCACAGGCTAAATTCAGAAGAATGTTGTTGTCATCAGGAAGACTACTAACCTCATCATCTGGCAGGCACGTCTCAAACCTGCAGAACGGGCACACTATGACTCCTTGTGGGGAATCACCAAAGTCTATGATCTTGCAAAGGCATTTGGCACACACTCTGTGACAACACTCCAGCACCTTTGGTTTTCTCTGTCGCAGATTATAGCGGTTGTAACAGATCTTGCACTCGAGCTCATCTGAGCTCTGGGTCTCCACAGCCTCCTCCGGTAGTTGAGTGGTCATTTCTTCAGATGGCTTTTAGACTTGTGGAAAGAGAAGTCAAGGGATGAAGAGGTCACTCAGGCTTATTTTAGAACATTTTCCTATCACCCATCTCAAACAGGAAAAGAGGAGATGACATCATCGAAAAGCATCAGTAGACATCATCCATTTTCAGCTTCTGCTAGGGATTGTGCACTGCATGTCCTTTCCTCTGAGCCAGGCAGCCATCTGAAAAAGCCAAAGTGGAATTTTTGTTGAAGGCAAAGGCAAAAACAGGAAAGGAAAGGGGAAGGGGAAAAGAAAAGGAAAAAGGAGAGAGGAAAATGGAGAGGGAAAGCTTTAGCAAATCAAATACACAAGTTCTACTTTTTATAAGCTCAGCTTCCTTTGCTAAAACTACCTCTAAGGTAGCTTTTTCCTGAGGCATATGAGGCCTACATAGCAGTCGTGCTGATAAAACTTAGCATCATGCTGCACAGATTTATTCTAGAGATGAAGCTCTGACTGGCTCAGCCCATGAAGTTCTCAGCAGAAGCTGCAATCACTGATCTGTGACCATTTGTTTAAAGTCTGGTTTCCCAAGGAAATGAGACCTGACACCTGGAGCTTTTGGTCTTTCCTGGTAACTTGTGAACCTGCTCTCCAATTTCAAATAAATCAGCAGAGGGGCCGTAGTACTGAATATAATTAAGTTTCTAAAAACACTGGAAATTGGGTAGAGGAGAGATATTTATATTAAGTACCATTTATGCCAGAGGGCAGTGGCTGGTCAGCACACCCCAACCTCTGCTCTGAATGGGCAGCATGCTGCCTGTAGCTCAGCCAGAGAGGAGGGCAACCTGGGGGAACCTGGTGATACTCTGGGGAAATCAAGAGTTTGGAGGAGTGGAGTGGGTAGGAAAGAGATCCAGGGTTATTGCAGAGTTATGTGGGGACCTAGGTCAAATCTGGATTAGGCTTTGTTAATTTTTCTGTTTGCGAAGCAGCTCATTTCTTTTTCTCCACCCAGCTGCTGGACATACCATTACAAAAATGAGTGTTCTTTAGCTTGCAACAAATGTCTCCTTTGATATGTGGCTGCTAGGGTGAAGGCTACTGTGTCTTCCAAGGGCATTCACGAGATGCTCTGGTTTTCAAGGGTGTCGTGGCTTTGACAGATGCTTCACACATCAGCCAAGGAGAGGTCTGTGGCACGCTTGCCCTGCTGTACTCGCACTCTGTGCAGTGTTTTAGCCACCAAACCCATCTGCCTCACTTAAAGAAATGTCATATTTTGTAACATAACTTCAGGAAACAGTCTGTATATTATAAACAAAACATTAACCAGGAGTATGTGCTCTGGGGATCAATAACCACCAGCATTTACAAAACCAGCTCTTATCTGCCAGAAGATAAAAACTTCTTCCAGATTCAGGCACAGGCTTGCTCACAGAAATGAGGGCAGCACTGCATTTTGCAGGCTTTCAAACTCATCCCTTCACAGCTAGAGTAAGCAAGGAATTTACCACAGTCAAATGATGGGCAAAGTCGGCACTTGTGTCCAGCTGCCTCTTGCATTATCATTAAGCATCAGGCACACTGAATATGAAAAAGTTGCCTATTTCAAGAAACTTATTTCTTGACTATTTGTTTTAGCAAATATTTGATTTCTTTCCCTTTCCATTTGGAAGTTTTTACTCACTCCTAGCATTCAGATTTTTGTTCTTTTTTTTGAGGCCAAGGCAGAAAGCAACTCTTTCAAGCCATGTGCTCCTTCTGTCAATATATTTTATCTGCCAACCTACAGGTACAGTAAAGTCACTTTCATGGGCCTCCTGTTCTTACTGTGGTTTAAGTATTTTCCATTTCTGTATGTCCATCAGAAGATGGGGAGATATGAGAGAGCTGGATATATAAGTTCTATAAGCAACATAATTTGTAAAACTCACCTCTTGGATTTTAAAACAAAGATGTACCCATCAGTCAATGCACTAATGAAAACAACATGACAACATAGTAAAAAAACCCCCACATATTTCTCTAAGAATTGTTAAAGAGATGGCCTCCTTCCCCTTCAATTACTTCATTAACTCCTTTCCTGCCCCTTTCAATTTATGTCTTTAGTTCTCCTCTCTGCCTTACCGTTGTTTTTATTATTTGTACTGTGGATATATTTGTGGCATGTTGGATCAGGCAAGGCAAACATAAAAACACTCACAATTTTCAAAGTGTACACGCTAGAAGTCTTCTAAGACACAAATGCAGAACTTATAATTTATCCTTTATGCTTTGTTACACCATGTGCTTCCTTATTAATTTCTACTACTCTTTTTATTTCATTCCAAATATCATCTTCTAGATGACTTTTAGTTAGATATAAGTGTCATGAGATGCTAACTTTCCAAAGGATGAATAAACACAAAGTGGACGAAAAAAGTGAAAAACCAGCCAACACGAAGGCAAAGAACTGAAAAATTAAGATGCTAAACAAAAAAGTGATAGTTTTGGACTTTTACATCTTGAGTATCATTTATCTTCTGTACCTGAGGTGAATTAGGATTATTAATAAGGTACTGCTGATAAACATTGTCCTACAACATAAAACTAGATTCCTAATTAACCAAAAATCTCCCAAAATATGTGTCTGCTCCTCATAGAAAATTATGACCTTTCTCTGAAAACTTCCAACTAGAAAAATATTGATATTTTAGTGTTTACCCTTCTAATTAATATTTCCAGGTTTTCACAAAACCCAACCCACTTTCCAACCTATTCTATTCAGACATGAATTACCTCTCCCTGAATCAGTTTTCAAACTGCATGTGTTCTCCTGATTTTACCACCTTTTAAGTGCCAAAATTTGACATTAATACAAGGAATAACGAGTCTCTGGGACTAGCAATGTTCCAGTTGCTAAACTGGGATCATTAGCTCTATTTCCAGAGCACAGTGATCCTCCTACTGTAGTTTGTGTCATGAGCTATTCTACAATTTTTTTCAAACTTTTTTTTTTTTTTTTAAATGTACTGTTCAAGAAAGAAGATGAAAGTCACTCTTTCTCACTTCACAGAGTCTCTAAAATAAAAATCCATCCGCAATAAAACATCATTGATTGTTTTTTCTTTGGCTAACTTTAGATGTTGGATTTCTCCTTACATGTTTTAGTGTGAATACTGCTTATAACTATTCGTCATTTATATATCTTCTCCTTTGAAAATGAAAATTTAATCACTAGTTTCTATTAAGGCTTTTAATGCATTTTTTACCCTCTCGGCTCTGTGGTGGTTTTAGATGCTTCCTCTGTTCTTTTTTGCTTTCCTGATTTCTTATGGAAATTTTTCCTTCACAATATCCACTTTCTTGCTCTTTTTTTTTCCTCTCGTGGGAACTGCCATCTTTTTGGGTTTAATTAATGCTGCCCTGATATTATATACATCACATACAATAAAAAGTTCTCTGATCAGACTTATTAAAAATATATGGAAACTGAGGCTTTTAAAGAAATTTGCCTTCAAATTTTCTTGAGAAAATTATGCATTTCTTGAGAAATATGGCCAGCTACTCCTTCAAGCAAATTCTGCTCTATATCAAAGACTTTCTAGCTGGTCTTCTGCATTCTTCCCAGGTGAGTATTTACTGGAAGCAGGCAGGACAAGGAATTAAAGAAAGGAAGAGGTTAACTACTGCCCCTCTGAATCCTGCTCCCTCACCAAAAAGTTGACAATTCACATACTTCTTCTTGTTGAGTGTTAAAGACAGTATTATGCAGGAAAGAAAAAGAGATTGCCTATATGCCTATTTTCATCCTCCTCTTCGAGATTCTTTTATGATGCCACAAGAAGGTATGTCCCTATTATGTGCTCCAATACTCCATTAATACTTGGGCTATTTTAAATATTGAGCTGCAACCTGCATGTTCTTTCTGACCTTGAAATCCAGGGGCAGTCATAATAAGTCTAAGCTCTTTGACACTCAAAATTTGTAGTGACTGGAGATCAAAGCACATGTGTGTATTTTTATTAATTCTGATATTTGTCATTACTTTAAGCTGCTTCTTACATCCAGTTTTTCACCTGAACTTAGACTTGACTCACCTGCTTGTTTGATACCAAGAGACACAAGTTGTAACTAGGGAAATTTCAGTTAAAGTTAAGAAAAAAGAAATAGTACACAAGGTATTCAAGCACTGAATATGTGTCAAGACAGATGTAATGAAATCTGCAACCTTACAGATATCCTTGACTGGATACAACCCTGGTCAAGCCACTCTACCTTGGACTTGAGCCCTGCTTTGAGCAAATGGAACTGGATTTTCCCGGAGATTCTTTCTAAAACAAATTATTCTATGATTCAATGTTTTGGTATCCTGAACTCTATGTGATCTGTTTGAAAAGCTTTATCTCTTACTGAATAAAGAATCGGGATGACAATTGTTCATGTAGCTAAACAACTCTCCTAGATAATAATTCTTTCATTTAACATATGAATTAAGTTTCACAAAACCTAGAGTCCTTCTGCTATCCTGTCTTCCACAGAATCTATCCGATGGGATCAACACAATGCAATTGCAGAACGCTTTATTCCCGTGACTCTTATGTAGCACACGGCAGCTTTCTGAACAAAATATAAACTACTAGACACATCCAATGATGGCAGTAGCCACTGCAGTTTATTCAAGAACAAGCACATCTGTTATCCTTCAACAAGCACTTGTCTTTTGTAAGAGTCCTGACTAAGTACTGCAGGAGTGAATCCATCATTCCTGTTGCTACTTGAGCTCTGATTCCCTTTCTTTCTATCCCAGTGCCACCTGTCCTGTACCTTACAAACTCCTCTACTTGAAACTTTCAAAAGGGAGAAAAGATGAAGACAAGTCTTCGGGATGGCAGAAGCCCACAAGCAGTCACTACAATGCTGGAGGACTTGACAGTCCCGAAATTAGGGGAATATCCTACCTTGAGGGTGAGAGGAGGTGACCCACAGGACCAGATGGAATAAATAATAGCAAGCTCTTCTGCATGACCTCACATATGGCCAGAGAGAGTGCAGCAGATCATCAACCCGAACTGGCCATTGATCAGTTCTGTACTAATCACTGCTCTGCAACTGCAGGCTTTCTTCCCAGGCATGGAAAGAAAGGTGAATGGGCTGTGCAACACATTACGGCCCTTCTTTGCACTCATCTATCAAACACTGGGTAGACAAAGTGTTCTTATGAGAGGCCAGAAGCAATTACTTGTAGATGAAACTCTCAGTACTGGAGCTCAGTCATGCTGACAGGGCAAAGCAGATGGGAAATTTGTGCCTCTCTTCCCTAATGGAAGATCATCTTTTCCCAGTTCATCAAACCAACATTTTATCATTAATCTCTTGCACTTTTTTTCTGTGAAGGGTATTTGCCAATATTTCACATATAACCTAAATTGAATATATGAGGACAGCAGCTTCCATCATCCATGGACCTACCCAACATGTGATATTTTCAAAGGTTTTAAAAGTTTCCTTTAAATACGAGCTAGGCATATTTAGAAAATAAGAGAAGGAAAAAAAATACAGATAGACAAATAAATACAGAGAAACTTACTTTCCACAAAAAAGAACTTCTTGCAAAGGTTCACTTGCGAGGAACACAAGAAATGCCTATTCTTCTCCTCATGGGCAAAAACTGGTAGAAAGGAGGGAAACAAAATTAGTAGAGCAGGAATACAGCTGGGAGACTTTTCAGTCTATTTTCTCTGAAAGAGGAAGGAGTCCAGCTTCTCTAGTTTGGATAGAAATAGCCATATGTCGAGTTTTTTGTTTAGAGAAATATATTGGGTAAATCACACTTACTAAAATTATATCTGTAACATAATCCAGTTATCTTTACAGATCTGTTGTTGATTTTAAGCCTCTTTCAATATTATGTGCTAAACACTCTGAAGTGCTATATCTTCTAGCAATCACATATTCACGAATGTTAGCAATTCACTGAAAAAAACCCAACCTAAAGGCAGAGCATCCAAAGAGATAAACCTTGCTCTGAAAGAAGAGTTGTAAAAGCACACTGAAATACTTTCCTTCCCAAGTGTCATAGAAGCTCTTTGATCGGTTCTACTTTTCCAAACACACTGCAGTCTCTTCTCCAGCACAGATCAGATAGCAACCATCTCCTGTGGGCCACTAAATTCATGTTGGAGCAGCTCTGCTGCATTCTGACTCAGCAGGAAATGACCATCACACTAGATTTTTCCAGCTTGTGCTAAGCACAAGGCAAAAAAAACCCCACCCCAAACTGCTTTACTAATCTGACATTTGAATAGACTATGTTCAAAGTGCCAGCAGCTATCACATGTTCAACCTGTTTCATGCCACATTTCTGCTAACAGTGGATGGGTTTTAACAATGGGCATTTCCCTGTCACATCCAATCAATGCAAGACTTTGCACAGGAGTTACAGAATATGATGTACTGATCCATGCTTGGTTTATGGTCAGCTGTGTAAACTGCTATGAAAAACGCCTCCATCCTTTTCACAAAAACTTAGTTTTCAATGGAAGAGGTGAAGAGGTTATTCCTCCAATAACTATACGTGAAAGAGAAACCCCACAACATATACAGCAAACAGTTGCATATTATTGACTGCTGAGACTTATATAAAAGAGCATTTTATCAGAAGTTATTGTTACAATATTTAGAGTCTTTGCTTGATCTCTCTCAATCCTCTACAATAATGTCACAAAAATGCAAAATATCTAAAATTAGTTTTTCATATTTGAAGTGGAATTCACAGGTCTCTAATTATTTAGTATTAGAAGTCATGTAATATTAATGTGCCATCTCATACAAAAAAAATCAAGTCTTTAAAAAAAATTATTATTATTTTTATTATTCCTCCTCCCTACCCTGTTAAGTAAGCAGGGAGATTTTCATCTAACACTGGGTTCACTTAATTCAGTGTTGTGGCACTGGCTCTTAGGGTACTTTCTACATCCTTTGCATGTGCATATTCAATACCATCAGACTCCATTTCCTATCAACAGTATCATTTGCAATACTTTTTTATTATTCCAATATCTCACATTATGTATCAGGTAGTAGTGGAAAATGGTATGAATAAACAGTGAATCCCTTATTGCAACCCTACTATTTTCAATTACTTACTTCCTGGCTACAGGCTACAACTGTATTGATATGAATCCTGCAACCATGGTGCAGAAAAAGTGTTCTATTATTTAGGCTTGTAGGCAAATCCAAAACTTCTTCCAATATTTCTTAAGAAGAAATTTTCCCTCATATAGAATTCATGAGCTATTTATATAGTAACATGCCAAGTGACTACTCAATGTGACATACGGTTGTGGGTTGCTTTGTAGCTGTGCTGGAATAAAACTAATAAAGGACAAAGGATCTGAAATTTTATTAGCTGTCTTGATTTAAACTGGCTTAATTAGAGTAAATCGATAAATAAAAAGAGATGGCTTGAAATTTGTATCTAAAATGGTAACATTTAATTTTGGAAATATATTAGTTAAACAGAATTAATTCCTTTAAAATTTTTTAATTTTTTCACAACCTGCTTACTTGGGCTGTTTGGCACTTTCTCTTGCACAGTTTTCTCACTGCCAATGGCTTTTCCTTTATGACTCTGAAACCACTAAGCTATCTACTCCAGTTAATATATATTTCACAATAGAACTCATGACCTTACTACTATTTCAGGGAAAGGTTAGACATTTTCCTCTTTGGTAGTAGGGGTGGGTTTTGGCAGCTTTATCAAAAAAGACACAGTTCTGCTTCTCTGCTTTAGTTCTTGTGCCCTTTAGGAGCTCTTCTGAGAGTTTAACAGACTGTAGGACATTGATTCTAGAATATGACTTGAAAAGATACAAAATTATAAATAAATAAAAAGCTTCCCAGTATTTCTTAATATAGGCATAAATATTTAATCGTATGGCCTACAGATATGTCTAGCATTTATCTTTATATTAGACGCTATTAAAAGCCAATATGATTTTGTATTCCTTTTCAGAACACATCATGAGAGCACCATAGAATTTTACATCCTTCCTCTGCTTGCTACTATATGCTTGATTGTAAGTAATTAAAATAAGTCCAGAAATACAAGAAAATAACTTCTGCTTTTAAAATAAAAATTACTTGTACTAGAAAATATTAAATGACATACTCAAAATGTAACATCCCCAAAATAAAACAGAATTCTCTCTCTTTGGACATATTTTCTATATTATAGAATTTGG
>VZTN01005257.1:662702-681423 GCA_013400515.1 Erpornis zantholeuca | reverse complement strand
ATGAGACAAAATTACAGAAAATTTATCTTGATTACATCATTCAGAGAGAAATTCCTCTTCACACAGGGGAAACATTTTAATGCATTATAATAAGTTCCAATTAACCTTCAAAATAAGATTTAATAGAAAGTAAGTGTGGCATTAGCTTTGTCCTAATGGAGCTGAAAACAATTCCAGATTTGGCTAGAAATGAAGCTTCTTGCTTTTTCTACTGTCATTAAGAAAAATCCACACAATACACGTATGTTTAACTTAGTACATTCTGTTTCAGACATTTTTGAGGATATGACTATATATAAGGGTTTTACTATATTGCCTATTTTATGTAGATAGTGCAAACAGGAAATAAAAAGGATGGGCATTATATAGGGCAGTACTGATACTGGANAATTTTACATCCTTCCTCTGCTTGCTACTATATGCTTGATTGTAAGTAATTAAAATAAGTCCAGAAATACAAGAAAATAACTTCTGCTTTTAAAATAAAAATTACTTGTACTAGAAAATATTAAATGACATACTCAAAATGTAACATCCCCAAAATAAAACAGAATTCTCTCTCTTTGGACATATTTTCTATATTATAGAATTTGGGAGGGACCAGATGAGACAAAATTACAGAAAATTTATCTTGATTACATCATTCAGAGAGAAATTCCTCTTCACACAGGGGAAACATTTTAATGCATTATAATAAGTTCCAATTAACCTTCAAAATAAGATTTAATAGAAAGTAAGTGTGGCATTAGCTTTGTCCTAATGGAGCTGAAAACANAAAGGAAATGGTAAAAAACAAGTGCAGTTACTTCAGTCACAGAATATTTGAAAACTCTACATCAAAATAATCCAAATCCAATACAGATTTCCACTTACAATTTCTTCAGACTTGGTCTTCCATCATCATGTCCTTTTTGAAACACTGTGAACTAAAGGCTAATGTAGCTGATGCTGCAAATAGTCCCAATAGCTTAAAAAGTGAGAGGTCTGAGGAAACAACACTCTAACCTGGATTCAACAAAGTGTAATTTTAATATTTCATTTAGTTCCCCTAAAGCATGCCTTTAGAAACAGTTATTTCTAGGGTGTTTAGATAACTTTTATTTTAGCAATACAGCAAAGTTGGCATATAATCCCTCCTCAATCGACATTATTGTATCTATTATGATTATTATTATATCATTATCATCACTAGAATTTCAATGTAACTAAGAAATATATTTTTTTAAAGTCTTATCGATGTGTTTAAAAAAGAGCAAACACAAACCCCTCAGATGCTATAAAAATACAATATTAGTAGATCTGGTTGGCATGCAGTGAAGTCGTATGTCTTCAACAGCATCACGGGAAATGAACAATCCCAACAGACCAGTGCCAATGAGGAGACCTGAACTTTGACAGCAACATGTACTGCCCTCTTACAAAAAGATTTGTAGAAAAATTCCATTTGGCCTGATTTATACACAATATGCAAAGAACAGTTACTGCACACACACACATCATTCTAGATGCAGGTACGCAAAATAAAATTGCAGGTACTGAAAAAGTGGATGGAAAGAGTGAAATTAATTTGTGTCAAATGATATGCAGAGCTTTTATTCCATTCCTTTAAGGAATACAGGAATCATGTGAAACAAGAGCAGCTTTATGTAGTAGTCTGGAAGTATCTTTGTAGCTACTGGGGATGATCTGGGACTGTCAGAGCTCCATAAATCCCTACACCACCAATGTCAGAACCACTGGAGTGTTCTGCTGGTGAGACTTGCTTAACTCAGATTAATGCTTATAAAGCACTTAGACTTCGGGGGGACTGATAGGAATTGCTCAGCTTTCACGTGTTATTTAGCAGCGAAATGTGGTATTTTTTTTACCCATTCCAAACTGTCAGTGAAAGAGCTGAAGTGCTACTAGATGGAATATTTCAAGCAAAGGGCAGAATCCTTACGGGCTGAGACTCTATATACAGTGCCCTTCGGACTGGATAAGAGAAGCAGAAAGAAGCTGCAATTTATTCATAGGATGTATCAGAATTCACTCAAGAATGCAGTGTATCTCCCTCCCATGTGTTTCTGATAGAAATACACTGCCATGGCAGCAGATAATCCAATCAGGTTTAAATCAGATCAATATGAACCTGCAAAATATCAGAAAATCTGCACTTAGGAAATGTGTTTCTGCAAGAGCTGCATAATTCTATTCTTGGACGAGGGCAACCCAGACTTCACAAATTTTCCATCATTCAAAAGTGTTATACTGGTTAAGTCTCACAAACTCAATGAAGGGTATGAAACTGTTCTTTCTTTGAGCAGAGCTACAGCATTTTGATGTAATTTGCAACTACAGCAGTTGAAAGGTTAAACGAAATGAACATGTCTTAACTCTGCCAGTGAAGCATATTCAAAATACAAAATGCATGAGAGGAAAGCATTGCTTCAGAAATTTTGGAAGTAATCAAGGCATATTCAGAAACACAGCTTGTATATTAAACTAATTAGAAAGGAAAAAACCCCAACCAACACACAAAACAGAGAGAAAATACATAAAATGGAATTCTAAAGGTGTAAAAAGCCACACAGTCCATAGAGAGACATTACACTTCCCTATTAACCTGTAAATTTAGTTTAGTGTAAATTAATAACTGAGACCAAGTATTGGTATTTTCTTCACTGGTAATAATCAAGGCGGATTTTAGTTTTAAGTGTTTTGCAATGTATACTACAAGACTAGAAAAACTAGAAGATAGAACACTAACAGGTTATGAATTTCACTTAGTGTAATAAAAATCCCAACATCAGCACAGCAACTCTTCAGCAACTATTCCCAAGGATATCAGGTTTTCTATACAATATCACAAATGAGAAACTTGGCTAAGGCTTATGGACTAAAGTAGGAAATTAAAAACATTTCTTGCCTTCCACTAAGTAAGAAAATATGTTTTGATAGAACAGAAACATAACCAGGAGCATTTTAAAATACCAGATGTTTTAAATGATAGCTTTCTTTAAGCTATTTTAAATAATGAGTCTCCTCTGCTCTGCTTTCACTTAAGCAAGTGAATATAAGGCTTCTGAATGTTCCACTGAACAAGTCTCTTTTCCAAAAAGTGACAGTAGAAAGATGTACTAGGAAGTGAACTAATTAACTAGACATCAGAGGATAACACATTTTTCACTGTTCTTCATTTCCAGTGTGCTGAATGCATATAACCTGCAAAGACTGAAAAAATCCTATAGAGATGTACTCTCTATTCAAAAGCTAAGAAGCATTAGCCTTTATTTATGCTATTACTTTTTGTAATTGAAAGCTCCATGTTTGAAGGACCAGGCTGTTTGCTAGCCTACTAAACCAAAGTTTATGAAAGTTAACAGCTACTGCACTAATAATCGGTGCTGAAGGCAGCATCCACTGTGAAACTGACTTTTTCACATCTCTGCAAACACCAACCACATAATTTGCAGCAAGTTAAAATATACCTTTTTCCTTGGGCTTGGTTTCTTGACAGAAAGAACTCTCCATGAAATTGATTAAAATCCAATTCTGCTCCAGAGTCAAATGATTGCAATATTACTTGAGAGCTTCTGAGCTCATATTTGTCCTTCTCTGCTTCTGGAGGACTCTTTCAGAAAGTGCACCAGAAGAAAGTGCACCCTGAGGGGCATTTCTCAGTAATTGTGGTGGATATATTTTTCAAGAGTGAGTACATCTACACTTTAAACTGCCGTGCAGAGTTGATATAACTGAGCCGGATTCATACTGGAATGAACCCAGCTATAATAACATGTAGTTCTGGATGAGCTAAGTTAATCTGGCTTGTAGGAGAATCAGCCAACCTCATGTACCATTTCCCACTCTATCATCCTGTGCTAATATGCTGAGCTTTGTCTACAACCTGTGCCAACATATCTTGCCTATCAGTAAGCCATCACTGTAGAGGGTTAAGCTACAGAAGACTGCATTTCAAAATGTGATAGGAGGTACCCTAAAAGACAGCAAAAGCTGTACCTTTCATTCTCAGGTATGTTTGAACTGGATATCTGAGGATCAGTAACCATGGAAAATGGAGACTTTCAACTCTGCTTACTAAAAACTTTATGCAAATGTTGCTATTCACACTATGTCTGTCAGTGTTCCTCCATACAGTGTTCTTCCTTCCAAAGATTTTTCATGCCCATAAACACCTTGTGTGTTTGAAGTGACAAGACTTGTAGTGGAAGGTTGAGAAACCTGAATTTTCATGATTTTTCTCCCAAGACACTCCTGTTTCTGAGTGGGGTTCACAGAACACTGCTATATGGACAGATCAGAAGACAGAGGTGGATCGAGGGAAAAGCAGCTGCTTCAATAGTGAATTTTATGTTAAGTAGATTCACTAGGCAGCCCTAGTGCCCATTTTGCCTTATTAATGAAGCTTTCTGTGTCCACAGAAAAAGATGAGAGTCTATCATGCTGTCTATGCCCAAATGTCTAGCTTTCAACAATCCCACTGAATTGCGTAAAATCAAAAGCTCTGCACAGCATTTTCAGAGATGCATTTTTGGTATAGTACAGCAATAAAAGCATTCTCTCCTTTTTGGTCAGAGTGGTCACAAGTCTTTTAATAAGAAAAATGGCAACATGGCATAATTCATTAGACAAAGATCCTCTTGGGTAAATCAAGAGTGATTCAACCAAACAAGATGCAACACTTACAAATACGTTTACAAATCACATTGGCTTGTCTTAAAAATCCCTTCGTTTGAGAACAAAAAGTTGTCTTCCTGCTGCTTTCCTTATGGTACACTGTAGCTCTAAAGATGTGTTAAGAAAAACTTTAGTTGAGGGGTTTGTTTGTCAAAACTTGTCACTGAGTTTAGCTTGTAAAAAGACAGCAGGAATTAAATTTTGGATGCAAACATTTTCTCAGGATGCACATGCAGGCCTTTCTCAGGCAAAATTCTTATTTATTTGGGTAACAGGGAGAAAGCTGGTAGAATTAAGCTACTATTGTATGCTTTTCTTGATTGCTGATTCATAGAATAGATATCTTTTTGGTGTTCCTAACATTTGGAATTGTTATTAATTACTTGGAATAATTAATTGTTATTAATTATTTGGAATAAACTGCCTCATTTATTCAGTTCCTAAATCTGTAATCCCTGATAAGCCAAAAGTCATACTGAATTGACTAGAAAACTGTCACAAACAACCAGTAATTTCTCCTTGGCTCTGCTACCAAAAAAAAAAATAAATGTAATAGTCACATTATTAAATCTTGGAAACAACTGTGCTTCGTAATATATAACTCCAACCAGGGAACATCATCAGTAAACAACTATGATGGCATCTAGTCATTCATAAAAACCACAGGATACTGTTCCTTTCCCCAAAAAGATAAAGTTCTTTTAATACACTGGGTTGTGCAGAAGGGAGCAGACAATATCTCAAGGACACTGTTTATGAATACACGAATTGTGGCAGCCCCATTGGCAGGATATCAAGTCTGAAGGACTTACTGATCGAACATTATGTGAATGAAGTATTTGATACACTCACACAGACTCAGTATCACGTCCAAATGAGACACTGCAGCCTCAGATGTGTCTCATACTCTGTGAACATACCAGGTGGAACCACTGGCTTTTTACACCCGTGGTTATGAAAGAACTTGAGATCCCACTCACCATCCATAGCAATCCTTAACCATTTCACATGGTAAGATTTTAACTTAGCTTCTCAAGGGAAACACACTAAAGCACTACACATTGTAATTGTCTTTAAAGACTCTAAGGCATCTTACAGCAACACCTTAATAACCACATTATTAAGCACAAGATCTAAATAGAGTAAAAAGGACCTTCAAAGTAAATGCTCGCTATCTTTTCTAAGCTCTCCAAAATAAGTCTTACTCTTGCTGATACTTGGCAAAGCTACTCAATTCCATTGTGTTACTGATGTTGCCTGAGTGCAACAGATCACAGAACACAATTTATAAGACTTACCTGAGAATCTTGGGACTATTACAGAGTAGTGTGAATCAGAGAAAAGAGAGCAGCAGTATGATGAATCAGGAAGACTTTCATGCAGGGAGTGGACAGAGAGGGCTGAGTGCAAGTGAACAAAGTTTAGGAAAAAGCTTTCTAAAATGGCATGCTAAGTAAACATGGTGGAAAGCATGTACAGGGGGAGAAGGACAGAGTGGAATAAAACTAAGTTTGATACACAAGGTGAATTTGTGGGGGATTTCAAAGATGCAGAATTATACGTTTTAGGAAGATGGCCAAAAAATGGTACAAGGGAGGGAAGGGGAAGGGAAGCAATGGAAGTGTCAAGTCAGCTAGGAAAGTGAAGGTTATAAGGCATGTGTTACAAGTGACAGGAATCACATTAAGAAAGTATTAAGGCACAGATAGGGGGGGGGGTGAGGAAAGAATAGATGATACGTACAAGAATAGATGATATGAAAATTTGGTAGTAATCTGAATATGAAAAGAAATGGAGAAATGAAATCTACTTTCTGTTGCCCACCACACTGATGAATGGGATAAATAGTAATAGAATGATAGAACACAAAAGTATTTGGGATCAAAATGTGGCACTCATTTTGATACTGAAAATACCAGTATAATAGCTAGTGAAATAGTCAAGTTCAGGAGAAAGCTGGTTTATTTATTTGTACATTTACTCCCTGAGTTGTCAGGCCACCAACACGACAAATGGCTTGGTTCATTTACAGAGAATTCTACTAAAGGTGAAGGCTGGTGGGGTTCACAGCAGGTCCTTCAGTGTTTTAACTAAACCATATTTTGCCAGACAAGCAGCAAACCAAAAGCAAAACTCTTGGCCTCCGCTACAGCTGACAGATGTGCATGATTTTGAGTAACATGCCTTCATTCTGTACGTCCAGCAACATTGCAGCAGAGCTGAATGAGAAAGATTACTTGTGGCTTGAGCCTCATACAATCAGCTTAGCACCATAAAGAATGGGACCAGATGAGGTCTGCAAATTGGACAATTCAGTCTGGGCACTGTATTTTTTTTTAAGTGAATACATAATCCTCATTGTTTGCGATTGATCCTGTCTCAGCCAACAACTGAGATGACATTTCAATCCCAGGTCCCTGAAGTTCAGAAGTTCACGGCCTTTGGTCAGAAAGATACACTGAATGGAATTTTTTCAAGTGCCAGATTATTTTAAACTAACTTTTATGCTCATAAATGCCTTTTTTTGTTGTTTTTATGTTGTTGTTGTTTTTTACTTTTTATTTTGTACCTAGGTGACTAAAACCCATTTTTAAAAACATGGGTAGATTGAACAAATGAATTCAAGTGTAAGATTTAACAAATGAGCATACACCTATACTATACTAAGCCTATCACCTGTGCAGTGAAGTTCATGGAACATACTCCCACTACAATTCTCAACAAAAGCAGAGACAGGCTGGAAGGGCTTTGTCCATTTGAGTACTATGAGCCCTTCTCGATGCTGGAGGGCTCCCGAACCCCCCGGGCAGTGACTCACAGTGAGGAATGCCCTCTTGTGGCCCTTGGCTCTTGCACCTGCATTCAAATGACAGAATTACAGAACAATTTACATTGGAAGGAACCTCTGGAAATCATCTGGTTCCAACTTCACGTCCTGAAAAGCCTAGAAGACAATACTGCAGCACTGTGTACTGAGAATTTAGAAGAGCTCAGTGTGAGATCTTACATAATGGGAGGGTGTGGATCTCACTCCAATCCCTGCATGCACAAGCACCGAGACACAGGTAACCAAAAGTCTATTCAGCATTCATAATGGAGATACAATCCTTGCAATGAACAGGAAATGCCTCATCCTAAATTCTTGTTTCTTTATAGGTTGGCAAACATGTGCTGCTGCTGGATGTGTGTTTCTGTTGTCCTTCAGGCAACAACAACCTATTCGTCCCACTCACTTCTGTGAGTCACCAGGCTTTACTCACTGACCTGCCTCCTGAAGTGGATGCCCTTAGAAGGTCGCTGTGTGCTGTTATCTCGATGACCTTATCTGGGTGCCACTCTCATGGTCCTTCTCGCATGGTTACTTTGGTGCTTCTACACCAAATCAATCCCATTCTCACCAGTCAAGGTGCCCACTACAATTCTCAGCAAAAGTAGAGACATGCTGGAAGGGCTTTGTCCATTTGAGTACTATGAGCCCTTCTCGATGCTGGAGGGCTCCCGAACCCCCCGGGCAGTGACTCACAGTGAGGAATGCATTCTTGTGCCCCTTGGCTCTTGCACTGATTCTGGGTGCAGACCCAGGACAGCCTCTCCTACCAAGCACATTGCTACCCATGTACACAGCAAACACGTGAACAGGAGAAAGGTTTTCAAAGCCACACAAGGGACAGTGAATTGAGTAGAATATTTGTGAGGTTTGAGAGGCATTGACATCTACCTCCTCTATGGTCAGTACAGATCACAGGGCTGCTCTGGAGAAACAAAGCCAGCTGGATACCCCTAACTAAAAAAATACCTACTTGAAAATGTTGGCTACTGCCAACAAGATTTGTTAAATTCTCCCAGACTCTGTTTGGCAGATGACATTTTACCCCCTACCAATATGGAAATGCCATGGATTGGGGTCTAGTCATTCCTGAGGGTGGCAGCCTGCTCTTCACCTCGCACACGAGGCCAGCCTTTAAGGGAGAGTCCTCACTTTCAGCAGGGGCATTTAATACAGTTTCCATATGCCTATCTCCATCTGTGGACTTCTAGTCATTACACATGCTTGATATTGTAAATGAACAATAAAAGAAACATATATAATTGACAGTTGATTACTTTTATTTCAACCATCCATGAACTGCATTATCAAGTAAAGATAAAATTTATATGTATATATTTTAACAGGAAAATTCATGTTTTCAGGTATTTTTCTTTTTAATATATTACTTATTTGATTATTCTGATTTTCAAAAGCAGGTATAACACACAGTGCATTTTCCAGCAAGTGTTACAAAGGAGGGAGTGTGTTATCTCACACACTATGTTTCCATACTTATCAATCCATTACTATATATTTGGGGAAATGCATAGATAAAATTTTCACATTGAAAATGAGCACTAATATCTCTTAATAAAAGAAACCACATCAGCTAGAATATCGTTGCTAGTGACTGTTGTTCAACTGGAATAAAATACTGCATTTCTGAAAATGCAGAAAAAAAGAAGTGGAAATTTAAAGCCAGTTTGGATGGGGCTTTGAACAACCTGGTCTAGTGGACAATGTCCTTGACCTTGGCAGGAGGGCTGGAACTAGATGATCTCTGAAGTCCCCTCCAACCCAAACCATTCTATAATTCCATGAAAAGCAGCTCAATATATTACTTTGAACATTACATTAATAGATTAATGTTTTAATCTACAGGTAGCATATATACAATATGTATGTGTACCATAACATTTTGCTGGATAATTTTATCTGACATTTGAAGAAAATTATTCAGTCATAGCTGTGCTCTACAATGGGTACTTGAAAGGGAGTCACACACATACAAACACAGACATTCCCCGCCTGTAAGCCCACTTCACCAGAGGATACAAGATGTCTCTATTGAGAAGCTGATTCAAGACTGAAGAAAAGAAAGATTTAACAGAATTATCAGGGAGTTACTTAAATAAAAGAGACGCTTCATTTAAACAATTTAAAGCTGTGACACAATGGCATCATCACAATGCCGAGTATTAATTATTATGTTTGCTCTTTCCGCCCAGTCACAATGATGAACAATAATGATTGCACAGTGTGAGATATTCACCATTTAGCTAATTCACTCAGTCTAGGCAGGGGATCAAAGATGTTTCTATACTGTCTATTCCTTAACAACAGCCCTTTTTGGCTCCCAGTGTAACTGAAAGAAACCCTAAAATTGGTGTGACATGTGCATATCTTGCCTGTCATATCCCAGAGCCTAAAAGCTAGCTGCAGGAACACAACAGCCACAGCTCTCAAATTCAGTCTTTCCAGGGCAGCTGGCACTCTGGAGAGGCAGAGCAGAGGTCTAAGACTTCAGTTCCCTTTCTCTCAGACCTCCAGCAGACAGAAAAATCAGGGGAAAAAAAACCCCAAGTTTCACGGACATCTGGAGCTGTATGCAAGATGTGAGCTTTGCCAAGTGTCCTCCCTGGAACCAGTGGGTTGAGCTGAACAGACCCCCAATATTTACCCATTTCCTATCAACACAATTCCCTGTGGTTTCCCCATTATCACTTTGCTCATCAGTGAATGTATGATGCTTGCTGTTTGCCGCCTAGCACACTGCATTTCTTTTTGCAGATGGGTGAATAACCATTCATATCTCTGACTAGAGTCTTTCTTTTGCTAGAGATATGCAACTGGATTTGTGTGAGGCAGCTGCTCAGTATTTGTGTGCTGGTCTGAGTGGTCCAGTATGTCATGGTGGACAGATGACGTCAGTCCTGGAGCAGGCAGCACAGGAACTGGGCCACTGCTTAGTGCCATGAATGCTGATGAAATTGCTTTCCCAAAACAATTTCATCTTTCTTCAACAAACTGAAGATTTGTTTCTTCTCTCAGAACAATATGATCTTGCAATATATGGGTTCACTTTGATTTTTTTTTTTCCCTACAAGTCTTTCAGGCTTTGCCCATTGTCTGAGCACTCTACACTCCTTCAGTGTATTCTCTAGAAAATTTGATATAAGCATTGCAGTGTGTCTGGTAGTGCAAAATTAGGTATTTTAGCAGGCATGCTGCCAGGGCAGAAATTTGTTCTCATCCACATGCCAGTGCAGAAATCCCACTCATAATTAAAATTTCTTCCTGAAAGACCCTTATCGTCCATCTTCCCCACCATAAAAAAGCACAAGCCAAAACAAACAAAAACCCACGCAAAACACAGCAAACCACTCCAATCCATTGCGACTCAAAAATGATGCCAAATAATATCACCTCCTCCTTTGGAATTTTCTAACATATCCTACTTGTTGCACTTCTGTCTGTTTAGACACTACATTTTGCACAGCAAAATCTGTGTTATTGTGTCTTGTCCAAGAAAGTTCTTGCTAATGTTTTAACAGCAAATAATGAATCTAAGCTATGCGCATTACTGTAACACACACATACATGTTTGAATTTTAAATTTTATGAATATACAAACATAAAAGCAAGTGTTGATTGAAGTCGACCCCTATCAACCCTCTACACGTCCCCAGACAAATGCAACTCTTCAAACATGATCAAAGGAGTGCTGGGCCAGCAGTAACAGAGCGATACGAATCTTACTTTTCAATACAGACAGCCACGTGCTGATCACTGTATTATTTTTTATTTCCCAGGGTTTACTATTTCTCACAGCATTATTTCACGCCTGTTTTTGCTCTTTATCTGTGCTTTGGTTGACATTGCTAATGTGTGAGCAGCAAAATAAAACATATAGGGCAACTCTTTAAAAGAACTTTAAAAAAAAAAAGAAATTTCTGTTCCAATGAGGTTGGCTTTCTTGCAAGCAGACAGACAAGATTGTAAGTGAAATAACAGAGGGAAAAAAACTAAGCACAAAGAGGTAACACTGCTAATGAAAGAAGTGCACAGCAATACAGTAAAAAGGAGGAGGCATCAAATATGCAGCAGGATTGTTTATTACAAGTTACTATTTTACAGTCAGTGGATATATATTTCTATTTTGGACACCTGCAAAGAATTATGTCCACAGCTGTACTTTACTGATCATACCGTGTGAAATTGTTTCTCTTCCTCGAGCAAAAGGCAAACAAAAGGTTGTAGGGATGAACTTGTGTATAAAGTAATCTGCATCACTGAATGACAAAAATTTCCAGGCATGTATCTATGATGTCAATTTATACCCTTGGTCTGTCTGGCAAATGTAAATATACATGTCCATATATTTGCATAATTTAAAATACTCTAGGTCTCTTGAGAAGGTAGCATGTATAAAATGTGTGTGTGCACAGGTGTGTGTTCTAGAACTAGAGAAAAGCTGTTACCCTCTCAAGATACCTACAGAACTTCAAATACACACATATGTACTATATGAGCTATCTGTATAAATGACAAAAAGTGAGTGAAGCATCCTGTTAATGTTATTAAAGCTGGAAATTAATTATAAGACTGGCACAACTGACATTTCTCTTCATGAATAATTTTACTTTACTGAAACAGAAAATAGGCAGGCCACTTAATTTTTAACAGGGCATAAAGTTCAATCTATTCATAGCCATCAAAACTGAATATCAGAACTGCATTTAAAAGAGCCGCCCCAGAAAGTTTCTGTGTGTTTTTGTGCCAATCCTCCCTCCTGCCTGTCCCAAAGTCAATGAGAATCCATATTTTAATAAATCTGGCAATATGCATTACTGAAGCCTTATATTTACATTGACAAACACACAGAGAACTATCCTTAGACCCTAAAAACCACACTTCAGCATGAAGCAGATGTTTTGGCCACGTTACAATAAATTCATAAAAAGAATCTTCTAAATGCAAATGCTGTCATTAGCACAGCACACTATTTTGGAACAAGCTGTCTTCGGAGGTATACCAGGGGAAGGAAGGGAGATACCACTGCACTCAGTGCTTCTTTGTTCCAGGTTTATAAAATGCTTTTAATTTGCCTGTCAGATGGCAGGTGGGCAAAGCCATCACGTAAGAAAGTTTCATTAATCCTTAAGAAACAAACGACATGAAATTTACTGGACACTCAGTACACTTGGGATTTTTGTGGGATTTATCAATATGCAATATTATGACTTCACTTTTACATCACCTGCACACCATTCATTTTCAGTTCTGACTTGCTCTTTCCAAGTCTTGTAAGTGCTGTTTCTCTAATTCCCCGTACAATAAAGCATCCTTCTTCAGATCCCTACCAGAGCACACATACAACACATCTCTTAAGTTCCACTGAAAGTAGATGTATGCTTAAGTGTGAACCTATTGTCCATAAGAGGATACTTTATATTCTAGGATATGATTTGGCTAAATACAACAAGAAAAACAGCAGTGTGATGCTTGAGAAAGCATCTTGGTGAGCTTCCAGGGATTTACCTGCCAGCTGCCAAGATGGCTTACAGCTCTAGGCTCAATCTATTCACCCATCCATCACCAAAGGGTCTGAATGACTGATAACAAAAACAGATGATTCATTGTTGGTATGCTTTTTGTTCTCTCTTTGTCCTATGGAAGACATGGCATTTTAAGATTAAGGTTGATATTTCAGGCTGAGAAAAACTTACAGTATAAAGAGGCAGTTTTCATATTACTGGATAGATACTTGTTCCTAATTTTTAGAAGACAGGGAGGGCCAGAAATGAAATTTTTCATTGTTAATTGATCTTTAAATGAGCAGGTACCCATGCCTATCATCTTGAGTGTAAATACTGTCAGAAGATGCTCTCCCTTTTGGTCTTTTTAGACAGATCTGACTAGTAAGATCATATTTCATTTCCATTTACTTAACAAGTTATTGAAGGTGTTGACCTTGAATTTAATAGCACAAACATCAAGGACTTATCTCAGAGGCCCATGAGAAGGAAAAGACAACTTTAGGTCTGCCATGGTGATGGCAGGGAAGAAAGGAGAAATACACTAGTATCTTGAAAAGCACAGAGAGCACTTCCACCTAACAACTTTGTTCAAGTGATACAAATAAAATGAGGAATTAATGCAAAAAAAGGCTCTTCTCTTTAACATTTAAGTACATACTAGCTTCATTGTTAGTGTACCAGATTAGTGTAGAAAAAGCTGTGACTATTCAGGTAAGCTGGATACCTAATTATGAATACAGATTCATAGATTGGAATAGTTTTGGCTGGAATTTACCTTTAAAGGTCACATCTAGTCCAACCCCCCTGTAATGAGCAGAGACAGAGAAGTCACAGAGGCAAATGATCTGAGTGTGAGATCTTTGCAACATGAATTTAGCAACGTGGGATAGGTGAGGAGGAAAACACAGCTGCCATACCATTACCTTTTAGGCTGTGGTGAGAGTCAAACTGAGATATTCTGCACAGTCACAATGTTCATAATCTATACAGGATTTTGAACAACTGGACAGTTTCTCACAGGAACAGTGAGACAGTCACAAAAATATATTCAGGAGCTGAATAAATCTCCTTCAAAAGAAGGCTTGAAAGAGCTCAGTCTGTTTGGTTTGTCAGAGAATGAGAGGCAACTTGATTACAGGAATAAGCATCGGGTAAAAAGCGCTCTTTGATTCAGTGGACACTGTAAAATGTATGTAATACACTGAGAGCAAATCCAAGTACTACAGCATTACAAAGCATCAGCATTCCACTGAATATATGTATTACAGCACAGTTTTAGTCATACAATAACTCATCATTTTCTTCCACAGGAAGCTTCACGGAGTTCGCAGTATAGTCAGCAGTTATTTCATGAATTCTTTGTTTTATTCTCATTGTTTAATTTGTAGCCCTGCAATTCACTCATTGTACCATTTGAACCTAGCACCAAACACAGCACTGTTTATTTTTTTGACTTTCATTTAGCTGTCACTTTAACAGCATAGAATTGTAATGCAGTGAACTGAAAAAGATACAGGAAGATAAAAGCCCTCATTACACACACATTATACAACACTCCACCTGGTGATTCAAACACCACTCAAAATTTCTGCTTAAGGTGTTTATAAAATTCTAGCTAAATAAACTAAGTATTTTCAGTAGTGGTAGAAGCACTGGTAAGCCTTTTCAAGCTTTTTTGAGAGTTACTTGTAAGAATTGTTTAGAGTGGAAAGCCAGTATCGGCTTGAGATTTGAGCATGTTTGTTTTCAACAGAGAATACTTCTGTGGAAATACTCCAGGTCGCCCATCATGTATTGAGAGGCAAATGGCATCTGCAGGTTTTTGGTAAACACCTGCAGTGTAGCTCCTCAGCGGTCAAGCCATACTTTGTCATAAAACTATTCCACAGCAGAAGCTTCAAGGTCAGACGCTTTTTCAAGCAGACTCTGATCAGGTCACTGCCTGTGAGTCACTAAGGGGGAAATATTTTCTTTCTGTTCACAGGAGAACATCTCCTGCTTGAGTACAGACTGGCTATCCATCTGAAATGGGAGTTTTCTTCCTTTGCCTGCCAAGATGAGTTCCCCTGCCTGGAACAACACCTGCCCTGAAACTATTATGGAAAGGTTTGGATTTCCTGACCAACACCATCTGCCATGGATATTGCCAATGAAGCCTTGAAGGCTTACAAAAAGGAGTCTAAAAGAAGCCTTCAGCCCTCTGCTGGGCCATCCACTGGAAGGAACGGATGCACACAGCCTAATACCAGGTTTTCCTGGCTAGGTCTCCACCAGCCTGTCCCAGTCCGACTCCCACCTCAACCTGACTCCTCACAGCAGTCCCAGGTAACTCTCGCACCATGCCCCTTGACTCCAGGGCTATGTCTGCATCATGAGCTGCACATCAGCCCCCACCTTCCTCCTAACTCCAGCCCCCTACACCTTCGGGTTTCCTTACAGTTATTCTCAAATCCAGATTGTTACACCCCTTTCGTTCTACAAGGCTGCCTTTCCACAGATAACTTGGGCAATTCCCAGGTGAAGTAGGAAAGCTGAGAGATAAGAAGGTCTGTCCCTATTCCTTTCTCCAGTTTCTGAACTACCACCACTGGTATTGATCTTTATAGAGGCTACTTTCAAAATGAGGTATATATCTACAAAACACTTGTGAACCTGAGTCTTTCAGAAAACTACAGCTCTGTAACACTTTGGCTCAATTTTTTTGAAATGGCAAGAGGTATCAGACAGAACCCTAATGGTTTTGAAGTCTCTGCTCAATGCTTTAGAGATGCTAGAACACCTCAGGTTTTCATGCTATCTGGACTAAACTTAAATTGCTGCTGCGTTATTTCCACTCCTACTGAATGTTTGTGTCCACTCATTGATGGCGAAAAAGATAACATGGGAAAAGGAAAGGTATGTTGAATTACAGCATTTATTATGCCTAAAGTGCTATGCTGCATCATCTCTGCAGGAAAAATAATCTGAATGAAACACGCAGGATTTGGTTTTAAAAATTGTAGAGCTGCAGTAGGTTAAAAGCTGCACATCTTGTACTTCTTTATTTGTCTTTGCAAATGAATTTCAAACTTAAGGTATGTTTTGAAGAGTCCTGAGCTCTTTGCAGCATATCACACTCTGCAGCACTTTCACACTTGCAGATGTTTTGTTTTTACTAGAAAGTCACAGTCATGTTACAGTGTGATACAGAAGGTACACATCGGGCCATACTATATTACTGTCAGAACAGTAGTTCATATTGGACAAACACTGCTTCAGCACACAATGTGTGCAAAGACCTCAGGTGAATTTCCCGAGCTTGGCTCTCTGAGGATCCCTAGTACTCCTTAGCAACCTTGCTGGAAGGACTGAAATCACAACCTCCAGGCAGCAGGTGATAAATGTCCCCATATACTTGAAAGAGTTGCTGGCTGCAACAAGCACATGTACATCCCCAGAAAGAACATTTGACAGCAAGTCATCAAACCAGGATATAGATAAAAATGTTAAGACTGAACACCGCAAGAGGAACAGTGGCAAGCAGACTCCTGCAGTGGCCTTATATCAAGCACAGCTTTAGATGATGCTTTCAAGAAAATTTGACAATAGGCTTCCTATAAGCCTAGTCTGGACTGAGGAGCATCAGTAAGGTGTGAAATGACAGTCTGAGAGACTGTGATCTTATTTCTAGAACTGTTGACCACTAGAAGCCCTTATACATGGCAGGTTACATTACTGGGTGTATTACCTACGTTGAACTATTGCATTCTTTCCTGGTACTGCCTCAAATACTACATTTTTCCTCTGATAAACTTCATCTAGTGGAGTTTGCAATTGTTCCACAAGGAACAATTTCAGGACTGAAATGTTACAAGGCAGCATAACCATATATATTTTGCTTATCCCTTTCACTTTTAAGGCAAGATAGTGTGTTCTGATGCTTCTCATTCTCTGCCATGCAGTTAAGGGGGTAGAAGTGTGCAGGCCTTTATTAGGCACAGCTGACCTTCTATTTCCTGCTAATGTATTCAATTTCAGATAGCCCAGAGTGTGGTCTTGAAATGCTATTTTCCATCACGCTAAACTAATCCGAGGTCTCCATTTTTACACATTTTGTGAACTCAAGAGTTTGCTTTCCAGTGTTGCATGAAAAACAGAGGTCATTTGCAAGGTTATAACTCTTTCAACAAAACAACTGTTGTGACACTTTTGGAAGAAGAAAAAGACAAACACAACACTGCAATCGACATATCTAAGCAATTCCACTCTTTTTTCTTTTTATTTTGGTGACTGCTGTTTTTAGAAAAACTAGATCTGAATTCCACTCCACATATTGTTATGATATTACTAATTTAAATGTTATATTGACAAAAGTTTAAACTTGATCAACACTCATTTAAAACTTTGTTTTATTTATACATCTCTTGCAAGAGAAGCCTGTCTCCATTTTCTTTTCTACTTATATTCATGATTGCTGAAGAGCTGTATCTTCTCTTTCCACCCTTTCCATATAATTTGCTTAATGGTATTGATAGCTCCACTTTTCACTTAACATTTCATTTATATACTTCTCAAACTTCTTCCAGTCAATGCTTAGCCTTTGAGTTCTGAAACCCTGATACTGCCTTATGTATAGTGTTTTAAATCTCAAATAATCTGGTATTTAGATTACATATTACTTAAAATGTCAGTTCTTGTCCACCTACTGAATAACCATGTCCTCAGTCACAGTGTCCTCATCTCATGCACTCTTTCCCTTTTCCCCTTGTTCACAGCCAGGAAGATTCCCATCTTGAACGTGCTGCTGGCTGCATGCATGTCACAGCACAATTTTGCTTTGGCCCAGCATCTCGTTTATTTCCTAAATCACTCAGCAATGAACCACAATGACAGCTCCCTAGGACCTCATCATGCAGGGTTAGATTTCTGTTATCATCAGGAAGTTCCTTTGAATTTTAAACTTCTGCAGAAATCCATGTCTATTCACACAGCCACCACCATTCGGATGTTATTGATTACAGTCGCCACGAAGCAGTGCTCAGGCTAATGACCTGCTAATGACCTTCCCATCCACTCTCTGACACTAGTATCTCAGGAGGTGAAGACGGCTTATCTTGCCTAACCTTGGCTGCCCGAGATAAGCAAACGTTCATCACCTCTACCATCTTAGCCTTCTGACTCTGAAAACTACAGACTCATTTTACCTAAAGCCTTTCGGTACACTTACTCGTAAAAACAAGCAGTCATCGTCTTGTTTACTCCACAACACCAATGCTTTAATTTATTTTAAACTAAGTAGCGCATTTTAAGGCTATTACCCTATTTATCAGTACTTTATAAAGCTGAAGAAACGAAACTTTGTAAGCCCAAAATTTCCAGGGGGTCATATTTTTTATAACCACAACGACGACGAAATTATTGTTATCAAGGGGTAACCTTAAGGGACGAGGAGCAGCGCTGTCCCCGGCGGAGAGGGGCGAGCCGAGCCCACCGGTTGCCAGCCGGGGCGCGGAGCCCGCCCNGCCGCCGCGCATCCCCTCACTCCGTACCTGTGGCCGTGTCCTCGGGAGAGGCAGCCGCGTCCCCCCGCAGCCCCGGCGCGGCAGCGGGCGGCCGGCTTTGTTACTACTCGGGAGAGCCGCGGCTCAGCGCCGTCGCTATAGAAACTGGCTGCGCCTCGAAGAGACACCGGCGAGTGGCGGGGGGGGGGGGGGGG
>VZTN01005257.1:285080-662691 GCA_013400515.1 Erpornis zantholeuca | reverse complement strand
GGGAGGGAGGCGGGAGCCGGGCGGAGGTGTGGGGTGAGGAGCGAGCCGTTCATTCAGGAATATCCTGGCCTTTTCCTCCTCCTCCGCCTGCAGCCAGCCCCCGGCACCGCCCAGCCCGGCTGGAGGTTGGGAGGGCGCCTCGCCGCTCTCACCTCGACTGCATCCTCGGGCCGGGATGTGGTGCTCGGCTCGGAGCATCCCCGTCGCAGCCCTGCCGCCTCCTCAGGAAGACTTGTCCCCAAAACACACACAGAGGTACACTCACTCTTGGAGAACAGATCTCAGGGCAGCAGGGAGCCAGGGAGCACCCATGACGTGAAATAACATGGAAGTTGACCTGCACTCTCGCTCCTGCCCTCCTGCCTTTGCAGCCCCTAAAGCCGGGACCAAACATTTTGAGCAACAATTTTTTATTTTGTGAAAGTGGTTTAGCTCCACACCCTCAGGTGATGAACTGCTTTTGTGTGAGAACTTGCTGCTGGACTCCTCTGGACGGCAGCTCACGACCCAAGGTTTTTGTGGGGTTTTTGACTTCTGCGGAACATTTAGTATGATGCAGCAGGCCCTAAGGGCTGAGGAGGTGTAGGGCTTGTCCTGTGTGCTGTAAACGGGAAGGGAAGCATGGGTGATTGGAAGGAAGAGGAGGGAAAGGCTGAGAACGGATTAGGGTAAAGCAGCCAGATATGTGGGAGATATCGCGTCCTGACAGGTTTGAGATTTAGGGTTATCCTGAGTCTGTGGAGTGGTATGTTTTCCTACAGCAACAGCCTGTGGTGTGTCAGGGACACCCATTTTCATGTCCTTCTCCCTGCTTGACACGACTGACAAAAGCTGAGGCAGTTCCTCCGTTCTTCTTCCTTTTCTCCTCCTGCACTGAAAGCTCAGTGGTATCGGCTTGTTGGATCTATCCTCTTCGAATTTCCCTGCCTTGCAACAGTCTTATTCTCTCAATAGTAGTAAAGTTGATAAAACATCCTTCAAAGTGCAAGATGGATCTCCCATTTTCTCCTTCTCTGGTTTATATTGATTAAATTGGACTTTCCAAGTTTGCCACACAGAAGAAACTTAACGTGCAAGGAGCAACTTGGAGGCTGCATTATCCATCTCAGCTACTGCCAAGCTACAGGGGATGACTATTAAGTATCTGCACTGCAAGTCACTCTGAGCTGATGAATCTGTGCCAAGAGCTGCTGGCACACTGCAGAAAATACTCTTTAGGAAGAGTTTGCCAGAGAGAAGGAAGACCCCCACAGGAGGTCTTCAGAAAGCAGCCCAGCTTACAGCGGAGCTGCTGGCAGACCATCACACAGCCAAATGACAATGGCGGCACAAATGAGGGAGACAGAAGGTTGGGTATGAAAGACAGGGGGTCACCACATATTTCCCTACCTAATTTGCATGCTAAATACCAATTTGAGAGTTAAAAAAAGAAAAAAAGTAATATAAATCCAGTCAGAGCATAGCAGAGCTTATTCTTTTGTTTGTTTGTTCTACCTTATAATGAATTTGCTTGCTCTGAGGAGGAAATAGTAACATTAGTGAAAGATCTGCAGCATCCTGAATCTCACAGCATAGGAGAGATTCTCCCTATTTTTCTGAATATAAAAGAATGCTCACGTCCTTTTAATCAAATGGAGTATCAGTATTCATAACAGAAATAATGTAAAAAAAACCCCAAACCCAAAACCCCCCAAGAGCTGGAAAGCAATTAATATTCTAAAATATTTTGAAAGAGTAAGAATGCTTTTTAACTTAAGATTCATCTAGAAAAGAAAGCTGAGCAACAAAAACATTGCTCAAAGAAATGGTCATTGTTTTGACAGCAAGAAAGCAATGCTGTTGCTATAATGCCTATTCATTTTTCTTACAAAATAAATTCATAGCTCTTTCTCCCAGGTGAAAACACAGGAAAGGACAGAAAAATGATAGGAAAGGCATACTTACTATCTGGTCTTCACTGGTACAAAGCACCTAAGTACTGATATAATTTCATGTGTTCCTGGAGCTTTTAATCTTCCATGTAGTTTTACACACAGGCTTCTAAACATTTCCCTCTCCAGGCTGAAGGTAAAGAATAGAATTTCCAGAAGGGGAAGTTGACACAGTTGGGTGATATCTTACAGGACTTGCAGGAAAAGTCAATTACATGTCTTAGCATTGTGCAGATGTCTATGCCTTCTAGATTACTTTCCCTATCAAGGTTACAATGAAATTTTACTCACAGAGATGAACCTTTTTTGTAGATACATATCACCTCTAGCTTCAGGACAGAACTTTAACCAGTTCACGGCTCTAGTGCTTGTAAAGTGTTTTACTGTGAGGTTCTTGTTCTTTTATTTTTTTTAAATCTACTTGAAATTTTTACTGGCTTAATGTCATTTGGAGCCTAAATTTTGCAATAGCATTTACAGAGTAGGGCACTTACTGCAAACATGCCGAGTTGATGCTTGGACTGTTGGCAGTCACAATAATTGTATACTTATATAGAGGGGAATGAAACATATGAATATTAAACACTTGCACTGCACTAATAAATCAGTATTAAATCAGTGATTGCATTTTATAGCATTTTGACACTAAGCTATCTTGCCTTTCTGTTTTGACATTTTGTCACTATATGTCCCATTTTGGCTTAAGGACAATATGTTTAAAATCTACATCTGGAATGCCTTCTGGCAACAATTTTTAAGAAGTGTCTACTTCTTTGGGGTAGGGTGACAAACCTCCAAAAACAGAACAAAAAAAAAAAAAAATGCATGCCAATATATGACCATGGCCATCTTCTGACTCAGCAGTGACATGTGCGTCTTTCTCAGGGCCATGGATTTTCTCCAGTAACTCACTGTACTGAAGGAATTCATCATGGGACATTGAACAAGTGTTAACATTAATGTGGAGCAGAACAGCTTTTGATGGTGCCCCCTCTCTTTTGCCATTTGTCCTCACTCCAAACACCATTCATCCCACCAAACACTTACTCTATTGGCCTATTTGTTCCCTGGAAGCAGAGCAAGCTATCCTTAACCAGCATGAAAACCTTGAATAAAGAATTCTTCAGCTGAAGGAATGAAACACATTTTTAACACATCATATGAAAACAAAAGATAGGTGTAAGCTGTGACAAAACTGAAGTAACAATATTTAATACTAATACTAATTGTCATTACTACTATTATTATTAGGATTGTGGTGCAGCCTCTAGGCTGTACCAACACCAGGCACTGTTTTCCCACAGAACAAAAATGTGGGTAATATCTGCCCTGAGGAGTTTACCCTAGAATTAAATGTTTTTCCTGAGGGCCTGAAATGCCATTAGTTACACACTTGGGTAGTGGTGAGTGCAGTGGGACCTAATTTAATTGTAGCCTTTTTAGATATGTGTAATATAAATTTTAAATAATATAATAATTGTAATAATAATTCTGTCAGGAGACAGTGCAAAACCATTTTTCCATGTCTATAGGCTAGAAGTCCTTCTGGAAATTAGAGAATTTGGAACATGGAAAATAAGCTGAAGTGATAATTGAAGGACACAATAAAACATGTCTATGCTAACATAGGCGATGAACTCGTAGGCTCTGTCTTTTGTAAAGGAAAATATGTTTTCCCCAGAGCATTTTTTTCTTTACCTTGGGAAGAAATGCATATTTTAAACCATTGCTTGAGATTTCTGGATGTCCTGAGGAGACAAAGCTACAGCAGTACAAAAGGTCTGGAGCACCAAAAGGACACAGGCCTTTCCCAGCTCTGCTGGCTGCTTCTCACAGGCAGCTCCAGATGGGCAGAGCCACTGCGGCAGTGGCAGTGGCTCTAAGTGGCTTTCAGGGATGAGGGACACGAAAAGTTTTTTGAGGGTAGGAGGGCTTAAGTGGGAAAACTGTACTTACCAGGTTGTCTTAGTTTGAAAGACAGGTCTGCTAAGGAAGGCAGAAACCTCCCATGGAATAGAAAATGCGACCCCCTCCCCTCCGAATTATTTTAATTTTGAAATCAAGGGCTTTNAGAAGGTCCAGCGGTAGCTCTGTAGCTCTTGTCTTCTGGGAAATCCAGTGGAAAAGGCCCCAGTATGATTTTTAAAATTCCAGTTTATATCGAGGATTGAGTGCCTGGGTCTTCCTTCTGGGTGGAGCTTCTCACAAAGGCATTGATGGGCCATTAATCAGGAGATAGTCCAGGGGCAGCTTATCTGTGGGTCGTGGGCAAAGCCCTGATCGGCCATTAACAGAAAATAGCCTTGAGGAGGGGCTGGTTCATGAAGATGGTGATAGAATACATGCTTTTGGTCACGTCCTACTTTCCAAACCAGGACACAGGTCCCTGGTATCTGGGTACCCTCAGATTCACAACCTTCCTATATCTTTTTTTTTACCACATTGGGAAGATGCTGCTGTAAGGAAATCAAGTACGTAGATATATGTCCAGACTTGCAGCTGACCATTTAACAAAATAATTATCAGAGGTTTATAAAGGCTTCTATCCAAATTTTTGTGGCAGGAAAGAAAGTACTGTTGAGCATTCAGAAAACTGTCAGAAAGCAAATATGACTATGGTGTGGCTGACTTTCAACACGGCCAGGCTCATGCCCACCCTTCACCATGTACTGCCATGCTGAGATACCCTCAGTGAAGGAGCCAGAAACAGACAACATGTGGGTTGAGCCATTACAGACATCACTGACTGTGTATTCACTGTGTGAGGCATACATCCCAAATACAAAGTCCTAGTGGCCTCCTGTGACAACATGGCATCTCAAGGAAACACCTGAGTTAAAAGGGCACATAAGGGACACTATTGATCTGGAAAGGGGAAAATTATGTGGCAATATACAGATTGCACACCATTATCTAATTTTGCTTATGTTGAAGACCCTCAGAGACAGTGAAGGGAAGCATAATCTAAGGACCTGAATAAACATCAGAACAGAGAAAGGGATTAATGCTGGGTTAGCATAACACTGGATGGCTTATTTTGGGTTACTCACACAACCTAATGGATGGGACCTTAACTGAGTACAACTGCTTAGAAAAAAAAATCCTGGCATTACTGTAGAAAACTCAGTGGACATCACTGTTAAACAAAATGCTAGTGGGAAATTAAAAATCGGTCTGGAAATATTGTAATTCCCAGAGGTTGGTTATTTGATATGTCATGAATACTTTGTTCAGTTCTGGGAGCTCAGGTGCAAAACAGATACAGAAGACAGAGAGATCATCTGGACACAGGCAGTGCAAATGATTAGAGGCTGAGAGAGAAGATTTTGTGGCATGAAGAAAGGACATGATAGAGATTTATAGAAAATAATGAATGGCACAAAGAAGATTAATCCTGCATTTCTAGTCACCTTTTTTTCATAATTTAAGAATAAGAGCTCATCCAGTAGGAATTAAAAAGATATAAATTTAAAAGTCATGAAAGCAAATACTAGCTATTAAAGTGAAAGCATTCACTGTTACATGAGATTAAATTTGGAGAAAGGACTAGATTTTATAAAACATGTGTAAAGGGATAAAAACATTAATATTTCAATGCATAAGCCCCTCAAAAAGCCAGAGGGACAGAGAAAGAATCATTAACAGAAACTTATCTTTAGGCAAATTATTGAATTTCTTGAAGCTTCTTCTGAAACCTTTACTGCTGATGGTTAGGGGGAGGAAATATGACAACAGATGATACTAGTTCTCATTTGAGATACAGATGAATTTTTTTATCCAGAAAGGACTAATGTCCCACTGGACTGTCACCCATTTGTGCCTGAGGGAACATCCTCTCCAACTGCACATTTGGGTGTTTCCTTTTCCACAGTTTGCCAGGGACGGCATTGCTGGGAAACTGCAAAATGTTCTTTTAAAATCATTTGCAAGTTTGGCCTTTAGGGACTCAAGTATCTAAAGACACATCCATGTAACAATCTGTATTTGCATGATCCATGATCTCAGTAATCCTGCAAAGCATCCTCTCGTTCCAGTTTGAAGACATCTCGATTACTGTTGCTGGTAACTTGCAGTGTGGTTCATACTGAGTCCAGCTCAGGGGTAGATTGAATGTGTGACCAATCACTGTTTCTTCAAATAGATGCAAACTTACTAGATGAGAACCAGTAAAAAAAAAAAAAAAACAAAAAACAAACCAGAAGCTAGGTTCTTCAGAGGCAGAACATTTCCATTTTTTTAATGTTACAATCCCCGGTGAACAAAATTTTCACTTCAAGCCTTGCCGACATTAGTAACACAGAACTCCCAACTGGAAACATTAAGAGAGTTTTTTTCCCCCCATAATAATATAGATCCGCCCATTTTAGATATATATTTTTCATATTCAGTACAACAACATGCTAAATGTGCCTGGCAAAAGGAGTAGGGACTTCATATATCTTGGGAAAGATGACAATGTGACAAGAACACTCATATCCCAAGATGTTCAGCCAACTGAAAACTACTTATACCTCACAGAGATTTACTTACATATAAACCCAAATTATACTTAAATTTGATAGTGAATTATGATGCAGTACAGAGCTCTACTACACCTGTGACATTCTGTCCTAGTTTTGGCCAGGGCAGGGTTAATTTGTTTCAGTAGCCTGGAAGGGGGCATGGCCAGACCCTAATATTATTTGCTACCACCTCACATCATTGCCAGGGACAGGGGAAAGGGACTCTCTTTTGCTTCCAAGGAGAAGGGTGTCCTTTTCCAGTTAGGTGAGAAAGATGGTCGGGAAGAGCTGGTCAGTATTTGTTGTGGTTTTCCACGTAAATAGTTTCTTTGTCTTATAAATTTGTTGTTAATATTGTTGCTATTACTATTTGTTTTCTTATCTCATTGCAGTAAATTGTTCTTACCTCGACCCATGATCTTTGCCTTTCATGGTTTCTGTTGGAGGCAGGCAAAGGGGGAGGGAGCAGTACCATGGTTTTAGTGGGGGTACTAAACTGGAGAATACATTCCTAAACCACAACACCTTCTCACTCATTTATAAGCTACATCATCCAAACAAATCCTCAGACTCAAGCTCTCTGTTTAGTACGTGGACATCACAGTTTTTTTCAATGGTTATTTGTAGGTTAGACCAGTCTGAATTGCTCAAGTAAATTCAACAAACTATACTACACTTCAATAGATTCAAAATGTGCCCATCTTTCCTTGCCTTACATAAAAAACCCCAATTACTGGTTCACAGATGGAGTCTGTGCAGTAATTTGGTACCAGCAATGGCTGTTTCCCTTTACATTTCCCATCCACATCACAAAATGTGATGGCACAGCTAAAGCAACTGCAGAAAACTGTATCAATTACATTTCAATAGTCTTTTGCCATCCAACAGTATCTCTATAATGTTTTGTTCATTTTTGCTGTTGTTCATTTTTTTTGTTGTTGTTTTTTAGAGTCAGGATGAATTTTCTTAAAAACTTTGATGAACCATTACATACCCCACCCCTGCCCCAAACAGCAGGAAGGAAGAACACAGCAATCTAATAGTAGCTCAGCTTTCTCTGGGATGTGATTCTCTGTCTGTCAGTGTCATGACATTGATAGCATTCACATTACATTAGGTCACAGGTTGGACTCCACGATCTCAAAGCTCTTTCCCACCTTGCTAATTCTGTGATTCTGTAAAGTTTGAAAAAATAAAGCCAAGAAAACCAAACCAAGAAAACAAAACACTTCAGCTTCTAGGTTTAAAACCTTCAAAACTGAGAAACCAAAGAAAGTCACTATAGCTTTTCCTTTCAACTTCCTCTTTACTTTTAATATATTATTTTCTTGTTTGTTGACTAACTGCACATAAATGAATTAATGATGCTTAAAGCAAGAAAGCCACTGCAGGCTGAATAGGTTAAATAAATGTTCCTGCATTGATCTGTAAGATCTGTAAGCCTCGATAGTAAATTCAATATCTGAATCAATGATTTACCATTAATTAATGATTACTGTCCTAAAAATAATGTTGCATATAATAAATATAACTCTTATGTGAAATGTTGCTTGTCTCATAGAAAAAAAATTAAACCCAAACACTAAATTATCTTATGGTAAAAGTCAATTGGACAGCCAAAGTGAAAAATGAAAATAGAATAACATTTTTTGAAGAGAGAGCAACTCCAGGATTTGAAGGGAATTTGAGTACAAGGGAAGAAATTCAGAAAGACAGGCTTTCATTGGGGAGAAAGGTTTTGAAATATTATTTATCATTGAAAGAAGTCAACTGGTACAATCTACATTTTATTCGGAGGTTTACTTCACTCCAATTTACCTGATAAGCACAAAACATAAAATCTGTTTTTATTTGTATAATCAATAAAAGTCTAAGGCTGGTTTACGTCTTCACTCTTCTACAGCTCGTGGTGATAATTCAGTATAGGTCAGCCATAGAGAAGCTTTACTTTCCAACTCATCTGCAATAACTAGGGTTGCATTTAGGATTGTAAATCACAGTGGAGAGTTGTAATGTGGAAGGAAGAAGAGAGCAGCTGTTTGAAATAGAATCAGATGCAAACAGCCAGATATCTCCTGGAATTTGTGCCATTGCCACCAACAACAGAATAGCTATTCTATTCCATGATGGTGGTGCTCTACCAAATAAAATTTCGGTAAACTGGTCGAAGGCAAACTCCTGAAAACATGGTAACTCTTTTGCCAAACAAAACTTATTTTGAAATGGATACAGCTGTTGAGAATAAGCAGGGAATGGAGTCACTTCCTTTCGGTGGGTCAAAAATAAGGAATCTACATTTATGGGACACATGGGCATTTGGGTGTGTTTTGAATCTTGTATTTTTTCCCCTGTGTATTCTCTGGAACTGCTGGTGGAGAATGACATTCCATATTGCACCCAAATTCTTGCATTGTAGAAGTGAAACAGTTTCATTTAGAAAATGGGATGCTTTAATCTATAGAAAGTAATGTCTGATCCTATTTGAGAAAAACCCAACAAATTACAACAAATAACAGAAAGTTCTGAAAACTATTTATTTCAGGATGCCTCATCTTAAAACATAATTTGGCATCTGACAAGTCACTTATGGGTTTGATATTTCACTGGCTGGTTGGAGAGACAAGTCTATTTTTTACAACTTCATGCATGGCACTTTTAGCTTAGGTGGATGATAAGCTTTGATTACTGCACTGGTTCGCAAGTTTCAGGGAACATTTCAGTCATCAGTGGGAAAGCATCACCCACCAAGGTAGAGGGATGCCCATAGGGTAAAGGAATGGTGAAACAGACCCCTGCAGAATTTTATGAAGAGTTAGAGAACACATGATTTAATACCTATCAGTTCCTACATTTGAATTCCCACTGCCTGTAGTCACACTGATTTTGCCATGTCAGTACTGGGTAAGACTGTGGCATGTGTCCTACCCAGCTGCAGCTGGAAGCCCACTGGGCTCTCAGCAAGCCACATATTCCCCCACTTTTGCTGTAGGGACATTTGGCACCGACAACACACTTCCTAAGCTTCCAAAGAGCCTAGCTGGTGGCAGAAAAATGTGCTAGTCTCAATACACTGAGCATTTTATTTGGCCCTATATGCCAGGTGTGTTCAGAATGCAGATGTCTTGAAAGTGAAAGAAAGAAGAAAAGAGTAAGAAACAGGAAGAGGGACAATATGTCATAGACATAACCAATTTTTCTAATTGCATTTTCACTACTTTTGCCATAATGTCCCCACTTTTGAAAAATGTATAATAAAACTACTGCTTATGTAAAAGGAAGAAAAACTAATAAAAACAGGCATTACACAAAGTACCTTGACACAAAGTACCTAAAAGGGTTAGTGCATGCTATTTTTCTTTTTTAGGGCACTCTCATCCTAGATAGTTTATATATTCCTAGTAAGAATAAGTGCTGATTCATTTATAAATATATATTTTAAAAAGTCATCCTACAGGGTTATAGAGAATTTTTAAGATATTGATTTAGAATACTGTGAATCTGGAAATCTGATTCAGTATAATTTAGAAGGAAATTCCACACTTTGGTAAGAAAGGAAGAAATCACTTCCAGGAGATGCATTTTAACATTTTAAAGGACAGTTCCTATCTTTGAAAGTAGCTCAGAGGATTGAAATACTGGAGGCAGCTCCAGAGGAGATTAATTGACAACATGCAGGTGAATGGGTCAATTACACAAACAATCTAATTTAATCACAGGGGTTTACAGCTTTGTCACTTTGAAAGAGTAGTAAAGAAGTTTATCATATCCTGTAGGTGCCATCAGATGCTTTGGCCTGCTACAAACATGTTGTTATCACACTTTAAAGATTTTCTAACGTCGTTATTAGTACATAGTGTAGTTACAGGGACAGGTTTTTCTGCAAGGGGTAATCAAAGCTAATATCTTCTTCTTTGCTTTCTCCCTTTGCCTGTGAACACATCAATAAGAGATTTAAATATTTCAAGGTCAGTGGAGTTAAGCTGACTTTAGAGAAAAAGGTGATAATGCTGCAGGCCATCATAGTTGTAAGTATTTTTATATTGTTCAAGTATTTGCTTAGCTACTCCTAAGCCCAGAAGGCTGGATATGTAGTGAAGATGGAATGACACAGGGTATTTCAAACCTCTTGGCAGATAATACAGTGTTTTATGCAGAATATGTGTCGAGCATTTCATAGGTATCTGTGTGGCTGTTTTCTTGATGAGGTGGTGAAGTGGCATTTCAAGAACACCCTTAGTGAATGCTACAGAGCTGCAGTTGTACATATCCATATGTGCACTTTTTACAGGCATCATTACATCAGGATGATACACACGCTTCCTGAGATTGCCCATCCAAGCAAGATAACCCAAAGAGAATAATTTGCTAATTTTCCTCTGGACACCTGCAGTATTATGGCTACAAAATGAAACATGCAGCATCTTATTCAAAATATGTGTTGAAAACCAAGTCCTCTATTACAACGAAAACTGGCAGAATCTGTAAATGTTTCTAGCAATGAGCAGCTGGTGTGATCAGCTTTAAAATTTTCTAGAAGCAGTACTGAAAATGCCATAATTTTTTTCCTCTGTAAGCAGCATTATTCTTTGCCTGACTAGCCTCTAGTAAGGCTACACAGGGTGTTGTTGCCACCTAGAGTCAGCTCATCAAAACAGAAGTTCTGCATGTCGTTTTTTTCCTCTCCACTTAAAGCAGAATGAATCCCCTGACATACCCAGATACCTCCCATCACCCTGTCACTTAGCCCTGTTTTTTTTTTCCAGAAACAAAAAACCCACCCAAAAAAACCCCCAAACTCAGAATCTGGAAACCATAGAAGTGCGTTTCCAGCAAGTTGCCTACCTCTATGTGGATTTGTGGAGAATGCAAGGCAGCCTGTAGCCTTACTTTCATCAGGGCCTGCAGAGAGACCACTTGCACCCATCAGTGATCTTGACCTTTGGAGAGGGAAGCACAGCTCTGGCCTCTACAATGAAACCAACTCACTCAGGAGAGACAAGTGCATGGGGCGCTGTGCCAAGGCTGAATGTGGGGCTGCTGGGCTGCTTTGCTGGTGGACAGTTTGGATCCAGGACCCCCATCCCATCCATCTCCTCTTTCTTTTTCTTCAAACTGAACAGCTCATATATCTTTGCTTTTGGTCACACAGAGATACACAGGGCCAGGAAGGAAATGAAATGCAGAGATGAAAACTGGTAAAAAATATAAACTCCCAGTGAAGGTTCAACAACAGGTGCACATACACAACTCTTCCTTTATGTAGGTAGAGTGTCCACTTCTACACTGCACAATAAAACTCTTACTTCTGAAACAAAATCACTTCATTCACTTCGATATTTTATTCCATTTTATTCCCAGACTAATTGGAAAACAGAAACTGAATTTTGACTAAGATCCCTGTATTATCCTCACTGCTCTCCCTTGCATCCATTCTCAATAATCTTTACTAGAAAAAGAGTTTCAAACATGAGCTTTTGTAATCCATAAGTACTTAAACAAACGTTTCACAAAGATAACTCCTTGACTAAAAGCTTTAGAAAGGTAAAATACTAGGACAGATAAATAATGAGGGTGAAGTGGTGGTGGAAGAAGTTAGGAACTCAACTCAGGAGAAACTCACATTTTCCAAATGCGTGGGAAAAAGATTGCAGATCTGTATTGAGAAACTGTAGATAAAAGGAGAAAACAAAGGGCTTGTGAAAAATATTAGTTCCATCCATTTCTTTGGGCTGAATATGCTTTTCAGAGCAGATTTAGAATTCCACCAGCTGGGATCATTTGTTACTGACATTTATCACTCAGAACCATCAAGAATAATTTATAATATAAATATTCTGCTTCCACCACCAGTAAGAAAAGTCTCAGTCAGGCATATGTACTGTCAGCTATGTACTGAAATATTTGTGACATTTTAAAATTAATGTAATTCTGCTTTTTTGCTGAGGGAAGTTGACATTTTCACCAACCACTGTAGACAAACACTCTGTTCTCTCCTGGAAACATGGCCAGGCTTCCTATAACTTGTTATTCCCCACCTTCATTTAAGAAAACCACTCACAATGACTAGTTAGCTATTACTCAATCTTTGGATGAATAGCAATAGAAGCTCTTGCTGAAAAAAATAGTATTTCTTTCTCCCTTCATCCCCCCTCTAACTGCCCATTCCCTTTCTGAAAATAAACAGACTAGTATTTTTAGCTTAAGATACAGTTTACAGAATAATCTGTAAGGAGAGATCATCATTAATAAATAACACATCCACTGCTTGTTAGAGTGGCTTTGTCATTTTGAACACTTGTGAGACATTGATTTCTCTTCTGCTTTTGAAACACACAGAGTAAACAGTGACACCCAGACCAATTCAGAGGGTGAGGAGGGAACACAAGGAGCTTTTCAGTAATTCCTCCTTGCCATATACAGTGACAGATCACAGCTTTTATTTCACCAACCTGTTTTTACTACTCTGCTCAGGGCCAGCTCGGAGCATTATGAAGGGAGGATTTTTTACTGACAAAATTGGCCCAACTCCCTGAGGTAACCAAGCCTCCCAAGGAAGAAAGAGTGTTCTTGTCCTGGGCATGAACACCATAATTTTAAAGCCAATGGCAATGAGATTAGTTAAATGAGGTGTTTAAGAGTACAGTGGCCCACAGATATGACAAAGCCATTTCAGACTTTAATTGGAAAGAATCCTAACTCTTGTGAGAAATGTACTTCTTAGATGGGCAGAACTGTAGGCATGACTGGTAGTGAAAGCCACTCAACTTGTAATTCTGCAGTGAAAGCTGCCAGACCAATTATTGGAAGACTTGGAATTTTCCAAATTATACAGTACTGTATATAGAAAACCAGCTGCCATCCTCCAGAGGCCACCAAAGCAAAATTTTTCAAAATTTGTATTTCAGTAGTTTGTAAAATTTAAATGAAAATAAATAGAATTACTTTACCGTTCATTTTATAAGCCTTCATTACCAAAATTGGGAACGCATGGAGCAGTTTGTTGCTGGCTGGTTTGCTGAGGAAGATTGACCTTTGGCTCAGGTGTGCTCTCTAGAGTGTGTTTAATCTGCCTCATAGGAAACATTCAAGCAGCATCTGTTCTTTCTCAAAAATGCATGAACAACTAAACCAAAACTCAATATATAATGTAGATCTCATTACATTTTAAATAGTCCTAAGGAGAAATTACTTACAAATGTTTATACCTAAACCTTGAACTCTCCTAAGAAACAAATAGTTTCATCAAATAATAAGGCTTTTTTGCTATTGAGAAGCTCAACATGAATAAAAGTAGCAACCTCCGCACATTCGGGTCTCAGAGTAAAAGAAGGGAAAGGCTAACATGTGCAGTGGACAGAGGGAGAGGGGATTTAATTTACAAAATGTTGGAGAAGAGAAAGATGATAACTGCAGCTTTGAGAGATCTAGAACTGGATGTGCAAACCAAAACCCTTAGTCTCTAAAGAATATTTATATAAGCATTCCTGCCAAGTCCTGACTCTTACATCACTCCTTCCCAGAAAAGAGCATCAAGGCATGAAGTTTAAGCATTGACCACTTCTTTCTGAGCTTCTTTACCTTCTCAGGCTGTTAGTGAGGCAGGCTTGTGCAGAAATAAAGCACAATCCTCCTAATAGTACCTATTTGCTGGATTTTAACATGATTTAAAAATCTGTTTTGTTATAAACTCCAGTGCTTTCTTAATATGATAATGCTTTGTGTCTGTCTGTCAACATTTGTACAACCATCTATCTATTCCTAATAACTTCTGAATCCATTGGGCAATTTCAGCTAAGATTAATAGAGGAAGAATGGTTGCAAAAACATTGAGTTCCTTCCAGTTTTGTGGAAATAAGTGGCTGAGGGGGGAAAATGCATTAATGCTCCCTAGGGAAGTGCAGAGGTAGAAGCTCACCCTTTCTTAAATGGGTGATTATCTCACTGAGCAGCAGCCATTAGTGGTGACTCTCATGGAACTATTTGCCATTTATTAGCTACTCCTCCTAGCACATGCAGGGATCGCTGCAGTCAGACCTAAAGCAAATTTCCAGAAGGAGTCCAAAGCTGGCACCAGTGTAAAGCTGGCATCTTCTTATGCTCTGCAGTGGTCATTTGCTCTGTAGATATTCAGAGCACATGACCAAGGTAAAAACAAGGAATTTGATCACAGGGAATTAAGATTAGTTTTGCAACTCCTTTGCTGTAGTAGGTTTTTCTCCAGTTCCTTAATATGATCAGAGATGATCAAAAGTGTTGGACTTGGCCAATGACACTGTCAGGATTCCAAGGGCCCCACCAGCCCTGCTTGTCCCTGCTCCAGCTGTCCTGGGGCTCCCCCAGGCTGGACCAGGGGCCAGGACCCCATTTCGACTCCTCCAGGTCACTACCCCACCTTGACTGGGGTCCATGACCCTAAAATGGGAATGTCTGCCCCAGAAACGCCACAGCAGGACCAATCTCCAGCTCCCCACAGCTCTGCCCTGCCTGCCACAGGCCCATTTCCATCCCCATGGAGGTGCTGGATTCCTGGGGCCAGGGCTGGGGCTGCCTGGGGCTGGGGTTGCCTCTCCCCAGGCTCCCCTGCTGCTGCCACCCTGGGATATCTCTCCACCCCTTGTTGCACCCTGACAGCCACTGTGTAAATGTACCAAAGCTCTTCTCTGAACCATGTCATGGGATTACATGTCTGGCATTTGGCTCCCTAGAGGAAGGAGACACCAGAAGAACAAGCTTACAGGGCTTCTGAAAACCTCATCCAATGCCTTCTACAAGCTAGGGGGCAACAAAGGGTTAGTGAAAAGCAGAGAAAAGGAGGGCTAAAGACAAGAAAAATGGCTAAATTGGTATCAAGGCTCTCCTGGTGATCTCTTGGCCACTTTGGTGCTTGTCTGGTTAGGCTGTGGTGTCTCAGGAGATTTCTGTCCTCAGCTGGTCACGTATTAAACTAAACCTGATAGGGATCAAGAAGAAGATGCCTTGGCCCCAACAGTCCACCTCCTAGTAAACTGAATTAACCACCTCAGTTATGTCAATATATCAGTCTGGTGCCTATGGTGTGGTCACACCACTTCTACTGACAAGTCAGTGACAGGGCAATAATCTGTGGTAATGGGTGAGCATCTTGGACCAGGGGCTTCTTACAATCACCTCAGCATGAACCCCCAGAGCCTGAGAGTCGGGGCTCTCAGGACATAGGCCACTTTGCTATCTTCACGTATTTGTCACTCCTTCCTCTTCTAAAAGGCCGTCAAGTTGTCTCTGCCCACTCTGCTGTCTAGTTCTATTAGAGGAGTCGTATTTGTCACAACTCTAGTGAAAACTTTCCATTTTTCATTTCTCCATTTCTCACTGCTCATCCTCCCACCACGCGTCACCTGTTTCCTCAGCCTCCCCCTCAAGAAACCGTGGTTCCCCTTTCCATCTCTCATGTGCATCAGCAGGGTTGCAATAGTTTTGCTGATGACAGCTTGTGTGCAGAGCCCTAGGCTGAAGGAATGAGGGAGTCTGTAGGAGCTGAGGTCTGGGAGATCCTGGTATACTACTATTTTGAAGAAAGTGGTTCCCAGAGACTTTATGGGAATTCATATGAGTGTGCTCCATTGTCTAGATGTCCTCATTCCTCACCTCCAGGCAAGCTAGGCTCCATTCTAGGCTACCTCCCACGAAGCTGCTGTTCCAGTGGCAGCTACACACATGGTGCTTCACAATCTTTGTTGGGTGTTGCTGCTCTCCATTTTTCTGGGTCTTGTTTTATTCCACAAGTGTGGAGCTTTCAGGAGGTAGATTTTTTCTTTGAAAGCTAAAACAGAATGAAGGAGCAACTGTCAGTATATAGAAGAAATGTAACCAAAGAGAATGAACGTACTTCAACCCCAGCAGAGCTTATAGTATAAGATCCCTTGTTTCCAAGTTTCTGACTCCTGTGAAATGCCTCTGCTCAGGGCAGTTGAAAGAAAGTGTTCATAAAAATGTCCTTCCAACCTAAAAAAGTGAAAACCCAAAATGTACCAGAGGGCAAAGAAACATAGCAGTATACAGTTACCACTGGCTGTTTATTCCAGCATCCCTTGCACTGTGCTTTTAGCTGTTTTTGACTTTTCCCTTTCTGGATGTCAGTGACAAGGAATAAGAGAGAAACTGAAGATTTGCCATGGGATCACAGCAGGTGCAGACCAGTGGCACTGGGTGACATAAAAGGAGATCTGGCAGAGGAGGAGTTTTGCCTGTCTCCTTGGTTTAGGCATTTGAATGGCCCCTCCCTCAGGGATCTGTGCCTGGAGCTGGGTACAGAGCCCATCAGACCCCTTCTAATCTAAATTAGCTGTAGCTATTTACATAATGGGTGGGCAAGGAGTTCCCAGTTTCTCCACTGACCACTGTAGATAATTTCTGTGCATAGGTAATAGCAAGATGCATCGAGTGCAATTAGCCAAACATCCCGGTCCTTTAAGCCATGACACCTGAACTAAAAGATTTCAGGGTAACACACAGATGCACTGATAATCTCCTTAGTATCATCACTCAAGAGACCTCCCTCCAGGCTGATCCCAAGCTGCCGAGGTGGGGGGGCTCTGTGAGTGGCAGTCTTATGTGAGGGAGAGACAGAAATGATCTCGTATCTTGAGGCCATGTTCACTTTTGCAGTAAGTTTTCAGGAACATACAGTAGTAGAGGACCACTGATGCTCCATCAGGTACACATCCATGTGGTTTTGTGATACCAAAAAGAACTGCATGGTGGTTAGACTCCTGGATGCAATACCTGCATGCTGGTTGATGTGGAAAATCTGGGCAGGCTCTTGGAGAAGGCTTGAGAGAGTCTCTGGACACAGTGTATGGAGCAAAGAACTCGGGAAGAGAGGAAACAGTTTCAGAGGGAAAAATGGGTGCAGTCAGATGGTGAGTTGGAGGCCAGGAGTTCCACAGTAGCTTAATCTGAAATGTCTCCAATACCACGAGCAGAGCTGAACTGGGAGAAGCAGAGAGAAGCTGTCAATGTCTAGCTAGGAAGTAGCTGAAGACAAAGGATTTGAACTCGTTAGAAAAAGGGAGAACTTTCATTATGAATCAGATTCAGGTAAACTAAATAAAACCAGTGGTGGCACCTAAAAAGATGTTAGGAGATTTTTTTTAGATTGAAGGAAGGGAGAAGCTGACAAGTGCTAAAACATGATTCAGGATGGCACATATTCAGAGCAGGAAGTCTTTATCCTCCGCTGAATAACAATAATTTGGTGAAACTTTAAAAGGGAGAATGAAGAATAACCAAACAATAAGAATCACATAGTATAGCAAGGGAAAAAGAAAATATGCATTTTTTAATGAAAGATAGAGGCCTAACAAACAAGATGACTTTAAACAGAAACTTGATGGGAAGAAGGCAATTGATCAGATACTTTAGAATTGGGGTACGAAGCATATAAGAAGAGACAGAGGAGGCAGAAGCAGTAGAGAAGTGGTAGGTGACATACATTAGAGAAACCTTTGTGCCAAATCAAAGTAACCTGCTAATTTTGTTTACAAGTGGCTCAAAACTTATAGCCTGACATTCCTGGCCTAAGTCAGAAATATGCCATATCCTATCAATATTAAATCAAGTGTCTGTATCTATTGCATGCTGAAGAAGATCAGAGATGCTGACAGAGCAAGAAATGCAATAATAGTAGCAGGAATCAATTTCCCACTTGTATATTGGATAAACGTCACATAGGCGATTGATGCTGCATAAAATGAAAATATTGTTTCTGCATGAAAGAGCATACAAAAGAAGCATTTTATATTAGCCCAGAGCAACATGCAGAACCTGGTTCAAAATGGCCCCCTGCTTAACATACTTACTTAGGGAACAAAACCAAAAAAAATGAAAAAAACAAAAGCTCAAACTGCAATAGAATTACGTAAGAACAAGGAACTTTGTTAAAAATAAGCTAAAATGGATGACTGAAGGCTAAAAGGTTTGCATGGTGGCTATTTAAACATAGCATGTAGGAGTACATTTTCTCTCCCCTCTGTGTATGGACAAAGACTTTGGAAAAGAAAAGCTGACAAGCTGACACAGTTAACAGCAGGATAAAGGAATTTATTAGAAGGAGAAGATTTTCTTCACGAAGTAGAAGTTGTGTTCAAGAATGGAAAATAGAAATGATTATAAACTCTGGCAAGTTAAATGAAAACCACAACAAGGTCAGCCATATGGAAAGCCAGCAACAATTTCTGAAGACATAAAGGTCCATCAGTAAGGAGTCTGAAAGAAATGAAGGCACCGTGGGACAACAGAAAAAGCCTTCACGTGAATAGCCTATTAAAAAAGGAGGGTAAATGGCCATTGTCCACATTTGAGGGAGGTCTCCAGTGATGCTTGGGGGGGTTTTGTTCTTGGGCTCCTGCTGTTTAACCTATTTATAAATGAACTGGAAAAGAGGGCATATGGTGACAAGACAATTTGGTGAGGGCACAATGTTATTACATGTAGTAGGGGTGAGTTGCTTTAACTCTTTTCAGGCCAGACGAGTATTCTGCTGAGGTATCAGTGCACGCCTGCACTGGTCCAATGCTCTTTGAAAGGCCTGGGGAAATCCAAACGATCACGAGAGACAGCAAAAGGGAGAAGAAAGGAAGATCAAAGTCAAAAGGTCAGGAATGTACAGATAGGGAACCAGAGGAGGGATGCACCCTGTCCTGAAGGCATTTGAGGAGCCAGTGGAGAGTTGTCACCAATGCTGTGCTGGGAGACTTCAGAGGAAAAGGGAATGGATGTAGGCACCGTGGTCACCAGGACTCTTCACCAGGCTTCCTCTTTCTTCTGCTGGGGATGGTGAGGGAAGTTGATCAGGAAATCCCATGACTCAGTGGGACCACAGATGGGGAAGGTATTAAAAATACAAACAAGAGGTCTGGAAGGCGCCAGGAGAGGGGCCACAGCTTGGCACAGCAGGTGTGTGTACATGGCTGGATCCCTGGGTGGCACACAATGGTCAGGGCATCCTGTAAGGCTTGCTGTCAGCACAGGCTGCTCCCAGGAAGAGCTCCTGACTTACATTCCTGGTGGGCCATGGAATCATCTAGTACAAGGTGACCTACAGTAATCCTTCATTTCTTCAAGTGTAAGAGGTCCCATAGCATGTGTCTAGGGAAGTTGTACAGGCAAGAGAAAAGAGAGAGGAGCACCAGGTGGAGTAAACCTTTCCACAGCATGATTTAGGAGCACACATGCTGAACTTTAGACCTTTAGTAAAATAATGCCTGGCTGGGTGTAGCAAGGAGATGCAGGATCCAAGAAGGACCTCTGCAAATCTGGGACGATATGGGGACTACTGCTGCAGAATTGAGCAGAAATGTTAGGAGCAATAACCTGCTCTTTACCTACTGGAGAAGGCAGCACGTACATGTAGGGCAAGCAATGTGGAGTACACTGAAATCTGCAAAGATTTCTGTCCAAGATGTCCCCAGGCCTAGTGACACGAGCACCATCTACTAAACTGATGAAAAAAGGATCCAGAGTCTTGCTAAAAATGTGATTCCAATGTGTATCTCCCCTGGATACTGGAGTTTGAACACAGCACCTTGGGCTGCTTGGCTACCTGATATCTCTGCTGCTGCAGAAAAGATGCTGGACTAGGTGCAGTTTCAGTACAGTCCTATCCTGATTCTTACAGTCATGTGTAAAGACTTCTGATAATCTCTTGCTCCTTTCTTGCTTAAAGGCAAGTCCTAAACTCCCAGGCCAACAGTACCTAAAGAAGCTTCTGATTTTGGATGCCTCCATTTTGGGTCTGTGCTTCAGGTCACACTTCAATTTCTACATGAGTACGCTTAATTCCTACTTTGACAAACAGTAGGGGCTGGCACATCTCAAATGGCTCACTCCAAAGTCCAGGCATTTCAGAGGACTGGCTGTTTGTGTATAATTAATTGGGTGTTATTTATTGAGCTGGCAGCAGCAGACATTCTGTAGTACAAAGCTCTGTGCTGCCCACCAGGTCACAATTCTAGTGTTTTGGTTTCTCAGTACTGCTGGATTGTCACTGTTTAAACAGAAAAGGCAGTCCCAGCCCCAACCTCTGCCATAAAGGGGCAGAGAAGAGAACTCATCCTTAAACTTTCCTCACTCTAGTTTGTGAGTAATCTACATACCTCTCATTAGCTGCAGCCTGGAAAGTCTCAGTTGCTTTTACTTGCTGGTGTGGGCTGCATCAAGATCAAAGCATGACAGGAAAACAAACGCTGTGGCTGCAGCTCTGCTGGGCCATGTAAAAATACATGACTGCTTTGCTTTTGTGGCTGTGGATTCTTCTGTCACCGTTCCTTCAGCTGACATTGCCATGTTACAGTATTTTATTTAAAAAAACAGTTGTCTGCTAAAACATAAAACAAAAGGTTTCAGCTGAACTGAAGCAGACAATTTTTATTGCTGCAAAGGAGATTAATAATAGTAAATAAACAACCCCCTTCACCCGAGGCTTCACAACAGACATGAAGCACATGGATGGACCTTATTCACAGAAGGAATTTAAATGCAGTGGAACAAAGGATATTTGATAATCATATCCCAAACACAGAAAAATCCGTGCCTTGACAAAAATGCTAAATGCTGTTTTGGTACCTTTGTCTTAACCTTTGATCCTTCATTGTGGAGAGTTCTATTCCTTGTAGAGACCTAAGGTTTTGTTTTTCCTTAAATGATGTTCTCCCAATGAACGCTCACACCTGGGGGAAAACACATGAAATCAGAAGCATTCTTACATGTATTTTGCAGCCACACACTGGAGTGAGAAATCAGGAAAATTCACTGCACAAGTATCTGAGGGATGTAGTACCTACCTGGTTCAAGGAAACAGGATACGATTCCATGAACAGCATTCTCAAGGCTCTATCAACACTGAAAAAAACATACAGTCTTGACTTTTTAACCTCATCCTATGAATCCATCCCACATCCTTGTGCTTCTAGCCTCATTTCCCACAGAGAATGAAATTTCTGTGATCATGCCATCTGGCTGTCTATCAGCCAGTATGTTCTGAACCTGCTTTCTATCAAACTGACAGAGGGATCGAGGCTCAAAGAGAACTAAGTGCCTATGAAATTCATGAAAATCAGCAGCTGGGTCAAAGATGAAGATCCAAATGACTGTCCTTGCTAAGGAAAAGGTAGGCAGAACGCAGCAGTTTTACACACTGCTTGCTAATGTCAGTCATCACATGTGCAGCTCTGGACTCACCAGAGCAGATGCTGCTTCTTCCTCAGTGAGATCAAGGGCTTACGGTTGCTCTAGTGAGTGCTCTAGTGAGTGCTATGGGCAAGGGAAGGAGAGCAAAAGGTAACAGGACACACCTGTACAAAAGCAGGTCTCATTAGGTCCACAGAACAACACATTTAATGATAAACTTCCACCTATTCACATAACAGTGCAGCTCCTGCAGTTTGAGATCCACATCCTCAAAGATGTGGATCTGTTTCTCATGGAGAAGGCTGGCAGGCAGTCACTACCTCTTCACTCCCACTCCCGGACCGGTGCCGCAGAGCTCCCATTGCTTCCACTGCTCAGTGAAACTCAAAGCAGGTTCCAGGGCTCTGGAGACAATAGACTTGATCTTTGAAACCATAGAAAGGATATTAAAAGTTAGGATGGAAAGTACAGCCCAGTTCAAAGTTTCCTTAAAGAAAAAAAAAACTCTACCAGGGAAAATTTAGAAACCAAATTATTTCTCCTTCCCTAGCAGAGGGAGTTTCAGCTTTTGTTTTTTATATCTTGCTCTCCCTGCTTCACATAGCGTGCTGTGGAATAGCAGCTGAGCTCGCAAAAACTTCTGGAGGAAAAGGACTGTTTTGCTTGAAGTTATGCCTACCCTGGAGGGAAAACCCATGTGTTTTTAAGAGTCCTGTATTTTAACTAACTGAGGAAGAATGTTGTTTAACATCACCTTGGCAAGTGTGTGTGGCATGTACATTTCCCAGTGCTGAGGCCTGACCCTTTACACTTATCTTCAGTGCACTTCTGTGTGGGCAAACTTGTGACCCCAGCTTCAGGTTTGCCACAGCCCCCCAGGCTGCTGCTGGCCAGGCCACCAGGGGAAGGATTAGTGTGGGCTGACCCACAGCGGGGGCAGGAGCTTACTGTGGTTTGCTCATGGGGGCTTTCCTCATGATGAAAAGGGAGATAGAGAAGGGTTTTGCCTCTTGACAGGTTTATAAAGGGTAAACACGTAGCTCTGCAGGACTCACAGAAAGAGGCCCTTGGGTGAAAGCTGAGTGCCCTTCATGGAGATGGGCTTGATGTGTGACTGACTCATGGGGGCAGAAAAGTCATCATTTTAGCGAAGAACAGATGTGAAATATATTAACTGGAGCCCTCTTCTCTCTAAGATTTCCTTCAGCAGCCCTCCCTATCACTTCTGTCTTCTCAAGCACTCTATTATTTCACACACGAGAAAGAAGTGATTTTCTCTCACTCTCAAGAGATCCACTGGGTTTTATATTTTACTTGTACCTTCTAAGTAATAGATTGAGGTCCTGGTCCTTGAAAAGAGAGAACACAAAGAGAAAAATAAAGCTTAGGGCCTGTTATATTTACCATTATGGTCAATGAAGATAGAAGCAAAAAAGCCTTAAAAATAAGTGGGCTATTTCAGCAGTGAGGGCCCCAGTGAAATTGCTGTCTGACTTCCTTCACAGAACAGACTGGAGTTTCCAAAAGTGTTACCCACTCCCAGTGTTTACCCATCTGAGTCGGACTTTTGCACAGCAAGGACTTGTTGAACTGGCTTCTTCTCCTCAAAGTTTTCTAGAGGTGATTTGGATTTAGGGTGCCCAGATTAGAGTGACTTCCAGAACCCTGGTTTTAAAAAGGGACTGACCATGCATTCTCCACCCATCAAAACTCAAAACCCCCTCTAAATAACTTCTCTCCATCATGATCTCAGTAGCCTAAAGACAGCAGCCACAAGTGTATTCCAAAAATAAATCAGTAGCTTTCAGTTTCAGGATTTGCAAATGCTGCTGCGATCGACCTTGGACTTCCTCAAAAATTCTCCAGGGGGAAACAGCTCTCACAGATCACAGGGAAAGGATTTCCCCTCCCCCTTCCAGATATCTAGAGGGGATGTCCAAATGGTTCTTCTTCTGGAAGCTGCCTTGACTTTTTTCTACGATGAAGTTTTCCAGCATATAATTTGTAAAGTTATGTCACTCCAGATGCCTTTGTTTGTCTTTAAAATGACAAAATATGATAAGAAGAGATGGTGTTCTACATCATGTGTGCCTACTTGCAGAGTTAAGTGCATAACTCTACTGAAATATAGTTTGTTTTGCTCAGCCATGCTGAGAATTCCTGTTTAGCCCTTAGCCCCAAGTCAAAGCGTCGGTGGCACTGTGACCTGAGGTCTTAAATGTGGTTTCAGAAATGTCACATCATAAGGCCAACTTTTGCACAGGCACTGTGCTGTTAGAGCTGCATGAGAAGGTTGAGAGGGGATTTTGAGGTGACGTTTTGTCACTCAAGAGATATTCGTTCAGTGCTGGTTTTGACAGCCTTCACACCAACCCACAGTGCCTCTCGGTCAACTTTGACTCTGCTCAGATCAACACAGAGGGGGAGAACAAAGGAAAATAGGGAGGTGATTTGCTACCAGTGCAAGTGCTTGCAGAAATGGGAGTGACCTCACGGATTTAAGGGGAGGAGCCTCTGTTCATACACGCAGGGATTTTCCCTATGACGGAGAACCTCAACATAAGTCTGGGGGATTCCCCAGCCTGCCTTCAAAAATATCACTCTAGAAGCAGTCACAGCTTCACTCTGCTCTCACAGTCCATCCTGCAAAGGGGCACACTGTTGCTGCTCTGTGGTCCGAAGCAGTAAAAGCCATGTCTTTGGGAGTCTTCTCTCTGCTCATAATCCTGTGCAATGGTAAGTGGGCAGCCCTGTGTTTTTCCTTCTGGTCTTTCTTCTTTGTTTGGTAGGGATATGTTTTGGGAAGACAGGAAGAATTGTGTAAGCAATCTCCTTTAAAGGTGATGTGTACCTGTGCTTTGCAGTTTGGTGCTTGATCCATGGGACTTCTGTGATGATCCCAGGCATTGCTGTGAGGTGTGCTGAGGAAGTGGTGCTGCCCTGTAAAGTTCTTCAGGACTCCTCAATCTCCTACCAGACAGCATCTTGGTATAAAGTAAGTAAAAAGCCTAAGTTACTTGAGTAGTCTGCTTTGCTTTCCTACCTGATACTGGCTTGTCTTGTATGAAATGGGTTGCTCTCTGCAGAGGCATCCTCCTGTCAGTGCAGCAGAGAGAAGGCAGCAGTGCAAACCTTTGAGATGACCACGGGGAGCAGGCGTTTTCCGTGTCACTGGAGATAGGCTTCTGGAGCACGATTCCCTGAATTGATCTTGGCCTGCTTTTCTATCTAATTATTGCTGGCTTCTGTGGATCACAGAATTCAGGTGATGCCCCATGCATGACCTGCCAAATATTACTCCAAAGAGGAGTTTTCCCGGGTTTTCTTTAGAGCAAAAAATGGTATTTAACCCTTGCAACGTCAATGATGTTGCCCTTGTTTAATTCCATCCAAACAGGAGCTGATTTTTTCTTTGAAATAGAAGAACTAAAAAAGTACTTGCTATTCTTTAGGAAAATTTGACTAGTGGGGTGGCCATAAGAGTGGGGTGTGTGCAGAAAGCAGATGGAGAGCTAGAAATTTAGAGTTATCTCTTTGCAGTGGTGAACTAAAAATCACACCTTGAGTGCTCTGGTTCAGAGTTTCTATCTCCAGAGCAGGAGAGCCCTGCTGACCACCTGTGTGCAGGAGGAGTTACAGGAATCAATCAGATAATGAGCAGAAAAGTCCTTCTCAATATTATCAAGAAGAAATTTCTTAGAGAAGTAGAATTGCGCAGTGGTGGAAGAGGTGGCTGTAGACAAGCTGTACAGCACTGTGTATTTGCACCTCAGTGCAGAGCTTCAGCTTATGGTGTGAGCCAAATTAACAGGAAAACAATGAAAGTTTTGTTCTCCTCCATTCCCCACTCCCAGCCATACGCTCCTGCTGCTCATCATGGGCCTGTCCTTGTGGTCCTCTTGTTACCTGTTAAGTCAACTCTCTGTTGCTTCTTATAATAGTGGAAAATCAAGCTGTGAATATAGATTTTGTGGGTTGCAGAGTTGAATTACTTTCCCATGTGATGGTAGAGCAATGGAAGGAAAGAGGAAAAAACTCTATTTATGGGTGGTGAAAACTGTTAATTTATCTCTGCCAGAATCTAAAGCCACAGCCTTGGCTTCCTCAGCAGTTTGGTCAGATACAGTTTTAAATTCATTTCCTACAGTAAACCAACAAGCAGTGCTTGTTATTAGATAGGGCTTCTGAGGTTGAAACTTGCAATGCATCTGAATTTCATGGCTGGTACAACAATGAGCATCTGCCTACAGACTAGATGACAACTGTACCTCAAAAGAGCTGTTTTGAACATCTGGCTGCTAACCCACCAAGTGCAGCATCTTTTTCCAAAATGTTGAACTAAGCACAGGGGGTAGACAGAGAGGAGAGAATAATGCGTTTAGCTGAACTTTACAATAGGATATGGGATATGGGTCAACTTTTTCTTTTTTGCTTTCTGCCTCAAAACCTGGATAAGGATCTGTATTTTCTGTCCAGATATGTTCTAATTTTTTAAGGCTCCCTTTCTCCCACAGTGTCCAGAAAGGGCAGGGAGCTCACTGAAGGCAAACCATGCAGTCTGGTGGACCTGGAGGGGTTGAGCAGAAGTGGTAGGGGGTGGGGGAGGAATAAGCAGAAAAGCTGACTGCATTCCAGAGAATTCTCCCCCATAGCAGTTTTGGAAATCAACAAAAACAAAAACAGGCTGAAGTGTGGGGATCCTCCAGAAGCATGTGCTTCCCCAAGTTTAGTGGGGGAGGGCCAAGCAGCAAACAGCAGCCAAAGGTCTTTCTGTGGTGAAGAAGTGTAAAGAAAGCCAATAGACTCAATTCTGTGTTGTCTTGTAGAGCTTTGCAGTTCTACCTGGGCACAAAATGACTGCACGTGCAGGAGAGGGTGATATTTGATGATGCCTTTTGTGGAGGCCCTCTTTGGTACAGCAATTTTGCCATCACAGTCTAGACTGCCACTGCATGTCCCCTGCCTTGTCCCTACAATCCCCACTCTCTCCATGCTCTCCTTGCTCTTCCAACTTCAACTGCTTTGCTCAAGAAAACTCTGGTTTTCCAGTGTCCGACATGACAGAACCTTGCCCTTATTTTCTCTGCTGACATGAGAAGTAACAATAGTCTAGCTATTGTCAGCTCTTGCCACAGTCCTCAGGGGCTGATGGCACCAACCATGGTACTGCAGTCTTCTGTTCGCTTTTCCCATGAGAGAGGTGGGAAGTGGGGACAGCCAGGCGGTGACGGCAGCCCAAGCCACAGTTGCAGCCATATTAGGAAAAGCAGAGCATCAAATCTAAAAAGCCTAAGTCTCCATAGGGAAAAGTAATTTAGGCTCAGTGTTTTGTGCTGAACAAAATACTTCTACTTGTGGGGCTAGCTAAATAGACAGCAGCTTGAAGATCTTTCTCCTCCCCTCTCTACACTTTGGCTCTGTGCTGCTGTCCTCACCCAACACTGCAAAAGGAAGGTGAGGGAATGGTGGAGTGTGACTAGGCTGCCCAACACAGGTAATTACTCTGTTATTTAAAAACAACTACTGAAGGATTAATCAATAAACACCACATATAACCCCAAAGGACTAATTAAAAGGTAATTCCAACAAATGGTATGAAATTTCAGGCTGTAAAGTTCAAGCAGCTGTTAGGCGAAATCTTTTGTATGAGGTCACTTTGAACTGTGAAGTAAATGCAAGCAATTAACCTTTGCTTCTGTTGCTTAAAAAAAAAAAAAACTATGGTGGCAATGTTATGGTGCTGCTTGTGCAGCTGTTTGCACAGGGTGAATGTTCTGTGAGCAAACCCCTCCTTCCTGCCAGCACCTCAGTGTGCTCAGACCAATTAAGGGCCAGTTCGTTACAGTCTGCTAAAAAAATGATGTAATTTAAAAGTATTTGCTGTATAGAAAAGTAATTGTCTAAAGGAGTTAATATTCTGGTGTCAAAATCCAACTGGGTGTAAAAAAGGTTTGCATTCCATTCCTTTTTTTTTCATGCTGCAAAAAAAAAAAAAAAAGCATGGATGTGTTTGACCTGCTGTGGATCCAGGATCACTGGAGCTAACAATTCTCATGCAGGAAGTCACCTGCGTAAGTAAGTTCTGTGCAGAATCAGGACCACAGTCAGTCAGCTCAGACAAAATGATTTTTACTTAGAAATATATGAAGTTGGCTGGCCGAACACGCTGGGCAGAAGGTAGAGCACCAAGTCCTCTTCCAGCCTCCTGCAGCTCTCATTCACTATGAGGCCATGGAAAAGAATTCATAATGAGGACAGTCTTAAAGTGTGGTACATTTTAAGGAGTGCTGGGCAGCCTGCATGCCAAAAACCCAAATATGAGCAGAGTAGAAGTTTGCCAGCTGAGAACTGAAAACTAGGTCTTTTTTGCCTAAGCACCCAGGCACTGGGAATTGTCTATGGAAATGCTGGTTTGAATCTCTACAGCCCATATACAAGAAAAGAATCTGGGTAATGGAACTTTACTTACCTTTCTGCTTCTGTTGAAAACGGAAGAGGGTTTTTTTTGTGCAGCACACTGAAAATGAGAACCACTTCATAAACACTCACAATTATCACTTTATATCCAGTTTGAAAATCAAGTTTAAACACACACAAATGAAGTCCCAGTGAATGTTTCACTATTTTCTTCATGTGACAGCCGGAACAGTCTTAATCGAAAACAAATCTTGAGGAAGAGGAAAGAAGGCTGTGCTTCAGTGGAGAGAAATGTGTTAACTTTATAGCACTTCCCTGAAAAATATAAAATTGTGGTAGAATAAGAGAGGGAGGTCATATTACAAAATAAGAATAAACATTACAGACATGTAATATTGACTTCACCTTCCTTCAAAGGAAACTACTTTTACTAAAAGTGCATAGCTGTGGTATATTAGCATAGGTAAATATTTGTTAAATTACTTCAGCCTAATTTCTAACCTACACAAAGAAATGCAGTCAGATGCTCCTCAGACATCTATTAATCCCCAAGTAGCTTCATCACATTGGTGATTTAGACAGGAAGGGAACAGTGGAAATTATTTCATGATCAAAACAATTCTTTTGCCTGGCATGAGCTAGGGCTGGGATGCCCTTAGCTAAAAAAACCCAAACCAAATCAAACCAACGAAACAATAAAGAGTCTGTATGAGTGAGTCAAAGGGCTTTTCCAGCTGGCTCGTGTGTCACACATAGTTCCTTAGCTGTTGTTTTGGGGTAGGGTTTTGGATTTTCTTTCCTCATTTCCCTCCCTCCCCCTGCCCCTTTCACAGCACACTCAGAGTTCACTCACATGTGCCCACAATTTACGTCTGCTATTTTCAAATTTAACTTTGGTATCTCTACATGACACTGTATAGGAACCATATGGATGCACCTTTAGCACTAAGCGAATGTGGAAGCTTTCGTGCTGAAAAATACACCTATTAAGTGGTTTCAGCTCAGTTGTGTTTCATTATATGTTGGCTATTGGACATTGCCAGAATTCGATATATTTTGCTTCAGAAAATAAATTCCTTCTGGCCATATGTAGATTTAGCTCTCTATAAGTCAGAAATTTCAACTTGGCCATTATGCCTGGTATAATTTTAAACAAAACCCTTTTTACAATCATCTCACCCTCACTAGAAAATAATCTGATATTAATATGTTCCACCTTTAAACTGACATCAGTTTTGGACGGCAACCACTTTTTTTAAAATAAAACTTTTTTTATTGGAAAAGTGGATTATATTGGCACTTTGATTTACCTGGAAAACACCTTAGTGTGAGAAAAGTTTGATGAGAAAAGGTGTTTAATGAGAGCAGAAAACATGAGTTAAAGTGAGAGCTGCTCACTCTCACACGTTCCTGATAAAATTAAATATTAATTGATTAGTTGGGTGTGAGTATGGCATGGGTGAACAGCCTTTTTTTAGGGTACTACCATATCATGCTGTAGCAGTTTTCAAAACAATAGCTTAAACCTAGGAAAATGTTCCTCCTCCTTCTTCCACCTTGTTTTTAGTTCTCTGAAAAAGAAATATTTGCTGAAGAGCTCTTAAATATTGGGGGCCTAATTATTCTACCTATTTCTCATAATTCATCTAGTCAGAGAACAGAAATTTATCAGCTCAGTGGTATTTTCAATCAAACATATCCCATTTTAATATCCACTGTATCACCACCACTGTTCTTACCAAAAAGTTCCAGGCTAGGAGAAACTTAATAGGAATCAGTCAATTGATTGGAGAATATATGGGAAAATCACAACCTCTTTAGACTGAGTGTTTCCAAACTTTTGGGATCTAGAATAACTTCCAATTAAACTCACTAAAACCAGACAACAAGAGCTGGCTGCTCAAGGCTGTGTCCAGTTTAGTCTTGAATATCTCAAAGGATGGAGACTCCACAGCCTCTCTGGGCAGCCCATTCCAGTGTTTAACCACCCTCCCAGTAAAAAAGGTTTTTCTTTTGCTTAAGTGGAATTTCCTGAATTTCACTCTGTGCCCATTGCCTCTTTTCTTGCTTCTGAAGGCCACTGAGAAGAGTCTGGCCTCAGTTTCTGCATCCCCCTGTTAATCAGGTTGAATCAATACTGATAAGATGATCCCGAGCCTGGTCTCCTCCAGGCGGAACTATCTCTTCCACCTTCTGCTCATGTCAGGTGCTCCAAGATATTTGTCTTCGTGCCCTGTCACTGGACTCCCTCAGATATGGCCATGTCTGCCTTGCACTGGGAGCCCAGCACTCCAGTGTGTGTCTCAGCAGGGATGAGTGGAGGGGAAGGATCACCTCACTTCAGCATCTGCTGAAGATATTCTGCCAGGTGATTTCTGAAAGTCTGCCACAGATGTTGCTGAAGGACAATGTATATGTGTCACTAAACACAAACTCGCATTTCTTCTGTTTTTAATTTTCTTAATGGGTAGTTTTATGCAGATAGGCAGAATGATGTTTCCCAGCAAAATTCTCGCTTCAGTAACCCCCAGCAGACTGCATGGTTACAAGGCCCTTTTTATGCAAATAGATTTAGTAGAATTTCTACCTGTCCCCACACAAGTCACCTTTTGAATTTTGGTAAAGCCATTAACAGCAAACATGGGAGCAGGAACAGGCCTCCTTCCTTTTCTCCTCCATTTGGACGTGGGGAGCAGGGGAAGCTGGAATGCTGCAGTTCGCTCAGCAATGAGGTGTAAGGGAAATGAAACACAAATGAAACGTGGGAAGAAAAGATTTTTTTTCACTGATTAAAGAAGAGGATGGTCCCTACACAAGTGAATTGCTGTCTCTGGCAGTGCTTGCTTTGATCCCTCTAAGCTTGTGTGGAATTAATTAGGTAAAACCCCCAGCATTTACCTTGGGCTGTGGTATCACCTGGAGGACACTTGGCATGAATTAGAGCTGGTTTATTGTAGGAGCTTGAGCTGCAAAATGATTTGTGTAGTGAGAGAGTCTGCCAAGTAATTCACAGGAGGTGGCAAGCAAAGTAGCATTTTTGTAATTTTAATTAGGTTTGGGTTGGGAAAGAGGTTATATTGAATAGAGCGAGAGGCAGAACAATGACCTTACTGAATATCTCATGGACTTCCTTTTATTCAGCTGGGATATGAGGATGAACTCTGCAAGTTTGCTCAGACGTTTTCTCACTACTTAGAGAATTTAAAAAGGGAGGGTGTGGTATTTTTTTTTTTTTAATAAGATAACAGGAGTAAGATTGCTGTGGAAAAACGCTTCAGAGAAAGGGATCAAGTGTGAGAGAAAGGGTTGCTGTGATCTCCGAGCAGGGATGGATGCACTGCCTGCAGAGGCTGGAAAAATGCCACCAGATGTCTCTCCAGCCTAAAAAATGTTGGGACGCTGCTAGGCAGACTGTCTTGCCTGCCCTTGCCCTTCAGTAAAGAGGAGATTTAATGGAGGAAGAAAGGCGTGCAAACCCCAAATGAAACCCATGCATATGATCCCTTTCTCCTCCTCCTCCCCAAATGCAAGGTTCGCAACCTCCGTCCAGGTCACCTCTGATTTCTCTGCAAGTGAGGGAGCCAGATTACACCACAAAGTAACTTTTTCTTCTTGTTTTGGGGACAAGCATATTAGTGCAGTTTCATGGCACTGCTTTGCCTTACACAGAGCATGCCTAAGGCAAAATTCTGACAGTCTTGTCTGCAGGGTCACCATCAGTGTGCTTGCAAAAGCAACTGAGAACCTCAAAAAGCTTTGGAGGCAATAATCAATTCTATCCCTCACTGTTCCCGTGAAATAGGGAAGTTAAATCATTTACCCAAAATCTCACTTAGAATAAGCGCATGGTCAGGCATGGGATGTATGGACTTAATTGAGTTCTCCCTTTTAGGAGCAGGACTGATTGCAATTGCATACAGAAAGATCAAAGTGTTTTCTCATTCCCAGATCTCAGCCACAAGAATCACACCACCATTTACCACCCAAGACAGCAATTATTTATGCTGCCAGTGAATTAAAGGAAAAAAACAAAACAAAAAATCCCTAAAGAAATCTAATTTTTTGTGTGTAGCTCAGACCTCCTATCTGCAATTTAGGGCAATGCAAAGGGCACACAGGCTGGTTCCTTTTATTGCCCTGTGGGCAGTTTTACATTTCACCGAGGAAGGGGGTGGTAAAGGAAGGGAGAGTGGCAAATACTAGATCTGAGGGAGGTCAACTATATCCACTTAACTGCTATTGACCTAGTTGTAACTAGAGCTAAGCCCAGCCTGGGTATTGGAATTCCTCTGGCCACATCTCTGACAATGTGCAGGGCCTGAAAACACCTAAATCCCTGTAGCACAGTGAAGTCCCTACAGCCTGAAAACCTCCATACATACTGCTTGTCTTGCAGCTGCTTGGGGCTGAGTGTAATAAGAAAGAGAAGCTGGGGTAAATTTACTGGGGGATTAAGGGGAACAAGGTACTTTCTTCCCTCTTTCTGGGTAAAGTGTGGAAAGCCCCAGGAAATTACTGCTCTGTGTTTCAGTTGATGCACAAAAAACCCCAAAACCTTTCTATGAAAGAATCTTTACAATTAAGGAAATTTTATGTTTTAGTCTCATTCCTCAGTTCCTGAAAAGTTCCCCAACTTGCAGCTTGTTTTACACCATTTTAGGCTATAAAAATAGCAAAGTATAATGGAGCATCAGACCCATATTTCTCTCCAGACTCCTGCATGTGCTTTCCTCCTGCAAACACATGAAAGGGAAACCAGATACTCCTAGACTCAGTGTGAGAAAATTTTGTTAATTTTAGTAACTTACAGTGTAACTGTTAGACCCTGATGCAGTAGCTATGCTGATAGAAAGTAAACACCAACATATGACCCAAAAATGTGTCTATTAAAATAAAATAATATTAAAAAAAGTCTTGGCTTACATTAGTTATATGTTTGGCTGAAGTGCTGAGCCTTGGACTTATGAGCTGGCTCTGGCTCTGCTGGTCCACAGAAAGATTGAATTCATTACTTGGGAAGCCTTGATGGAGGGCATGCTGCCTCGAATCCCAGGGAGCAATCTCGATGAATAAGAATGGACACGGGCTAATTCAAACCGTTCTTCCATCTTTCAAATCAACTTAGTGATTTCTCTCTTCTTTGTGGTTCCCAGCCAATTGTCATTTTCAGTGCATCCTATCGCCCTGCAGTACAAACTGTTCTGGGAATACACTTCATTCCTCCAGCAGCCTCTCAGCAATGCCAAGGAATGTAGCTCTTCTGGTTACAATTAAGAAATTCAACACACAAATGCTCCCCAAGTGCACCAGAACCTGCTTGTGACCTTCACGCAACTGAATCTGAAGGAGTCGAAGCAATTTTTTGTTCTTTGGTTCCAGTAATGAGTGGAAGGGAGGGAAGTGTGTGGGGGGGAGAACTTCCATTCCTTCAGAGAGGCAGCATGGTTTCATGGGTCAGCTACATAGAAACTGGCACAGGGAAATGCAGTTTCCAGGGCTGCATTCCCACAGGGATCTCTGGGCTGCGGAGCTGCTGGGCGGATGCCAGCCTGTGCTTGGCAGAGCCCTCGTGCAGTGGCACACTTGCTGGGCTAGCAGGTTTAATTCTCACCACTGCATGGCAGAAGGTGTGCTGGCAGGGTGAGCACAGGCAGCAGTGGAGCCTCCCTGTCTGCTGCCAAGCTCCCCTGGGCACCTCTGGTCCCCAGAGCCATGGCTAAGCACCTGGGAAGGGCTCCCTCTTGCTGCCTCTGCTTCATCCCCATGGACTGTCTCTCTCAGTCTGAACTGTCCTGGGGCCTCTGCATAGGCCCACTGAGAGCAGACTTCTGTCATGTTGCTGTCCAGGTGAGGCACTTTAAGAAGTTATTAGAGAATAGTTCTATAAGTCCTATTTATATATAGAGTCCATTTAAGCAAAACCCCATATACTTTGGGACTGAAAGCATGAACTTATTAAATGGGTTTAAGGTTGTGTCTGCCCCCAGCCTCTCTTCAGCCTCTGCATTTTCAGCCATAAGCCAGCTTTAAAATTTTCTTTACCCTGAAACTGAGGATGACACTGTTGCCCAAGAAAAGAAATATATTTGTGTTTTCCAGATGGCTGGAGACAGTGAAGGAATAACATGGGAAGTCCTTGATGTGGAGTCTCAATATCCACAAGAAGTTGGGCTGTCCTTGGAGCTCTCCAACGACACCTCCTTTTCACTGAGGATCAAAAATGCGACCAGCCGAAACAGCGGGACATACAAGTGCACTTTGTGGGGGCAGAGTGGAGAACACAATCTGAGCAGCACAGTCACACTAAAAGTAACAGGTATAGTAGGGATATTTGGCTGTCCCATGGTCCATGTGGCATGTCAGGAAGGCAACAGTTTTAAAATATTTTACAAACATCAGAGCAATGTAACACCTTGCTTTACATTTTAGGTTGCTCTGGAATAGAAGAGGACAAACTAAAAAAATACAAAAATGAGCTCTTCATGCTGACTTGCCTTGGGATTTTTTACTTGCTGCTCATCTTCTTTACCTGTGTAAGTAATTTCTTTTCTCATAAGCAAAGTGAAAAAAACAACCAAAATACCTCCACTCATTTTCTCTGCCAACACTATAACATAGCTGGTCTGAAGTTGGTGTCCATGCTTAATTTATGATTAAACTCAAGCACCTGAGGATGGAGTTCCAAAGAGAGAGAACTGCACCCTGATCTAACAGATCTAACTCAAACCATCAGCTATTTTCCTGCACTCTCGCTGCTCATTTCTGCTTCCAATTACTCTGTGTAAACTACTCATCAGTTTAAGGGCACAGCAACAGGTCTTGGTTTAGTACCTGGGAACAGCATCTGTCCAAGATGGAAGCACAGGCCCTTTGGACCCTTTCCCCACCTATGGAATTGCTTTGTGTGGTGGCATGATGGACATGTCCAAGTCCACCTGCTTTTTGCCTCAGTTTGCCTCACTGGTAAATTGGTGACAACCCCATTTCAGATGAGCATTTTTGTGAAGTCACATCTTTCTTGTTAAACAGACATTTTAAGATAAATGGAAGAAAACCTCCTTGGGGGAGGGTTTATCCATACCTTTACTGCTGGCTGGTAGTTCTGGAAAAGGAAGGGAGAGGAGATAGTTGGGAAGCTCACTCCACAGAAACAAAGCTATGCTTTGGGCAGTGAGGTAACCCCTTCATGCAGAAGTCTGCACCTCCTGGCTCAGAGGCAGCATGAATCTGGGGTGTCAGTGTATCACCAGCTGCATTTATAATAAAAACCAAAACAAAACCAGCCCCAGCATTTTGGGAGGTCAGCTTTAACTTTTTCTGCCTGTTTCATATTTGCCTTCTTGTTTTGCTCCTCAGCAGATGAATCATAACTGTTGATCAGAGTATATCTAATTAGCTGCGCTAAATGTAGCTTTCCATGTATCTTCAGGGAGCAATTAAATTTATGCCTGTCTCTTTTTTAGATTGACAATTCTGCCAGTAATTTGTGCCATTCAGACTAAAGTTTGACAAGATAAATCTTGTAGGAATTTGTTAAGATGGAAGTATGAAAGCAAGGATATCACTCAGAAGACAGATGTCCCATGTTCTTCTCAGTGTCCTGAAAGAATTTCAGATCTCAGAAATCTCTCCTCCCCTTACATAAAAAACAGTCCCAGTCTTAGTGGTGCAGTTATAAAAAGCAGAGCTGTATAAGGAAGATAATCGCTCTGGTGGAATTATGTGTATCTTACTTTTGGGTGAGGCCCTGTCTCAGGTATCGACCTAGCTTTCATCAAAAATTAATATTGACCTGATCTCACAACTGAGGTTCATTATTTAAAATGCCTGTTAAGTTCTCACAGGTTGTCTTGCCCTCTTCTTTAGTGGAGATAGTGCCTTATCTCCACTAAACTCAACAGCGACATTCACTTTAGAACTGGTGGCAAGACTGGAGCTTTACTTTGACAACTTGATGAAAATATTTTGGGCACTGGCTTGCATTGAAAGCAGGTGGAAGCACACTTACAAGAGCTTGATGCAAGGCCTGCGGAGATGAAAATGTGAATCAAATATAAATTTCCTTTCTTTGACTAAGGCTTTTGTCCTATAAAGTTCATTGATTTAGCAAGAAACAGCAGGTTTTGTTTATGCTAGGTGCTTTCAGTGACAAACAAATGGGAAAGGTGTAATGAGCTATGGTTAGCAAGAGAAAAAGGAAAACTTTAAAAAGTTTTTTTTTACATTAGCTTTCATAGGAATTCTTAGTTTTAAGCTTCCCTTTGTGTTTTCTCTTTTAGACATGTCTAAGGAAAGAGAGTATGTCTCCAAATTACCAGAAAAGCAGACCAGATATGAAGCACATGCTCACCCTCATCAACGTACATGAAATGACAACTTTCCAGCATTTAAACAGCAGCAGCACTTGCAAAAATGAGCCTGCTTCGAGTCCTGTCTAAGTTGACATTGATGGCACTGTGGACTCATCAGTAAACACAAGCTGGATGGATGAGTGGTATGGAGAGGAAATAAATGATAATATCTGGTCTCTTCAGAACAGCCTGAAAATACAGGCACCTTGTCAGTTATCTGCTTGCACTGGACATGCCTTCAGCAAGCACTGTTATGCACTACAGTAACTTTTGAGATTTAGTCAGCTAAGAAATACCTTTGCAGCTACACAACGTGTTACAAGGCTGTTATGAGGTTGGTATCAACTTTATTTCACTCTGCTGTGAAGCCCTCTTTTTCTGAGCAAGAACACGATTCTAACATGAAGACCGAGTTATAGTGAGGCCATGGCTGTGCAAAGGCAGCAGATCAAGCTCTTCACTGGACTGATATCTCCTACCTTTCCAAAGCAAACACAACAGATGCTGTGGTATGAAAAGATAAGTGCGTAGGGCTGTCTCTGCTCCAAGCCTGATCCTGGAGTTCCCTTTTGTAACTCATCATGTGATGTTCAAGAAGGCTGAACACATAACTTCATGCTCTTGCACTGGATGGACCAAAGCAAGATCCACTCTTAAATGTTAGAGTGACAGACTGAGAAGGAAGATTTTCTCAAAATCTTTCTGGACTGAATGAACTTTTTATCTCAGCAGGAGAAATAGGGACATATTTTCCAGTTTAATCTATAGGAAGCTTCAACAAGACTGTTAAATAAGAATGAAGAAGACTGTGATATTAAGGACATGTAAAGATGACTTATTTTGTGGTTTACAAAACATGGAGCCAAATGTATGCAACACTCACGTCAGTCAAGTTACATGAGTGAGGACCAAAGCCATGGCTTGGAAGAAATCAACCAACCATGTCTTTGGGATGTATTAAGTTAGCTATGAGACACAGGAATGGAAGATGAGGCATATGAGCACCTGCTTTTGGTGTTGGCAGTGTATATATGAGAAAAAAGGACATGACAAAAGCTGAACTCAGGTACACAATAAAGGGGAGAGAAGATTTGTCCTTTTTAACCAAAGTGCAAGGGATCCCAGAGTCTGAGTTCAGGGAACCTTTCTCAATTGGATTTCTAGTGCAGAAGGCGAAGGAAAAAGAAGTCGAGAGTGACTATGGGTGCTTGTGCCATAACGTCAGAACTTGAGCCCAAACATTAGAATTTGCGTACCCTGAAGAACACAGTCTTAAAAAATTACTTCAAGCAACACTAGGATTTTTAACGCAGTTTGGAATTTCGGGCTGTTGACAGACAGACCTTTCTGTAATCCTATGTCTAATTCTGAAGTGTTGATGGGAAGAAAGCTGTACATCACTCAGCACTGGCTCTGTGAGCAGGGTAGATGCCTGCATTGCTGGAGTCCAGGAGGCTCCTGACCAGAATGACTTCTAGTTACAAGGGATATGCAAATTACTTAGAACATAGTAAAGTAATGCCACATTGTCGGGTTTTTTTGGTTATTTTTACATTTAAATGTGTGTAGCATACTTGAAATAAAAATTCAGAGGTAACCCACCGTTTGATTTTGTGTGATGCATATGGCAAATAAACCCAGAAAAACTCCATATCAATTGCATTTTATTTTACAACTAGCATAATTATATCAAATAAGGTGGAGATGTGATTCAGCCTCTTCTGCAGGAGAAAGCATGTATGTGTGTATAACCAATTAAGCAATGGATAATTTTATGCACTTCTAAGGACCTAACACCATTTAAATTTTTTTCAAAAATTCCACTTTCTGTCCAAAGTACATTATAAAACACCTGTTCCCTACCAAAAAGCAAGTCATTAGAGAAGACAGAAGGGTTTTTCAGTCTGCCGACCATTATTTTTAAACATGGCCCAGATCCTGGGTGACCTGTACATTCAGGAGGCAAAAATATGAACTGAATGTGCATTTGTTTCTCCATTTGGTCAGAAAGGCTTAATACCTGACTGTCATCGTTTGTTGGGGTTTATTATCATAGAATTGTGAGAGGTTGGAATGGATCTTAAAGATCATTGAGTCCCAGCCCCCCTGCCATGGGTGGGGACACCTCCCACTACACCAGGTTGTCCAAGGCCTTATCCAACCTGGTCCTGAACACTCACAGGGTCAGGGAATCCACAACCTCCCTAGGCAACCTCTTCCAGGGTCTCACCACCTTCACAGTAAAATATTTCTTCCTAATCTCTAGCCTAAATTTCCCCTCTTTCAATTTGTACCCAATAGTCCTTGTCCTGTCACTTCAGTTCCTGATGAAGGGTCCCTCTTCACCTTCCCTGTAGGCCCCTTCAGGTGCTGGAGGGTTGCTATGAGGTGTCCACAAAACCTTCTCCAGGCTGAACACCTGTAATTTTCTTAGCCAGTCTTCGTAGGGGAGGAGCTCCCGTCCTCTTTTCAACTTTGTGGCCCTCCTCTGGACTTGCTCCATCAGTTCCATGTCTTTTTTATGTTGGGACCCCAGAGCTGGATGTAGCACTCCAGGTGGGGTCTCATCAGAGCACAGTAGAGGGGCAGAATCCCCTCCCTCACCCTGTTGGCCTCTCTCCTTTTGATGCAGCCCGGGATTCGATTGGATTTCTGGGCTGTGAGCACACAAAGCTGGCTCATGGAGTTTTTCGTTAAGTGCCACCCCCAAGTCTTTCCCTGCAGGGCTGCTCCCAATCACATCTCTGCCTGACCTGTGGGTGTGTCTGGGCTTGCCACGATCCAGGTACAGGACCTTGCACTTTGCTTTGCTGAACTTCGTGAGGTTTGCACTGGCCCACCTCTCAAGCCTGTCCCTGTCCCTGTCCCTGTCCCTGTCCCTGTCCCTGTCCCTGTCCCTGTCCCTCTGGATGGAATCCCTTCTCTCCAGCATGTCTAACACACCACACAGCTTGGTGCTGTCAGCAAACTTGCCGAGGGCTCACACTCTATTCCACTGTCCATGTGTCTTGGGGTGACAAGTCCACAGGAATCTTTGTTCAAGGTCAGGTGTGGGGGACGCTGGCTGGCAAGAGTTTTTTGTTTGTTTTTTTTTTTGTTTTTTTTTTTCTCTCGTCTCGGTTTCTTCTTCTTTTCCTTCGAGCGGAAGAGAGAGAAGAAGTTTTTCCTCCCCTCTCAGGCACAGACAGGCATAAAATTCACTTTCTGGGCATAAAGCAGACGATATAGGATATATCATACACCATAAAAATCACCCCAAGACACCATGTCACCAACACAGATGTTGAACAGCATTGTCCCCAGTACCAACCTCTGAGGGACACCACTCATCTCTGGACAATGAACCATTGACCACAACTCTTTGTGTGTGGCCATCCAGCCAGTTCTTTAACCACTGAGTCCATCAATCAAATGGTCCATCCATCAAATCCATGTCTCCCCAATTCAGAGACAAGGATGTTGTGTGGGACAGTGTCAAACGCTTTGCATAAGTCCAGGTAGACAGTGTCAGCTGCCCACTAACCCTGTAGCCCCATCACAGAAGGTCACCAAATTTGTCAGTCATGATTTCTCCTTTGTAAAACCATGTTGGCTGTCACCAATCACCTCTTTGTTTTCCATGTGTTTTAGCATATTTTCCAGGAGAATCTGCTCCATAATCTTGCCTGGCACAGAGGTAAGACTGACTGGTCTGTAGTTCCCTGGGTCTTCTGCTTTCCCTTTTTTAAAAATTGGGGTTATATTTCTTTTTTTCCAGTCATTGGGGACTTTACCTGACTACCTCGATTTCTCAGAAATGGTGGCTTAGAAACTTTGTCTACCAGCTCTCTCAGGACTTGTGGATGATTCTTGTCGAATCCCATGGACTTGTGTGCATTCTGGTTCCTTTGATGGTCTCAAATATGATCCTTTCCTACAGAGGGCTCAGGGTCTTCATTTTCCCGGTCCCTACACCTGCCTTTCTCAACTTGGGTGGTGTGGTTGGAACACTTGCTATTGAAGAATGAGGCACAGAACTCATTGAGAACTTCAGCCTTCTTTTTGTACAGGGTAGCCAGGTCTCCTGTTTCCTTCTGGAGAGGGCTTACATTCTCCCTGGGATTTTTTTTCATGCAATATATCTATAGAAGCATATCTCTTATCCTTGATATACCTGGCCAGACTCAATTTTAACTGGGCTTTGCCTTCCCTAGCCTTGTCCCTAGCTTCCTGTATTCCTCCCAGATCACCTGTCCTTTATTCCTCCCAGATCATCTGTCCTTTACTCCACTGCCTGAAAGCTTCTTTTTTCTCTCTGAGCCTGCTCAGCATCTCCTTATCTATCCATGGATGCCACTTGGTATTTTTTCCCAATTTCCCCCTTGCTGGAATCCATTGCTCCTGAACTTGGAGGAAGTGATCCTTGAAATTCAGCCAGCATTCTTGGGGCCCTCTGCTTTCCAAGGCTCTATCCAATGGGACTCTCTGGAGTAGGTCCTTGAAGAGGCCAAAGTCTGCTCTCCTGGCATCTGGGGAAGGGATTTTGCTGCATGCCTTTCTCCCTGCCCTGGGGATCTTTATCTCCACCATCTCATAATCACTACAGTGCCTTGGAGCACTGCATTCCCCACCAGATCCTCCCTGTCAGTGAGAACAATGTCCAGAATGGCACCTCTCCTTGATGGCTCCTCAATCACTTGTGTATGGAAGTTGTCTTTGACACATTTGAGGAATCTCAGATTGCTTTTGCCTTGACATGTTGTCCCTCTGACAGACATCAAGGAGGTTGAAATCCCCCATGAGGGCCAGGGCTTGAGAGTGTGTGGCCACATCCATCTGCCTACAGAGGGCTTCATTCACACCATTCTCCTGATTGAGTGGCCTGTAGCAGATTCCCACTACAACATCCCCTGTCCCTGCCCTCCCCCTTAATCTTCACCCACAAGCTCTTAGAGGGGTCCTCATCCTTTCCCAGGCAGAGTTGAGATTCTCTGGCTGGTCATTGACGTCAGGCCTACATTCCCTTCTCGTCTCCCTAGCCTGTCTTTCTTAAAAAGCCCGAAACCTTCCATTCCAAAGCTCTAGTCACATGTCCGTGATGCCAGTGATGTCATCCCCAAGCAGGAGTGTGCACGTGTCTAATTCTTCTTGTTTCTTCCCCATACTCTGTGTGTTTGTGTACAGGCATTTGAGCTGGGCCCTGGATAAAGCCAGCTCACTGGCTGGAGTATCTGGCATGCCTCTGAATTATCTTTATATATTTTTAAAATATCTTTACATATTTTTTTTTAGGAGCACAGAAAAGAGGAAGGAAGGGAAAATTCACTTGAAGGGAGTTGATAATTAATCAGCAGCAAAGGCTGAAACACTTTTAAAATTATTTATTCAGAAGGATAAATAGGATCAGATCAGAGAGAACAGAAAAATAAAAAAAGAGACTTTGTGCAAACAACTATGCCCATTATTTTTTTCCTGAGCCAAACTGTCTGCAATACAGAAGACTGGGCCTGAGGCATCAACACTCTGAGTCAAATTTCAGGCTTAGAAGTTTCAGGCTGGTTGATTCTGGGGATTTGCTGTAGGCCCAGCTGTGCAGTAGAAGTGATCATGTTCAAGGCCACTTAAATGTGTTAAATTGTTTAGAAGAAGTAAAGCAGAAAGTCTCATACCAAGATACTTCACTGACACAAAGCTGGAGAGAAACAGGCAACTTCCTAAAGCAATAAAGGTGCCTGCACATCTCCGGTGTAAAAGATATAAAGAAACTTTTGTGGCATTGTAGGACAAAAACTAACATTAACTGGAATTATTATTAATCAACAAGAAGAATATAAGTTTATATACTACAATGACTCCAGCACTAACTGCAAAAATTTTTTTAAAAAATCATGTATTGGCTGACAATCTTGCCAGATGACATACACATGTTTTTCAGCGTAGTATCTCTGAAGAGACAGTGCTTTCCTTGCAGTATGGATCTGTGGGTCTAAGTAACCTGATTTAAAAATATTGCCCCAGCTAACCCGGCATACAGGGGATGAGCACATGTGCACGTTCTTTAGACTTTAACACTCCATTATTGAAAGGAACATGTTTCTGTATTGCACAATCTAAAGACTGTTTTGATTACACAGGATAATTGCTCTGTCAGACAAAAAAAAAAGGCTTTATTTTCTACCACGCTTCTTATTATCTATGTCCCCAGTTTTATAAAATAATGTAATAGCATAAGTGTGTGCCTGAACCACTCTTGATAGTACTTTCTTACAATAGTTTATAAACTGAGCAATTCAGTTAATGTTGAGAAATCCATGAGGTGGGAAAACCCATAATCTTTGTTTTACGAATAAAAGCTGGACATCTGCAAAACAGAAAGCTCCTGCAAAAGTCTAGATCAGAATGAGGGGGATGAGTTTTCCTGACTCTCTCGTGGTTGCTTTAGTTACGGGAGCTTTCTTGTTATTATTTCTTGTGGGTTTTGTACCTTTTCCATTGATTTTTCCCCCCCCCGTGGCCTGCATTTTTCTACTGTTTTATCCAACAGTGAACTATCTGCATTCAAAGATAACAATAAGCATCATATATAAAATTACTCATACAGAGCAAGTTTGTACACCTGTGATTAAGAAATATACAGGGAAACACTGCATCACATGAGGAAATTACCTCAAAGAGAAATCGCAGGAGTCACACACTGGAGTGAAATGAATATCCAAAACGGCAATGAAGGAAAGCTAAAGGACATAATCCACAAAATGCTGAGTGTATGAATTATAGCCCTTAGCTAAGCCTGATTTGTGAGGCTAGTACTTACACAGCAGATAACCCAGGCTGACAGTGACCTTGACAGTGCTGCAACAATAACATTCCTGTAAAGGCTGGACAGCTTTCAGCCCATTTCTCCTGAGCGGGAGCTACAAGCATGCTTGTGTGCAGCAACATGGACTCAAGTAATCCTTGGTATGTGCCTGTCAGTGATACAAACAGAATATGGCTCTTTGGGCACGACAAATGCCTCCCTGCCTTCTTTCTTCTGTACTTGATAAGACCTGTTTGAGCAGCATAAAGAGCTTTTCCCTAGAGCATGAGTCCTGTTTCTTCCCTCTTTCAGTGTGGAGCTGAGCAGCAATGCAGTGCAGAGGGGATCTGGTTCCAAGTCCACTGAGCAACTGCAAGTATTTTGTGACCTTCTCAACCAATACATCTGCCTTTTGGGAATTACAATTGATTTTCTTCATTTCTACGTGTGAAGACAATGCTTCTACACTACATCACAGCTACATAGATAAGTTGTAAGTGCTTTACCCACAGCTCCTCTTTAAGTAAATGTTTTTGAAACTCTGGTTCTTAGTCTTTTGGGGAACAAGTTGCTGGGGAGATAAAAAAGTTATAAATAAAAGCAATATGAAAGCTTTTGGGTGATAGTCTGTTCTCTCTTCACTTTGCTGCCAAGACCTGTGTTTGCAGTACTCTGCTTTTCGCTGGCTACAGCTGATATTACTTCTGCATCAAGCTGTGAGAAGAAGGCTGTTAACTCCCTGGAGCAGTGACGTAAATCCTGAAAAAATCCACCAAGGGAATGGGCGTTGGCAAGACTGATGGGTTGCTGCAAGGAGCGGTGGGTCCTTTGAAGGCTTCATCTTATGTCCCACCCTTTGATGGAAAAGCATGCTATGTCCTCAAAGCTGAATTCCAAGCGCATCTGTTACACTGCAAATGGACAGCCTAGGCTGACTCTAAGTGTTCGCTCTGTTACAAGACAAAAAACCCCAAAAAAGCCACAAACCAACCCCATGGACAGACTGAAGGCAAGGGGCAACAACTGAGAGAAGAAACAGATCCTAAGGGGCAACATGGATTGCACAAGCCCAGCACAAACATCGGCTTTGTTCCCTGCAGAGCCTTTCAGTTGCTTCTGCGAAGGGAATAAGAACAACCTGTAGTGGTTGGGGTTTATTGTGTGTTTACTTTAAAAAGTAATTGCACTATGAACCTCAGTTTCCCTATCTATAAATTGGAACAATTTGGTTCAAGTGTTGCCCTGTGTGAGAGGCAGAGAAACTGGCAATATTTGCAATTTTTCTGCTTGGACCTGAAAGGAACTTTTTACCTAAGCTGTCCTTCAGGGTAGAGAAAAGCAGGCTTGAGCTGTTGGACATTACTGTTAAGGGAAAAAGGCCCTGATGACAAGAGAAACTGGATTAGTAAGAGTTAGTAAGGAGAAAAATTCAGGAGTCTCTGTAAATGTTGGGGTCTAGACCAAGCACCTGTAACACAAATGTATGACTCTTCCCACCCACTCCCTTTTGCTATTTTTATCCCATCTGAATTCCAGCTCTGCCAATTCATTCTCACATCTGTTCTCAGACTTGGTATCAACAGCGACTTAATCACATTCCTTCCATCTACTGAGCTGGAAGTGTAGGGCTATGTAGAAGCCAGGACAAATTAACCCCTTCCCTTCATTAGCACCAGCTAGGACACCTCTCTTGACATGTAGCTGCTGGTGTTTGGGTGGGCAGCAGGGTTGATGGGGCTGTCAGCTGCCCAAGTGGAGAGTGTGCTGAGCACATTACTGCCAGAATAGCCTGGCTGGTACATACCTGGAGGGGTAGCAGCATCTGGGGCTCTGTGAGGAGAACAGTCAGCAGATCAATCAGGTCCACCTCCTCAGCTCAGCCTCTCAGACCACACCTGGCTCTGTGGTTCTAGACCCTCAAAACTGCCCTCAAGGCAATCAGGGCTATAGTGCTTGTCCTGTGAGGAGAGGCTGAGCAACTGGGGCTTACTTAGCCTGGAGAAGAGATGCATTTGGGGGAGGCCTTAAAAGCAGTGCCCCAGTAAATATGAGGCAGGTATCAAAAAGAAAGAGCTAGGCTTTTCACAGTGATGTATGGTGGGAAGATGAAAAGGAATGAGCATCAACTGAACAAGAGTAGTTCAGAGAGGAATATTGTTTTCCCTTTGAGGACAGCCAAGCAGTGGAACAGGTTTTCACAGTGGCTGTTCAGTCTGCATCCTTAAAGGTTGTCAAGACCTACCTGAACAAAGCAAGTTGGTCTGATCCGAAAGCTCACCTTGCTTTGAGCAGGAGGTTGGACTAGAGACTTCCTAAGGTCCCCTCCCACATCAATTATGCTATAAATCTACACTTTTCATGTCAGGGAACATTTAGTTATTACTACTCTTCAAGTTCATCGCACTATGAATGGACCACTGCAAGACATCTGCCCTCTGCCACTAACGACCAAAAGTATCTCAGACAAAATTTTTAGAATACAGTATGAAAAGCTGTCGTGGGATGAAAGAAAAAAACAAACTATGAGACAATTTATGCCTCAAAATTAGAATGCAAGTAAAATGGCAACAAACATTAAACTTTACTTCTTCACCAAAGGCAAACACACAAGGATACATGGGATACTATCAGAGACATTTCTCTATGTTCTTGCTTTTCCCAATATGAAATAGATCTTATCGAGGCCCTTGCAGGAATCCACAGCCTCTAGTACATCTTGTATTTGAATTGTCAAAGTGTTCATAAAATGTGACATTTAATAAAGACAGTTTTTGTCTTCACCACATCCCTGAGTCTCAGAACTGTGTGACAGCAATGGACAAGTGACTGCACACACACACACACTTGGGCTCAAGGAGCCAAACATGTGGTCTCATCATTTTTTTTGGTCTGTGCCAGCATTAACCATACTGGATTTTATGGGTGGGTAAAAACAACCAAAATAAATTCCTAACCTGTGGCAGACTGTGGAAAAGGAGCCAGCCTCATGTTTACCAGCCTTTGTCCTTGCAGACATCAGGTCTTGGGAACTGCTGCCTTGTGGGGCAGTTCAGCAGGAGGGTCACTGCTGAGGGAGCTGCGAATCCACTTTCCTGGCTGGGGAAAGCAGCTTCCCCTTCTCCCTGCTGTCTCACTCAGATCCTGTGCTTGGACTTGTAACTGTGCCCTTAATTTGCCAAAAGCTGAGATCCCAGATCAGATGGGATCAGATAGGACCTCTCTGCTAGGATGCAGAACACCAGTCCTGAGGCTATATCTTTTAGCTAAGCTCTTTTAAACATGCATTTTGCAGGACCTAAGTTACCCAGAAGCTCCTTATTGCTGTCTTATTTCCTAGGGATAGTAGCAACTCTATATTAAGGACTATGAAGTACCCTTATATTACAGTAAGTGCCCAGGATAAACAGATCATCTGTGTGGGACTTTTGGGAGGGCACCTGGTACCCAAGAAGAAATGAGAGATTTGTATACAGTAGGAGCTCTTTTGTTAAGTGCACAGTGCAGTATCTACAGGCAAATCAGGTTGTCAGGCCCTCTGTCCTACTTAGTACATAAGTACAATCAAGTGGATTAAGATCCAGGCCATTGTCTCTGGTTCACTGCTTTCTACTTAAAAGGACTAGCTAAAGTGTTCCTTCCCTTGGGAAAAAAAAAGAAACTACTCTCCCATGCTGCTCCCCCCAAAACAACATCAGTAAAACAAGACGAGCGACACTCCTACAGCTCCTAAACCACCAAATTTGGCAAAGTTTGCAATGACCCTAGAAAAAGAGATTCTCCCCTCAGTTCATGCTTCTTGTCACCTAAGCAGGTGTCAAATCTCCTGGGTTTGTCTTCACACTGCTTCTTTCCATTTCACTCCATCTTAACAGCTGTAAGTGTCTCTGGTAAATTGTGCTAGTACATTTCCATTAACATTAGCAAAAAGGAAAAAAAAGCCAGCTTGGCTGACAACAACTATCAGTGTATGAAGATTAATCTTTATATAGCATGCAGAACACAGATCTGTTCTACATCTTCCAGAACAGCCCATACTCTGTTCCTCCTCCTTCTCAACAACATTCTTCATGCAAAAAAGAAAAAGAGTTAAAATTAAAATCACTGTATTTTAGCATTGCTATGTTCACACTGCTATTCTCTCAGGCTTCACAATTCATGCTGTAGTTGGCGAACTACTTCTTTCTGCTAGCAGCACAGGGGAGACATGGATCCACTCACTACTAATTCCCAGAAAAGACAAAATATAGCTTTGTTCCACTTTGAAGAAATAGTCACAGGTTACATTATAAACACCTTATAGTATAGAAAGAGTTAAAGCTTTTGCCACATTAAATAGCAACACACAACCAAATGCATGGGAGGCCTACCTTGACATAAACACAATGGCATGGCAAGCGTTAGAGCTTTGTGTATGGCAAATTAGAGCTTTGAAAAACATCTCAGTTGGGAGCAATTTTGGAAATTTTTGAAACATGAATTACTGACTTTTTTTCTCCTCCCCCCTTTAAATGGTCTGTGAGGATTGGTCGCCTTGGAGGAAAAAAAAACGTGTTGACACTTGACATACTCAATCCATCCATAAATGTAAACACGCTCGAACTGCAGTTGAGTTTTTCTTTTACTAAAGAGCATGTGGAAGCAATTACCTGAATGTAGATGTGATAAAGAATGGATGAAATGCAAACCAAATGATGCCTTATTACTTAATATAAAGAGACTGTTCTGCGAGATCAAAGTTGTGCAGCACAAAATGTAATGGGCTTCACTGGAGAGAGGGGCTTTGGAGATTTGTTTAAAACACGGATGCATTTTGATGAAATGCTAAGTAGACAAAATTAGGGTAAGTTTAAAGAGTTTGCCAGTACCTGATCTATGATCTTCAATAACATCTTTACTCTCCTCCCACCTTTTGCTGCTCTGTGCCATTCCCAGGTGCTGTGAGAGAGGGAAATGAGAAAGGGAAAAAGTACAGAGAACGTCTTTCCTGTGTCTGCAGGGGGTGCTGATTGTGGCATTTCTTCCACATCTCGGGATGGAGTAGTCCTCATCCCCAGCCATTATGAAGCCAGCACGCCTTGCAGACCTGGGAAAGACCTTCTCTGTACATTTGCATCAACTCCTTGTGTTGCAGCCTCCCCGTGCCTCAGCCATCGCTCTGTGACCAGTTGCTACCTCAGCACATATTTGTCCTTTGAGTCAATATGATCAGGAAGGGCAGCAAGACAACCTCTGCCAGGGACAAAAATACTGAAGCAGATCAGAAACCTCAAGATTAATTTCCAAATGCTTTCCTACCACAGGCCATATAATAAAATACAATTCCCATCGAGATCCTGCTTTTTACTTCACCACTTTCTCTGGTGTTAGATTTACTTCCCTATTTCTTTTTAATGATTTGTATTTTGAAGAAGCTGCATGCAACAAACAAGGAGAAGGCATATTGGGAAAGTGGGGTAGTGGTTCCCATATAACCCCACAATTACATCTGAGCTTGTTCCCTTGCCTTGCCTTGCCTTGCCTTCCCTCCCACATGCACCCACCCTCCCCCTGCCAGGGAGCTGCTGCTTATTGCTTTTGCCCAAATGTTGTTTCTGATCATGTAGATTTGATCATCATCTACAGTCTGAAGTCTGTAGAGCAGCTCAATGACTGAGAGTGCTGGGTCCCCAATAACATTAATCAATGAACAATGAAGTTAAGTATCCAAGTCAAGCATAGAGAAAGCAAACTGACACAGAATTGTAAGCATTGATTAAAAAGGAGAAAAAAAATAAAAGCACATTTAACTAGGAATTCTGGGTCTTGAGTTATTGAAAGGATTAAAAAAATACTGCAAGTTAGAAGGATCATATACAGAATTAATGCTGCCTATCTCCCACAGCATTAGCTCTTTAAAAGAAATCATATATGTTAAACTCCCAAAGAGACTATTTTCTTTTGTTTTTCAATTACATGTGATAATGGGGAACATTTTGTGAATGACTGTGATGCTTATGCCTCCAATAAAACTCAGGATACTGTACCTCATTCATGCTTATTTAACAATCTTGTAAAGAAAAAACCCAACAGCACCATAACAAAATTATGATTGAGTCAGACATTTTCCCTTCTCACCAGTTGAAGAATGGTTAAGAATTGCTATTAAATAGTCGTTGTTATGCACTATTTTTGCAGTGGCCACAGTGTTCAGAGCAGCTCAGGGAGCAAATATAAAACACACTTGCCACCACAGAGAACACAGAGTTTACAGTGGCTTTGATCATATAAGCACTTTCATTTTAGAGGGCTTATTCACAGGCATAAATATTAAAACAGTACCAAGTATTGGCACTGTCAGATCATAATTAGATATGAACATGACACATTGCAAGACAAAAGAAAGGTAGAAAAATGTAATGATTGAGTACAGCACACCTGGGTGCTGTAGCAACTTTTCTGGTTTCCCTTTTTTTGTCCTTTCCAGCTTGCTTGGAGTCAGAAACCAGAGGCCCAGAGAGAGGGAGGAACAACGGGGTGGGGACTGGTATCAGTGTGGCAGCAGCTTGGAGTCATGGCAGTGTGGCTAAAACAACCATGAGCTGGCAGATTCACTTTCTTACAGCAGAAATTCAGCTTGAAAACACAACCTTAATTGTCTTAAGGTGTTTAATAATTCCTTTCCACCATTATTTTTACCCCCTGCAAAACTGAACTCCTGGCCAGACAAATGAAGGATTTGAAGCTGCTGTTTTGCTAACAGATGAGCAACTTGTCATTGCTGCAATGGGAATGGGTTCAGGCCAAGATCTCCCACTGGAGACCAAGGCTGGGCTGGCAGCACCTCATTAGCTCATCAGCTTCATTACCTGTGGCTGATGGTCAAGTCAGAATAGTTTGGTGTTATGTGGATTGTACGTTTGAGAGCTCATTTTTTGCCCTGCAGAGCACTGTCAGTCCATCATTTCACTCACTGCTTGGTGCTAAAAACAAAACCTGTGAGGGTGACGTGGTGGTGGGTTTTTGAGAAATCTCAGAGAAAGGCTGGAGAAGGGCAAGCTTTTGTTAACTTGTCCTGAAATCCATTTTCTAAGGGAACTTTTTGTAGTTTCCCAGGAGAAAGCTTTGATGAAGAATGTAAATAAGAGAAATGTTGATGGTAAGGTGGTTGCCTTGACCAATGAAATGTCTTCCTCTGCCTTCTTGTGAATTTCTGACTGAGACACAGTCAGGGACACATAGACAGACAGGGAGAGACGTTCCCTGCAACTGAACCTGCTGGAGGGAGAAAGATTTGTTCTGTTTTCTTGATATTAATAAATAAGCCTTCTGAGAAAAACATGGACATGAGTGGTTTGTGGAAAAGCCCTGGGAAACCAGGGCAGGCACCTTTCTACAAAAACCTGGTGGTGATGGGAGGATGCACCACTGCCTCTATTACTGCTGGCACACAGGCTCATTCTGGGAGATCTGCCTTGTTCAAAGCACACTTTGTGGTCTTGTACTAGTGTGGCCTGGTCTCTTCCTTCCTCCAGGGCTGTATGAAAGTGGATTGTTGTCCTCAAGGACTTTCATTTTCTTTAGTTTATTTTGATATTTTCTTTAAACTTTAGGGTTTTTTCTGACTTAATATTTGGGCTGTGAGGTTTTCGTTGCTCTTCCAGGGTTGAGAGGTCAGTGATTTTAGTGAAAGGGAGAGGTTTTAGTTATGGAGATGGACTTCAATTTAGGATGCTGGTTAAAAGTTTAGTGGGTTTGTTACTGCATGGCAGGACACATCTCTCACTTAAAAAGCCCAAATACAGAGAGTCAGTTTTGTTATGCCATTCCCCTTAAATTCCCCATGAAGTAAATGTGCCTTCCTGTGGGATTAATTCACAGCTCCAAATCTACAGAGCCTGCTCCATGCGTGCAGCACCTGGTAGCTGCCTTGATTTGACACAGATGTAACCATGAGCAGAATCTGTCCTCAGCCCCTGAATTTCTTGTGAAAATAAGGGGTTTAATTACCTAGACGAGAAACTGAAAATCTTCTAATGGCAGCAGCTGAAAGACCTTTCATTTGCAAAATGCACCGGGTGACCCTGAGTACCTCCATTTTAGGTGGCTGAATTCATTAACCCGAGAGACAGATTCCAGGTGTTTTCACCTGACAACACCCGGCGCTCCCTGGTAGGGAAGACCCATGGGGTCTGACAGTTTCCATGTTAGCAGGTAATGGTTGTGCTGACAGACCAGCAGGCAAAAGGAGTCTGCCTGTCCTGGAGAGGAACACTCTGGCTAACACCAGACCCATTCCTTCAGTCCACAGATTGCATTAATTAGAAATTAACTGCATCCAGCTCTGGGGCCCCCAATGTAAGGAGGATGTGGACCTGCAGGAGTGAGTCCAGAGGAGGCCATGAAGATGATCAGAGGACTGAAGCACCTCTCCTATGCAGAAAGGCTGAGACAGCTGGGGTTGTTCAGCTGAGAGAAGAGAAGGCTCCAGGGAGACCTTAGAGCAGCCTTACAGTGCCTGAAGTAGGGCTGCAAGAGAGCTGGAGAGGGATGTTTTATAAGGGCATGTAGGTGTAGAACAAGGGGAATTGGCTTTAAACTGAAGGCGGGTGGGTTTAGAATACATACTAGGATGAAACTATTTACNGCTCTGGGGCCCCCAATGTAAGGAGGATGTGGACCTGCAGGAGTGAGTCCAGAGGAGGCCATGAAGATGATCAGAGGACTGAAGCACCTCTCCTATGCAGAAAGGCTGAGACAGCTGGGGTTGTTCAGCTGAGAGAAGAGAAGGCTCCAGGGAGACCTTAGAGCAGCCTTACAGTGCCTGAAGTAGGGCTGCAAGAGAGCTGGAGAGGGATGTTTTATAAGGGCATGTAGGTGTAGAACAAGGGGAATTGGCTTTAAACTGAAGGCGGGTGGGTTTAGAATACATACTAGGATGAAACTATTTACTGTGGGGGTGGTGAAGCACGGGAACATGTTGTCCAGAGAAGCTCTGGCTGCCCTGTCCCTGGAAGTGTTCAAGGCCAGGCTGGATGGGGCTTTGAGCAATCTGGTCTAGTGAAAGGCATCCCTGCCTATGGTGGGGGTCTAGAACAGATGTACTTTAGGTNGCTGGAGAGGGATGTTTTATAAGGGCATGTAGGTGTAGAACAAGGGGAATTGGCTTTAAACTGAAGGCGGGTGGGTTTAGAATACATACTAGGATGAAACTATTTACTGTGGGGGTGGTGAAGCACGGGAACATGTTGTCCAGAGAAGCTCTGGCTGCCCTGTCCCTGGAAGTGTTCAAGGCCAGGCTGGATGGGGCTTTGAGCAATCTGGTCTAGTGAAAGGCATCCCTGCCTATGGTGGGGGTCTAGAACAGATGTACTTTAGGTTCCTTCCAACCCAAATTGTTCTATGATTGCATGTTTCTATGAAATTTGTGTGGTTGTCGTGTCCCCTGTGGACTTATGGTGCTTCAAGCACCCAAAGAGTGGTCCAGGTAGGCTTGCTGACTCCTGTGCTTAATTACTGAGCCTGGATCTGAGAGGATGTTGGGAGGAATGTGTGAGGATGGGAGGGGACCTGGGCTGGGCATCATTCCAGAGACAGGATTTGGAGCCTATGCTTCCAGCTAAATAAAAAACATCAGGTTGTGAAGGCAGCTGGAGGAGGTGCTCCATCACTCTCTGACATGGGGTGCCTTTTTTTCTGCTCTCAAGACAGCTCCCATGCCTGGCAACTGCAGTCAAGTCAAATATTAGACCCCCTTCTGCAAGCAACTGCTTGTCAATCCCACGTGCCCCAAGAGGAGCTGCAGTATCTTTCTCTGAAGCTGTGGAAATGCATTTGTATTGTGGAGAGGCAATCTTTAGTCACTCGGAAATTCACCATTTCATTTCCTTTTAAAGCATTTTCAAGATTTCCACTCCACCTCCCCCCTGGGTATTGAGAGCTTTCTTTTAAATAAAATAAAATAAAACGGGTTCATCTCCAAGGAGATGTGAGAAGCAGTTTTGGGGAAGATTACCTCCCGACAGAAGTCTCAGCTAAAAACATGAACACGTGACAGAAGGCTGCAGTGGCACATGTGCCATCTCAGCTGTGTGTGGGGTGCGCAGGGGGTGCCTGAGATGCCAGAACTACTCTGTGTGTCCTTTCAGGCCACTTCACTGTTCTCATCTGCTTTTTACGGCAACATCACAGCTTCAGAGAGCAGACCTCACCCTCTTTTAAACTTGACCTGCACAGCCTAATTGCGTGAGGACACAGCCCAGTCTGCAACATCACAGCCACTTCCATGGTGAATTGGATTTGTCAGTCTCTGGGCTGTGGTCTTATAATGTGCTATATTATTAAGTTTCTTTGCCTTAAGTTGCCAGCTAATGGAATAACCTCTTTGTCTTTATTAGAAAGAGTCCACAGCTTTATTAAGTTACATAATTCACAACCAATACTGTAATCAATAAAACATTAACAAACATGTAACCTTAGACAAACCTCACATATTGATTTCTTTAAACATTCTCACAAAGTCTTCCTTTGGCTGAAAAAAAGAATCAGTCCCAGTGGCAAGCCCCAAAAACAATTGATGCATTAAGGTGTGGGGACTGGAGGACAAATTGAATTGGCTTCCTTGGAAATAAAGCTGGCCCTCCCCTGGTCTTTGTGCATCCACCCCGGAATTGTTATTTTTTGCAATTTGAAAGGAAGCTCCAATTTTCTGTTTTATGCCTCCTCTTTGCAAGGAAATTACTGTGTGTTGCAAAACACAGTGGTTACCACGCTGTTAAAAATGAACATAAATAATCTCTTATTGCATGAACAAAAATGGATACTGTATTACCTGATGGTGATTAGCCCTGGGGATTCTCAGGTGGACTGTAACTAGCTGTGGCAGTATCAAGCCTGACCTAGACCTGTGTCTGCATCAGGTAGGAAGTTGTGTTTAACATCAGGTAAGAGACTCATTTTTCTTACACAAAACCTCATGTAAATATATTTTTCAACTGTAACAAAATGTATCTAAAGCCTCTTGAGTGCAGTTTAGAGGACGATACTGATACACCCGCAGTTATGCTTTTGATGCAATCAGGAGAGCTAGTATTGTGTTATCCCTACCTCTCTGTTCTCCAGACTATGTGAAAAAAACCCCAAATTATTAGACTCTCTCTTCCAGGGAATCTATGTGCATTATTGCACAACAGAATTGCACCAATGATAATTTCACAAGTAATTTAGAACTAGGCTGGAGGAAGTAGCAGAAGAAACATCTCAGGGATGCAACAGCAAGGAAATAGAGCAGATGTGCATCTGCTCCATCTTCAGTTTCAGTGATTTGGTGAAGACATACATATAATTTCTGGAATAATTAAGCACTTAATCTTTTTGTAACCTATATCCTTGAGCGGAACATTTATGTAAGGATTTTTTTTGGACTTTGCTTTCCCTTAAAAAGAGAATCAGCTACTCATTCTGCAATAGTTTGAAAGGTTTTCTTGTCAAAAGGGTTGTGGGTGACATGGAGGAATAAAGCTTCCTAGCAAATGTTGGGGACTAGTGTGCAGAGTTCCCACGTCCCCTTTGGAGACTTTATCATTTAACAGCCACAACTCTCCTTTATTAGATCACTATAAAACAAGGGCCTGGAGGGAGTCAGAAATGAATTGAATTTTGTAGATTTAAATGATTGTGTGGGACCTTTTTGGCTTAATATATACCCTGGAGAGGTTTGCTACTAGAACTTGGGAACTTTATAATAAGAATAATTCCTTAGCTAGAGATCTTTATCTTGTTACATTAATGATTCACTGGGGGGTTATGCTGGAAAATGAAGGGAAATTTCTAAAAAGGCTATTAGATCAAATGTTCTTATAGAGACATGCACAGAGATGGTCAACAAAGATTTATAGGCTGGTGAGATAAGGAATTTATTGCCTTTGTACTGCATGCACAGGGCAACTGGCCATTTCAGGAGGTCCTGTCTGCGCTCCTGCTCAGGACTGTCTGCAGCTCACAATCAGCACTCGACAAGGTAAGGTTTTGCAGGCTACCTCCTGCTTGTGCACTGCAAAATATACACACAGCAAGGGAATTCATGTAAGTAGTGGGTATAACTACTTCAGCTGTGAAGGTATGGACCAGACTCTGCATCCAGACCTATTTTTTTATATCTCTGCCTTTATCCCAGAGGTTTCACAACATTGTTCCTCAGCTCCAGCTCTGCTACGTCAGCCCCAGCATGGAATATTTATAGTGCCCACAGTTCCTGCTGGATTTAGTGGATGCTCAAGGCCTCTAAATAGCAACAGTGTGGTCTCCAAGGATGTGCCATTTGAAGAATGCAGACTCTGCTTGTACTTTGCCCATGCAAAACATTTGCTGCATTTCTGCCATTTATAGCTGTAAAGGGGTTTGAAGGGCAGTTTCCTATATCACGTGGTTTTACCTGTGATGAGAACCCACCAGTTTTAATGATAATATCAGGGAATTGAAGAAACAGCTACAATCCTCATGGCTGAAGCTAAGCATCCAAAAATAACAAGCTATTAGGAACATGCAGAGTGGCATTTTAGGCCTGAGGGGGGTGATTTTTTTCATCCAGCTAGGGCGAATTCCCATTGACAGTCAATAGAAAGGAAAATTGAACACTGTAGCCTTTGCAAATCCAGGCAAAAATGGAAAGAAATGAGGCTCACAGGGACATGCAGTTACATTTTGCTATCAAGTCACCATCATGATTTGAGAAGAAATTGCTTGTAATGGTGAAATATATGATCATAGTCAGGGCCTGGAACTTGAATGTGACAGTGGGGAAAGAGGAAGTATAATGGCTTTTGCTCAACAGGGGCTGCAGAGAGAGTGGTAGCCACCAGAGATATCTGAGAACCCTTGTTTGGCCCATTCACTAACAGCACCTGCTCCTACATCTGTAAAAGCACTGGTATAGTCCCAAGTGCCACACACCAAGCACCCTTTGGTCTTCTCTTTGCTGTTATTACCTCATCCCCATGTCTGTGACGGGTGAAAGGTAATTCCCTTGACCACTTTCTCCCTCCTGGGCACAAATCTTCCAAGACAGCTGTAAAGTTGGATGCAAGAACCCCAGGGAGACCTGTGGAGGAGAAAAGCCCAAGGCTAAACTCTGCTGAAACAGATATGAGGAAAAGAAAATCTATACTCCTGCTCTCTAATGCACTAGGAGTTGAAGAAATCCCATACCTCTTGGGATCAATCCTCCTGAGAGTGATTTTGGGATAACCCTGGACAAAGAGCCCTCCATGCTTAACATTTTTATGAAGGCAGAATAAGAGCATTGTGAAGAGTGTAACATGCACTTAGTATAGATCTGAAAAAAAAAAGTCAAAGGAAATTAATTTAAATTCCTCTAAATGCAATTAGAGGTGACAAGATTTCTCATGGTGAGAGACTGCGTTAAAGCAAAAGCTAAAAGTTCCCATCCAGTTCATAAAGCCTTAGGTAGCTATTGGTAATATGAATTAAATTAATCAAAATGGGTAAAAGCTAATGATCCTCTTGGGAACAAAATTAGCTCCTTAATGAAAGAAATGGAGTTCAGAAATTATAATAGAATATTAGCAGATGTGCCCTTTGGAAATTATAAATTTGCAAAATCCCCTTATGTAGATATTAGTTTGAGTCAAATTATCACTAAATCTGACCCTGGAGATGTGATGAGAATACACACACTAGGATCTGTTCAGGAGGGTTTGGAATCCTCTGTCAGCAGTTCTGCTGGGCTGGGTTGGGTGCCACAAAGCACTTTCTCAAACCAGCAACAGGGGACAGTCAAACCCCCAAACTTCTGCTTGTAATCTGCCGAGCTCTTGCTAAGGAGTCCTACTGCCTCTTGTGGTCTCTGGGCTGCTGAGAGTAATTAGCCAACAGGAGACAATTTTAGGAAGACTCACATTTCAGCAGGACAGAGGTGGTCCTTGTCCTTGTGGCCATCCCGTGGATGTTCTGTTCTGGATGTAGGTCACCACCTTGTAACCAAAACACAAATAACAGTTTATCAGCATGGATCAGCATGCAGCAAGGAACAAGAGACTCTTCAGAGATCCACGACATGTCAAAGTCAGAGAAAGCAAACAAAATCCCAGAAAACAAACAAACAAAAAATTTGATGAATTGCTCATGTTGAGGCTACAAAGAATTTATTACATGTTTTTATGACTCTCTCCAGCCAAGAACTTTTCTCATCCATTTATGGAAAACATAAAAGCCACTGGGAGTTAAACAGGATAAAAAACTAGATTTAAATCATCCTTACACATGCTGCTCACATCAGCATACAGCTGTTTTTCAGCATTTGGAGTCCTTGAAACTTTTAAGCCATTTAGAACAGCGTGTGATTGGTATGAAAAATAGCACAAGCTTTCTTTTTATAAAAAGAAATCACGCTCCAGGGTGCTGGGTGCAGGGACTCCAGAAGCCAAGAAAGATGTTTGAAGTGCTTATTGGCATTCTAGGATCCAGAAAACTCTCCCTGCCTCACGCTATCTTGTAGCAGCCCTGATGCATCTGTCCTGGGAACAGAACGAGGAAGACATTCCCTCTGGTGCAGCTGGCTAATGCACAGCACAAGGCATGCTTGAGTCCCCAGTCTGAGGATGCAATGTGCATAGTTTAGAGGGTGAGCTCTTCCTTTTGTTTTTCTATTTATAGCACAAGTGGTGGCACTGTGAACTTCCTCATACTGTCCTGCCAAACTTGATTCAGCTCTGCTTGGGCTGCCAGGAGTTTGCATGCTCCACTCAATAAGCCACTAATCATGAAATGATCTTGGACAAAGGCAAATCAAATAGCCTTCTCGAAAGTAACTCCTCCCCCCATCCCAGAAGGGAACAGTTCCCAGTTAGACGGGACAGGAAGGAAAGGAGAGGGGGAAAAAGCAGTTCTATTGAAATTTGTGAACATATGACTTGGGAAGAGAGGGACAAAGCTGAAGGTGGTGGAATTGAGATGGTGCTTGGGAATCATATAATTATAGCATCAGACACAGAAATATGGAAGGTTCGAATGCTCAGTCTCAAATTTTTGCTCCATTTGCAAAAATGGATCTGCAACATTCTTACCACCTTTCAGATAAGCAAACTGAAAGATAAAGAAATACAGTGATTTTGGCCAAGTTTTAAAGAACAAGAGTCCTGATTTTCACAGATCTTTCAGGTTTCAAAAGCTGACTTTATTCTGAATTGCAATGAAACCCCCAGAGTCTGAAATTCTCAGCAAAGGGGAATTTAAGAAAAGCCTTCAATGCATTTCAAGTTGATTGACAGGTTTTGTTGTAATGGAAACTGAAACATTCTGTTTTGACTTTTTAAAGTTAATATTATGTTATAGCAAAAAAGCTAATACAAAGTAATAAAAAAAGAAATCAAGGCAGAGAATTGTTTCAAAGTAAAAAATAGGTTGGGATGTTTCAACCTTACACTGTCAGCAGTTTTTTCAGTGATTTTCTTCTAGGAATCTACTGAAAGCAATCCTCTTTTGCAAACTGTTTTGATTTCTGATGGCAATACAGACTTCCTGCAATTTTTCTGACCAACTGTGCCAAGAACCAAACTCTGACAGCTCACTTCACCATCTAAGGACACATTTTAAATGTAAGAATGCTTTAATGCAAAAAGTACCATTTTGTACCATCAGCAACATGACTTTTTCTTTTTTTTCCACAGGCTATTGAAACTGCCATACCTGAAATTTATTCACTGATAGATCTGAGTTGCCTGATCTGTTTTTGAACCTGCTTCTAGTTGGCACCTGCAATGTTCAGTGGTAATGAGTACCACAGATTAAGAGTTTATATATATTGTGACAAAACCCATTTTTGTTTATTTCAGTGTTGCTACCTCATAGCTTTCATTGGGTACCTGGAACTGACAGAAATAATGAATCACCATTCCTCATTTGCTTGCTATGCATCACTCCCCAATCTGTAGGCTTCTTTAATCGTCTCCCTCAGAAGTTGTCTCCTATTATATTATTCTGAGTAATTTTATCTTTCATATAGAATATGTCACTTCAAGATTCACCAGCTTCACTGAAAATCACACAAATACATAGAGCAAACCCAAAAACTTTGCTGCCTGATAACTCTCCTCTCTGCCATGTCCCTGGTCCTGTGGGGTCCACGAGAACTGCCTTTCCTTAAAGTCTGGTGGTGAGAGACCTTGTTAAAAGCATCATCAAAAATCAGTTCAATACTTATCAGCTGGATCACATTTTTTCAGGTAGTTGCCAGCTCCTAGCAGTCTCCAAGTAAGACTTTACAAAATCTGTACAGTTCTTTCTGAACAACGTATATGTATTTTTGTGTCTAAGAATTCTGTTTATGATTGCTTCTACAAGTTTGACTGTGGTTTTATTGATCTATAGTTCCCAGTGAAGCCTGCAGTCATTACTAAAGGCTGGTGACACACTTGCTACTGTACATTATTCTGCAGAAAAAATGGTGGGTTACACATGACAATTAGTTGTTGAACAATTTCACATCTGACTTCCTTTGTAACTCTTCAGTGACCTCTGCCTTGTTCTTGTGATTTGCCCAGCAACCTCTTCCATTGACACTCCTGTTTTAGATATTTTCTTAGGCTACTCAACACCAAATAGAGTTCTGCTGTGAGACCCTGTCTCACAGGTAGTGAGTAGTGAGACCAATATTTAATTTCCTCTTGCCGTAATGACCTTGTCTCTCTTAAATCCTTCTTTTGCTCCTTGTTCATCTGCTGGTTTCATTGACTCTTTCTGTATCAATGGTGGTTGCTTTTGTTATTGCTGATTCTGCTGCCATTTTTATCACTGGTATCTTTTTATGTTTTTGTAAAACATCTCCTGAAAATCTATTATTCCTGCTTAATTTAGTTTTATATTTAGCATGCAAAAATTTATCTTTTTTAGTTTTCTCATTTTAATGCTTGTTTTGTCTCTAACAGTTCTCTTTTACTAATAACCAGAGTGGCTTTCTGAAGGGTTGTTTTTGTATTTAGTATGGCATCTCTAATCTTCCTTCTGTTTGCAAGCATTGCTTTCTCCTTCTACTTTTCTGTGCACTCTAGCTTCAGTATTAAAGACCATTTGATGACAAATACTGAAACTTATTAGAACATACATTAATCAAGGGTTATTTTGTGACTAGTGCCACCTGAGAAGTATAAAACGTTAATAGATATTGGATCAGTTTAATTTCTTAGTCAACTGATGACATTTTTATTTCACCACTGTAAGCTAGAAAAGACTAAATGCAATAAATCTCTGATGAAACACATTCCACTCTTCTATTCAGGTGACTTATTCTCTAATCCACAGCACTTTTTAACCTCCTAACTTGCTTTTCCTAGTCCAGAACTTGTGAAATCTAGATTATTTTTTTCTATCTTTCTTACAGATTTCCCATCTGTCTATCATCAAACAAACCCATGCATCCAGTAACAATAACAGTGCTTTCTCACTTCAGAGACATAATTAGTGTGAGGAGATGTACAGTAAAGCAAGCTGTGGAGACACCAGCTCAGTGCATGCTGTATGTGAGAAAGTTTTTCATCACCCCATCATGTGATTCTTTCTTTGGAGATTTCCAAACCTCAACCCCTTTATCTACATATTCTGTGAAAATGGAGTCTACTTGCTAAGATGTAAGACCTGATACCTGTGAAAATGGAGTCATGTCTACTGTTAAGGATTGCCTACATTTGCTGCATTTGGGAAGAGACATAATTTTTGTTGAAATGAATAAACTTGCCCGGGAGCCCAGTGAAAGACTGAAGCCAAGTTCCTACATATTAGGAGGGGTTGAGACTCCTGAAGTTCAAGGTTTGGAGACCCTTGGAAGTTATCTAGCTCTGGCACAGGGCTAAAAGGAACAGCAAGAGAATAATTGGCATTGGGAAATTCTTCATGTCTATTCTCATTAGAAAGAACACTCTATTATTTTATTGTTATATATATATATTAGCAAAAAGTGTTCTTAAAAGGGTCAGTAACTCACAGATACAAAGAGAATAATTTACTGAAATGTGTGCTGCTTTGTTCATCTGGGGACCCCCTAGGAATAAAAAAAAAAAAAAAATCAAGGATAACAAGCACACTAAATACTAATAGTCACAATCATAAAAAATTACATGCATAATTAAAATATCCATTTTAAGGCACCCGTACATTTCCTAATAAAAGCCTCCTTATGAATACCAAAATACAATTTTCCACATAAAAAGGACAAGCAAAAAACCAAATGACATCTTAGCTTTATTTTCGGTGACCTTGCAAGATTTCAAAACATTTGACCTCCCTATCCTTTAAATGAATGTACGTAAATGATTTAGATAAGGACGTCAGATGTGAGACACCAATGTCTCTTGATAGTGACAGTAGTGGAGAAAGAAAAGGTGAATAATGACCAATGTATATGGATTCAGGATGAAGCAGATCTTTCAGGCAACTGGGCCAGTAAATAGAAAACAATTTAAATTAGAAAAAATGTTACATAATAAATCTAGAGGCAGTGAGCCAGGACAGCAAGAGCACATTTTAAGCAGAGGAGTAATTCAGAGTGATCTGACCAGGAAAGGAATTTTCTCCAGGGGTTACTTCAGCAAAACCCTCTGAGCCATCCATCTGGAGTTCAGCACAGTAGGCGAGGGGAAACTGGATGAATCAGAGAAGAGACTATAAATCAGGAGAAGGGATAACATTTCTGCATGAGGTAGGGCACTTCATTTGAAGCACCACGCTTGGTCACCTTTTTAACACACAAAAAAAGGACATTACTGCCTTGGAACAGGTACAGCCTCAGCCAGCCAGACTGACAGCATATTTTTGGAAAATGACTTATAAGGTAGGGGATCTACCCAGTGAGAAGCAAGCCCTTTCTAGCAACAAAATGAAATCACCTAAATTATCAGAGAGCAGAGGCGTCCTAGCTGCACAATGGCGAGCACAACCTGTGACCAGAGCTGAGGACCTTCTGCTCCAGGCACTATGCTGCAAAGCAGCTTTGGTGTCTCACCAGGCCCTGGAAATAGGAGGCTGCAAATCACCCAGAGAGCACTGTTTGTGCTCCCCTGAAATCCATGACAAACTATGCCCCTTGGGTACCTCAGCCTGGGTTTGCCAGGTGATCCCAGAAGCTCAGAAAAAGACGAGACCAGACACCCAGACCACTCTGAGTTTTGCTTTTTTCTCGAGTCTTGGACACAACAGCCCCAACCTGACAGTCAGACTGTATATTCAGACACCACCATCTTCTTCCAGATGCACAATCAGACATTTTGATGTGTGTGTGACTGTAGCACGGCCTGACGTTGGGATCTACAGAGGATACAAGCTCCAAGCTGCTACAAGCTAATTGCTCATCTCCTTTTGCTCAGGCAGCAGAGGCCTCCACTAGGCAGCCAGGGTGCAGCCAAGCATTATACTTTCAGCATATGGACTATTTAAATTCCTAACAAAAAGAGCAGTTTAAACCACTTGGTGCTCGGGTAGGATTTCTGCCATCTGGTACCCTGTATCTTCTGCTGGCAGAAGCCGAGGTTGGATGCAGCTCTAGGATAGCAATTTTAGTGTCATTTCCATACAAATGGCTTGTGACTGGTGAGTTCAGGGGCAGGCCCATCAGAAAGCATTTGCCCTGCCAACGTTTCTCCTGCCTATAGCTGCCTATGGAGAATCCAAAGGAAATACGTGACCCTCTCAAGAACATTGCTGGTGCATCAACAGTGGGGACCTGGAAAGGATGAGCCAAAGATCTTGATGATTATTTTGTTCATTCTTGCTGATGACTAAACTAGAGAAGATGAAAATATCCCTCCTCTCTCCTCACAACCAGTGAGAGCTGGCAGGAGGTTACTGATCTGGTCACTGGCAGGGTTTAGGGCTCAAAACCAGACTTGGACTTCAACTCATTTTGCAATGACTGCCAAGAAACAGGCCTTTAATATGAGCATGAAATCACATATGAAACATCATAGCTGACACACTTCTCTAACAAGCAGCAGAAACCCCTCTTTCATAATAGAAGCTCCTGCCTCCTCTAAAGCCCCTGAACGTAGTCCAAAACCACCCTCAGACAGAGAGCTCTGCTTGACACGAACTTGAGCTCCAGCACATGTGCTCAGCAGACACACATTCATGTTTTGGGCTCCTTCTTGAGCAAGGTGCTTTAATTCTTTAGGACTACAGGAAAAATATAATCTTGCCCTCCCATTGCCAGCAAGTCTACCTGTCTAACCTGATTCTCAAATAATTTGCATGGGTAAAATTGAACTCATAATTTTTCCTTTATTTAGGCTGAAAAGAACATACATCATTCCCTCCTTCCCAGTGCAGAAAGGATCTCTATATAAGACTTTATTATTACTCGCTGCATAAAAGCAGCATTTCCCAGGAATTATGTTGAGGATGCCAGGTGACCATGTGTTGTCTCACACAAAAGAGGGCATGCTTCACAAGTACTGTGTATCCTCCTTCAGACACATCTAGTGTCTCAATGAAACATGTTCTCAAGTGACGTTTGTCTAAAAGCTGCTCTTTGGATGGCTACATATACTTCTGGGGCTAATTCTGATTTTATATCCCTCATCAGCTGAATGAGGTGCACCACCTCTTATGAGATATTCACACATACCACACTAAATTCATCCTGCTCAAAATGCAGGTTTTTCCAATATCTAACATTAATAAGTGCTGAACCCAATTATCATGATTTAACCAAAGCTCAATTTGCATCAGTATCTCCTTCTGGATGTCCAGTGTTATCCATTAAATGATATGATACACTCTGTTTTTCTGTCAGGGAGATGGAGAAAAACTAATTGCTGCAGTCTGATTTGACCACAGGACACCCTAGAAGGCCATTGTGACAAAACACTCATTATTTAACAATTGACTGTTGCTTTTGCTGTTCAGAAACCAGGGATGGCATTTAACCTACTGTCTAAAATTTTATCTTCACCTTAAAGTGAAGCTTTAAGTCAGAGTCAGCTGGTTTGGCTGGCAAAAGGCCCAGAGTGGGGGCAACCTGTGGGGAGTGAGACACAGCACTCTAAGGTGGGTACTTAACACAAGAAGGACTCATGTCCATATTAGGGTGAGCAGCTTCTCTCCAGGGACCAGATGGTCACTCTTTTGGTCTTGATGCCTGACTCATGGACTGAGCTTGATGGAGTTGGAGTAGGTGCAGCAAATGCCACTCCCAGCTGCTACCACCTCCCTACAGAACTCTCCCTTCTACCATTGGTTTCAGAGGTAGAGGCCACAGTCAGAGCACATCTGTGCTCTGTGACCCAGGGCACCCCAAGCCTGTGCCACTGTTGAAGGATTTTTCAGTGTAGGTGGACACAGAGGACTGCTGCGTGAGGTGCCTGTAACATTCTCACAGAGAAAGATGCACCAACCAAGCATCCCCCCTCTTCTGTTAACATCTTTCACTCTTCCTAATATCTACACAGTTATTAAAAGCTCCAGGGGTTTGTATTTTCTATTAACAGATATGAGAGAAAGGAGCCTTTGTTCATGAACTAGAACATCCAGGTAAGTCCTGAAGGACGTTTAATGTTGGTGCCTGCAAGAAGTTTTCCACCAGAGGTAGCTGAAGGATAAAATTAACACATATAATATTGTCAAAAGTAGAGAGGTGGGAAGAAAATAGGGCCATGAAAACAACATCTTTCATGATTCTTTACACATAAACCCTAAGCAAGTGGCAAAAAGCACAGAAATTACTTTTTTCCCCTCCAAATTTTACATCCAATATAATGCATGATGCTAACCTGGCACCTAAACTGATGCCTTAAATGGCAACCTAGAAACAGAGACCAGACAGGAATAAAAGAATAAAGGAGGTATTTATTTGAAAGGCCTTCAGGTGCACACTTTGGGCTCCAGAGGGTAATGCCTCAGTGGATCCCAAAATGGATGACAGGTCACGAGTGCTTCACAATTTGATATCAGCATAAATTCACCAACCAGAACCCAGCCAAGGGTGGAATTTCCCCAAGCTTGCCCTTCTCTCCCCAAGATGATGGTTTACAGTTCTTGGTCTGGGTCTCTTTGGAGAGCAAGTTAGAGGCTTTGTTATTTCTATCTTAGCATAGAGAACAGCACTTAACAAGCTACAGAAAACTTCAGAGTTACACTAGCAGTACAGGATTTGAAAAATATAAAAGTTAAAACCTAAGGCATCAAAACAACCACAGATCTATCTGCATCACAAGTGATTAGCAAGATAGCAGTGGATCTATAGTAAGAAAGCAGTAAGGTCTGAACCTTCTATAAATCCATCCACTAGGCTCTTCTGTTTACTTTTTCAACTTCTGCTGCCTTTCCACTGAGGTACAGCAGTGTCACTTCTAGAATTCTCTGAGGAGATGTGAGATAAATACACAGCTTATTTAAGCAGCCTTTCCATCCATTTGGGGCAGATGAAAGCTTCCTACCAGCTGGAAGGTGTTTGCTGTAAATGCTTGTCCACTCTCTCTCTCTCTCTCTTTCTGCCCATCAGGAGCTGCCAGCACAGGAGAGGAGGGGCTGAGAGGGTTTTTGCAAGGCATCTGGCACAGTCCTTGTGTGACAGGCTGCATCACAGAAAGACCTGTACTTTGGGTGGCTGTTGGAATAAGAGCAGCTGTGGGTCCATATGCACCTAATGTGTACTTTAAATTGTTTGTCTACTCATTTCCAACAAATTTCTTGATTTGTGGCTTACACAGATTTTAAAAATGACATTAAGTGTCCCTAGATGCTTTTCTTTTTTTTCTGTGATGAGTCTAAGTAAAAGAAATAAAATTACGCTCAAGCTTCCCCACCTCACGTGCTTTCATTTGAGTGACCTTAGGTATCTTCCTTCATCTTCAAATATCCTGGAATAATGTGTTATTCTGACATGAATCTCATTGTATTTGGTGTCTTCCCTTAGAACTCAAGCTATTGGAGAATCTCAGGCTCCATCAAAAATATTTTTGAAGTATGTAAGTGGTTTCAGAGAACAGCATGAAAGCACAATTTGAGTGCAAGCTATGAGATCAGCAGCCAGCTCTCAAAGTGAAGTCACCTCAGGTTTTAGTTATTAAGATGCATTTCCAACAGCCTCTTGACTTCTGAACACTCACTTTTGGATCAGCTGTAACTCTCCCCCATGCTTTGAAAAGCTCCTCTGCCCCCTTGCTCCCACCCCAGCATTCAGTGGGCACAGGCAGTCCCTCCTCCAGGCTTCACCCAGGGAGCTGCCAGCTCCAAAATCAAGCCACAAGGCTGAGAAAATATCTAAGGACAAAGGAGAACATTTTTGCGCTGCACTGACAATGTCCAGCTCATTCACTGGTGCTGGAGCAGCCTGTGAGGGCTGTGTGGTGTAACCTGGGCACAGCATTTGTGTTGCTAATAATAGAAGATTTTTTGTGGGCTGGGTAATGACATGGGTCTGTCAACTCCCACACGTAAAATGTTGGGGTGGAGAGCAACCACTTGCCTCTCCAGAATAATTTGGAAAGGCAGCTTCTTATCTGTGGGAGATAACAGCCTTCTACAGAAGATTTTAAGAAGTTTGTAAGGGAGGAGGTGACAGAAGTCCTGGCTTAAGGAAATCAGGGAATTTTACCCAAGACCAGGGGCAGTTTTGTCAATAGGCTATTATACTATCCCTCTTATAAGAAGGTCTGTGGGTATAAATAAAGGTGATATCAGAGCATTTCTGACAATGAATTTTTCTCTTCTAGAAATCAGTATGTTTCTTCCACCTGGATTTAAGAGGAAAGAAAGAATCCCAGCCTGAGATGTGGTTTGCTCGCAGCTAGACCTTTTGAGTTCAGGTTTCCTATTAAATGCTATATGTTCATAGCCATTTCTGTGGAGCTTTGCTTACTTTACTTCCGAGGCCTTCTGTCCAATCTTGATTTATTCTGCAGAAGCACACAGCTGGCTTGCTACTTTTCTACTGCTGCTCATTTCTGAAAAATACAGCTGCTCTACCTGGGCTCGATGGAAAGCTTATTACTGGGTTGTGGTGTTAGATTTGGTGGTTTTGTGGGTTTATTTTGCTTTTTCCCCACCCCCTGTCTTTTGTATCTTTTTTCCTTTTCTCTCCCTCTGTCAGAGTGACAGTCACCATCTCAGGGATCTGGCACAAAAGGCTGGAGCAGCATGATGTGGCTGATACAGGCAAGAAGCCAGAACATTTTGTGTAGGTTAACTGTCCTCCTAGGCAGAGAGCGTCCCTCAGCTCAGACATATGCCAGCAGCCAGCCATTCTTCTGCTCCTCCTCCCCTCCCCAGATATTCCTCCCACCTCCCACTCAGACTTTCATGCTCAGCCCAAGTTGATTAAAATGTTGCTGTCATTAAAAAAAAGAAAAATAAAATAAAGGGGTGATGGTGGTGATGGGGAAATTTCCTTGCAGCTGTTGCTTGTCAGTTGGCAAGTTGCTTTTAACCTCTCCATGACAGAAAGCAGCAGTGTGCTCTGGCTTTCCTTTCCTCACTGCTGAAGGGCTCCTGCATGCACTTGATTCCATGCCAGAGACTTCCAGAGGAGCCTGGTTGTGATGGAGAGCGTGACAACTGCCAGAATCCTCCCCTACTGCCTCCTACCAGTTGCCCATGGTTCGGCATGTGGGGCCCATGGTTGGACACGTGAGGCACACTGTCCTGGTCCCCCAGGAGAGCCTGGCTGGAACAAACTGTGGTGGGATGAGCCAAGACATCATGGCCCTATGTGGGCTGTCTGGCAGGGGAAGATGAGGTGCTGATGTCCTACCTGTTTGTGCAATCACCATGGCAAAACTGTGTGTGAAAGGTTGTCATCCCCCTCCCACACCATTTCTAATGCTCTGAGGTGGGCACATGCAATGCCTGTGGTGGGGGAATGTGGACTTGAACTCAGAGCACGCAGCTGACACACATCCTTGGAGCAGGCCAGGCCCAAAACACAGATGTGTATCACATCTCACTGTTCCTGGGGCCTGTGGAACTCAACTCGAGGCTTACAGCCCCAGACATCTGTTCTTGTGTTGTTATAATGAACACAAGAAGGAGTCTCTCCTCCGCCTAATGGTGTGTGTGAGCAGCTAGTGACCTCCAAGGTATGCAAACAAGGGAAAGAGGTTGCTGGGAGAGTACCATCGCTTTCACAGCAAAATACTGTGCTTTACAAATAACAACAAAATAAAAATCTGAAAAAATAAAAAAAGGGAAAGAAAAGAAAGAAAAAAGTATAAAAAGAAAGAAAACCACAAGTATGTTAGACCACCTTCCCAAATCTCCAAACACTTTCACCCTCTTTGTTCCCCTTTTCTGTTTCTGAGAGTCCTTATTGCTTTGCTGTCTCCATGGCCCTGGTTTTCTTCTCGCTGCGGGCTTGGTAAGATTTGGTTTCATAAGGCAGGGAAGCACTGGAATACTCAAAAATAAATTTATTGAACGTTCTTTTAGCCCTCCACAATTTAAAAGCCTTAAAAAATTACAAAAAAGCACACAGTGAGTTGAAAAGTCATATGTTAACCCTTAAATCCTCAGTTTTGTTTGTAATTCTACAGCTCAAGGCACAGAATAACCACATTTAAGTCATTACAGGATTTAAGCTTGGTACATTATATATGGTGACCCACATTTTCAAAAATCAATGGAAGAATGATGGTTCTTTACTTCAGTTGTCTCAAATAGAGACTCATTCTCTTAGACCAGGCAGCTAAAAAGAGCAAAAATCATTAATTGGAAGGTAATTGGCCATTTAATAAGCCAAGCTGATTAGTTTTTCCATGATTAGTTACTGCAGTGTTTAAGACCAGAAATATTATAGGATACAGCAGATAAGAAAAGAAATGGGCCACTTAGTTGCTGCAACAAGACTAACAAAACTTTTGCTATTTCTTCATTAATCTTATAATAAACCACGGGTTTCAATATATCTGTTGAATGACTTGTCATCTTAAAGATGAACTTCTGATGTTTTCAATCCATGGTAATTCCTCTTATTTCAGTATTGATTCCAGTCCTCCATCAAAATGACAATCTATTTAAAGTTTCAAGGGTAATATCATATGAAAAATTTCTCCCGGTAAAACCAAGTTTAATTTTACTTTCAACTTCAAAAACAAAATCAAAGACCTACTAAAAACCAAGAAAATGAAAGTGAAGCATACTTTATTCTAAAATACTTTGAAATACAATGTTCTCACATCTTCAAGGCAAATTTTCCTCAATTATTTTTCAAAAAAAATATTGTCAACCTGTGCTGGCAAAGTTGTTTGGGTTTTTTTGATACAGCAGGTCTTTCCAGGCAAGAAAGGTTACTTTGGGCAAGACTGGGCTGGCTAAAACTGCCTCTGTGCAGGCAGAGATGGGCAGGTACCTCTTGACTAACAGGTTGCAGGCCAACCTCTGCCCTTGTAGGATCTAAAGGCACAGATATGTGAGGCCACAGGAAAAATAGTTAATGCAATTACCAGCAGACCCATTCCAGCTGCAAGCATGTTGACGCTGGAATTATCCAAATGACTGCCTGATGAAAGGATGTATTTTTTCAAAGAGCATTTGCCTAGCTCACTAATCTCTGCAGATATCCTGTTGGGAAATCCTTTGAATCCAATACCTGATAAATGAATTTGGCAAGTGAATAAACAGCCCACAAGCCTATTACTGGAATATTATGCACCTGTTACAAGAATGCTCCCATGCATTAATTTTCATGCAGTACAGTCCTCTTTAAAAATGCTTTCTGGTGGAGTGTGAAAAGCTGTTACTGAAACTAATGTTACCTTGAGCTTTGAGTTAAAACTCCATGCTTGGATGCATGTCAAGGAAAGCCTGCCTGCCATGGGTCTGGCTCTCCACACATCCCTCTTCCCAGGGCAGCAGAAGTCTGCTGGAGACAGTGACCCCACCCTAAACCAGGACAGACAGATATGCAAATATCTGGGTGCCCTCTGTGTCAATTTAGTTTATCCTACGTGGGAAGTCAGGCAAAGGGAAATGCTGCAAGGTTATGGAGCAGGGCTGTTTGCTTGGTGGTGGAGGGTCATTACAGGCACTATTTAGGAATTTGTCCTGCTTGTGAAGTATTCTGTAATCTTTATTGTGGAAAATGGTAAGCATCATGAATGCTTTTAAGTGAATAAATACCCACCTTGCTGACAAGGACTTCAGCAAGCAGGCATCAGATTATTGGCAATGAATTTTATGACTTTGACTTTAACAACTGCGCTTCATGGCTGCTTTGATCAGACAATTGATATTCTGGAGAGGTTGATATGTGGAGAGAAGCTTAAGCAAAGGACTCTGCACAAGACCAATGAAGGAGAAAGAGTGAAAATTCTCTGAGCTTGCCAGAGGGCAAGGCTCCACAAGGACACACCATGTCAGGCACTGGAGGGTAAGTGCTGGACAGACTTTCCAGATCATTGTTCTAGTAAATGGGTTCACTGGCAGAGATATTTCTATGCCATGGTAAATAATATTCGTGGGAGGTCACCTCTACATTTGTAAAAATGAACATCAGTTTTTCAAGGCACATAATAAAAGTCAGTTGTTTAATCAAGGAAGAACACTAACTCCAGTACCCTGTCCACTGAAAAACTAAAAGCCAGACCTTACATTTCAAGCCACATAGGGGTCAACTACATGCAGAGAAATCATTTGCTGTCTAGCAGCTGAATGCAATAAAATTGCAAACTTTTCATAGATAATTTGCAAAAGAAAGGGAGGCTAAATTAATTGAATAAATTATTTCCTATGAATCCTTCACTCTGCTCTAATTAACAGGAGCTTGTGTACTCAGCTCCTTCTGCAGTATCTCCATGGCTGCCCCTAAGGGTCAGAGTCCCTGAGAAATCTGTAATTTTACTTTCAAATCTGTTTTCATTAAGTTATAGTTGGAAACAACAACAAAAAAGATACTCTGAGGAAGAAAGAAGGAGAAATCATTAAGGGGACTCAGTAGTGGTTGAATTTCAGTTAGAGGTGGCATCCTAGTTCTCCAAAGAAATATTTGGGTGCGTATCTGGACTGCTCACACCACCTGGATGAAGGGCTTCTCAGAAGCTCCCCCTATCCAGATGCCACAATTCCCCTAATTAATCCTCCTTTGGACCCTACAGCCTCATAGCTAGCCTGCACACTGATGTCTCCCAGGATTGCTGCAAACATTATTAGCCTGTACATTAGAACAGTTGCCAGGAAATTAGACGAGCAGGCACAGATTAGCTGGCGGTGGAGGGATGGGGAAATAAGGGAACATTAGTTCCCTCATGGGTACCAGCAGATGAGTGCCTGCTTGGGCAGCACATAACACACTCATTGCAATGCAGCACCTTCCCTGTCCCCTCTTCCTGTGAGGTGAGAGAAGCCTCTGCCCTGATGCCATCATTGGGTTTTAGTTACAGGGGTTTTAGTTTGATTTTTTGGGTTTTTTTTGTTTGTTTGGGGTTTTTTTGATAGTTGAATTCAACATGGGAATCGACAACATTGTCAATACGTTTGCTTTACTGCAAAATAAAGTGTCTGCTGATCTGTAATCCTCTGGGCTGGTGGCCTCCAGAGGATGGCTGTGAAGAAGTGGACAGCCCTGGGGGTTTGTTTGCTGGAGATGACACTCTCCCCTGCAAGCCAAACCCCTGTACCATCCAGAGGATTTGTCAGTGAATAATGAGAGAAGGGAGGAGAAGAGGGAAGCAGAGTGACTTGCCAAACCCACCAGTCCTAGGTCAGGAAAAAGAAGCAACATCAAAGTATAAAGCCAAGATCTTTCAAAGATTTCAAAGAACACTTTTCTCTGAGCTCAGGTCAGTAAACATTTGGGAATTTTCTGGGTTTTGCACATTCTCCATCTTTACTGCATACTTCAAAATTTCTCTCTTGACCTATTAATGACTTCTACTGCATTCAGTGCCCCAGGGCCCTAACCCACATCAGAGCCCCACTGCACTGGGCACATGGCAGCAGGGACTGCCCTGAAGAGCTCACACTGTAATTAGGCAAGGCAGAAGGAAAAGGGAATAGCAGTGCCAGGAAGGCCAGGAGGGGCCTCAGCAAGGTGGCTCCCTCTCTGACCTGCTGCAGAAGAAGCAGAGAGGGGTCTCCTGGCACACCATGAACTGTTCCCCTCTGCCAAACCTGCAGTCACACTTAACGTGGATGCTGCTCCACATTAAACACTGGTACCAGTTAAATCCTCCCTCTGCAGGAAGAAGAACCACGCAACCTCCTTTCCCTGCCCGCCCCGAGAAAAAGGCAGGCAGCTGTGCTGTTCTGCACCTGACCACAGACTGGCAGGATACTTGCAGGAACCTTAGTTTTTTGTTGTTTTTCAGCATGCCAGAGTTTCTATTCTGTCTCTTGGTAGAGAGAAAGTCTGAGGGGAGATTTTAAGGGAAAAAAACTCACACAGAAAGATCATTTCCTCTTATAAAAGGACCCTGGGAACAGGACAAATGTTACAGTAACTGGAGAGAAATAAAATTAAACAAAAATTATTTTCTCCTGAAAAATAAAAGGGATTATGTTCCTGGAAAAAGCCCCCTGTCCCTTTACACAGTAGTCAAGCAGAGGTCAAAGTAATTAATATTAAAGTATCCATGTAATAGGATGTGTGGAATCCAGTTACTAATACTGATTGCATTATAAAAGCATCTTCTGAGAAGAGACAAAATTAGTCAGAACCAGTGCCCCAGAGAGTATAAATACACAATTATGTCTAATCCGGGCAAGCTGTTGAAAGAATATATTGGTAACAGAGCAATTATAAATAGCCCAGTTTGTTTCCTTGCTTCCTCTGATATTGTTCTGTTTACTATGGAGACTTCTCATGCCTATATAGGCAGAAGAGAAGAACTGGGCCATATGTTTTGCAACACATACATAAACATACAGGCAAAGCAGGTGTAACTTTGATCACTGACTCACTTCTGGCTGTACCTTGTGTTCCTCTTGTCTCACTCTGATTTGTGAGCTCTCTGTGCTCGGTGCCACACAAACACACAGGGTAACCTGCTTCTTTATTTACCTTAAAGTTTGGTTTTGGTTTGGTTTTGGTTATTTAACCGAAAAGGCACGTAGTGACTCATCATGGAACCCAAAACTTTCCCTTTTCAAGGAGATTTAAAAGGTTTGTATGTGTATGCAGATGCATTTCCAAAATCAAAGAAAAATTTAGGGGGAACCAAGAAAGCTTGGACCTACTACCCCAAATTGTGGCTTTCTAGACAGGGCTGTCTAGAGCTTTTTGCTTTGTAAATAATATTTAATGCATATACTTGCTTTTGCTTAGATATCTTCCTATATTCCCAGGTCTCTGCTTTCCTTTAGATTTGTTGCTGCTGGTATTGACATTCACATTCTTGAGAATAACACCACAACAGGTATTATTCTGCTAGATTCAAGAGATGTAGGAGAGCAATGCCCTGAATCTGTCAGAGGGCATCTTTATACATTACTGCTTTCCCTTGAAAACAGAAGTGGAAGCTGCAAAGATTGAAATCCAGGTGCATGTAGGAATGCCTTGACTCACATTACAAATAACACTTAGAGGGTTGTTATTTAAGATGGAGAACTGCTCGAGAGAGAGGGAGGGGGATCCGAGTTTCTGAAGTGCCAGGTTTAGTGGTCCTTTATTATTGTAAATGATACTGCTACACTCCAAATATTCCTTCAAGCTGCACAAAGGTGCATTGAAGGTTGGACAGAAGCCTGATTTAAGACACTTTTCAGATAGCAAACTGGATAATCAGCTAAAGCTTCCCAAGACAAAGGTTTAAGACCCTCACCTTTTAGCCTTTCATATTGGTTTTCTGTTTCTTGTTGTAGTAAGTACTGTCCTGTTCTATTTATTACCCATGAGCTCTTTATCTGGGCTGAAAAGCTAATAATATGCTATGAGGAGCTGGTTTTATTCTCTTTAAAACTGTTCTTTTTATTCTCTATCAGTCAATTAAATGAAAGAATCATGGAAATTTTTCTACTTCACATTTGGTTTTGGTGTGTATAGGAAAGTAGCTTTTCATACAATTTACTGATAAATACTGAATTTGATTCAGTAAATCCTCTAGAGACCAGAGATGTTTTTAATGCCTGCATAAAGTTATATCGTGTGCATAAGTGCTTCCCTCATTGCAAGCAAACTAAACTTACTTAAATACTTTCTCCAGTACTCATCACAATGCACAACATAAAAACAACAGCATCCATTACTCTAATGTTCTTCCTAACATAATAAAAAAGTTTTTGTGTATGCTTCTTCTCAGCTATGAAAGGACCTCTTTCAACTGAAGTACTGCTTATTACTTTCTTTCCAGAGCTAAACCATTTTTCTGGGCTTCGTAATTAAACTTATGTTAAAAGGCTTTTGTGGTTGTCCACAAAATCTAATGTTTAGTCTTCACAGGCAGAGTTATGAAACTCAGACTTGCTAATGATTGAGGAGATATCCAAGTCAAAACTCCTGTGACTGTATTAACAAGCTTCTCCTTGGACTGTTTTATCTCATTAGCTTGGTGAAAGTATGGCTTTCATTATCCTATCTTTGACTTGTGTCATTTTGTACTCAGGCATATAACATTTCCAATGCTGGCCACTTAAAAAAAAAAAAAAGGCAAAAAACTCCCAGCAAACAAAAAAAATACCACATTACTAAGAAAGTCTGAAAAACATTTTTCAGATTTATATTAAAATTTTTCATTTAGACTTCACAGACTGAGGCCAGGCACAAACCTGGCCCTCTCACTTGGAAATGATGCAGAAGAGCAACCAGGATTCAGGACTGGTCCATACTTCCTTGCCTTCTTTACTATCCTGATTCATGGTATGAATAAAAGTATATTCATTCTGTGATATCTTTGGCATCAAGAGCCAGGTCAGACAACACCAATAAACCATCTGCTAAGCTAGGAAGAAGATATTTTCTTGGCAGAATAATCCACCCACATAAGAAAAATTAATGCCAAACAGTGCAATATTTGAGTTCTGGCAGCTGTGGCACAGTTTCCATGTTGTGTGGCTGCCAGCTCCAGGCTGCATGGGATGGACACCATTGTGTATCTGGGTCCTTGCTGGTCTCAGAGCAACACCAACTGTGCAACTTGCACTGCAGTCATTTGGCAGGACTACCAGCTGCAGCCCTTCCCCTCTTTTTCAGCACCAATTTCCTTCAGCATTTTTTCCTGTCTTTTCAGGTGTTTGTCTCCTACCAGGCCTCTGCTAACAGCACTCTCCCCATGTTGCTTGTGCCTACCCCTCTTGAACTCACCACCTAATACTGCCACCAACCCCCCTCCTCAGTTGGCACTCTTCCCAAAGCAGAAACTACTGTAAGCAGGGAAGAGAGATGGCAGAAGAGCAGTTTGGAAGCCACCTTAAGATGACATCATTAGGTACAACCCACAAGCAGCAGGATGCCAGGGGTGTACAAAGTGCTGCTTCAAACCTCATGGAAATGGTGCAGGAATGGCATTCAGAGCCATGGTGTGACAGATTCAGGCCAAAAGTCAAGGCCCTTTGCACCCTCAGGTGTACAGAGTCATCAGAGTACGAGAACTGTCTGATTTCCTACACAACTGAAGACACCTGGATAAAATATGCTGCAAGTAAATTCTCCAGTTAGACGTTTATGCAAGAGTTGGTGGAGCAGAAAAGTTGCTAAACAGACCTCAGACAATACTTAGGAATTGTATCAAATGTCACATGGAATTACAGATACCCTCCATGTGTTAACATTTAACCAAGAATTCAGCAAATTTTGTACCATCAGCAACTTCCAGCAACACAAATTGCACAGCACAAGCAAAAAATCAAATTAAATCATCCACTTCTTTTTTCTCAGGTTCTCTTTTTTTTCATCTCTCCTCAAGTGAGCAAGTAGAACAGCCAGAAATTTTGAATATACTGGCATTCATCTACCTGGACAAAGTATTTGGAATAAAACATCAAAGTGTAGAACTGCCTCTTAAAGCATCAAGAGACAACAGCAAGATCCTGCAAAGCTAATTCCTATCATAAGGAATATGACTAGGTAGGTAGCTGGAGAAGTAGTGGTTCCAGATGCAAGTCTTACTTCATAAGAAGAAAACATCTGGAGCCTTACCAAAGATAGAAAGCATTTGTAAGTGTCAAAAACCAGAGCTGCCCTTAATATGTCATGAATTCCAGTTCAGAACAAAAACATATTTATATTCAGATATATGATATGATACGAAATCAGAGTATACTGCTGTTTATTTAAAATCCAAAGCTTACATATAAGCTAATGAGTTGTGGACAGATCAATACGAGAGGAATCAGAGCTGACATTCCTTGCCTTGAATAAACCTGATCCCTTCAGGCACAAAAAAACAAACAAAAGGGTCTTTTAGCTAAACCTTGCAACCAGCCCCATGGGCTTCTGCCACCGACAGCCTCAGGAGCACCTTGCTTTCTGCAGGGACATGTTGTCCAAAGTCAGGTGTGGAAAGAAGCCTCACTAAGGGACCACAGTAGCCCAGAAAGCCCTAACAAAGATCTGCCCTACAAAAATGAAGGTCATTCTTTCCTAATGAGTAAAGCTTTTTGTACTGACAAGGTTTATTCTTCCCAGCTGCTCTTCATTCTTGTAGCATAACCCCAGAGGCTTTTTTACCCCCATTTACCTGCAAAATAACATTTCTGGGCCATTTCTGCAGAATGTTTGCATCTCGGCTTTAACAGGGCTAAAGTCACTCATCTGTAGCTTAGTTTATTTATTTCTCAACATTGGTGTGGAAAAAATACAGCAATCATCTTCTGGCCTGGTTGCCTTTTCCTTGCAATGAAAGAGCTGAACCATTTCCTAGAACTGCCCTTTCTTCCTGCAGTCCCTCTGAGCACCTTTTCCCTGCTCCTATTTGACGTCTGCCCTGTTAATGTGATTATGTAAAACCCCGAAAGATAATCTTTGTGGAAATATTTGACAAGTGGCCAAAAAGCACCGCTGATACCCAGACGTGGAGAAGAAGGAACCCTATTAATGTGCCTGCCAGACTGCACAGAAAGCATCTCTTTGATGGGCACACACGACATGCTAAGGAGATTAAAACAAGAGATGAAAATAAATGACAGGGAGTAGAGAAAACAAAGTAGATGGGGCCTGGTTGTCTCAGGAGGTGTATAATGGGATAGAGAGATTTTCACCTCGAGGTCCGCTGCCTGAATCTGATGCAGGCTCACAGCAGCAGAGATCTCACAGCCCCTCAGATGCCAGATTGGCACTAACTGATATGAAACAAGTTGTTAGCCTGGGTTTATCCCTGAAGGAATAATGGTCAGACCTCTCCATCAAGAAACATGGCCCGCCTGCTGCATTTCCTTCGTTACTTCCAGACAAGCCTGGCTGTGCCAGCTACCCAAAGGCGTCTAGCCCACATCCCTGTCACTGTGTGTGGGTGTGTCACTGCAAAGGGTGAGCACTAGCCAGGCAGTTTCTGAGAGATTAATCCAGAGCCAGTAACCAGGTAGAATAGGGAGGGCATCCTTCCCATGCCAAAGCAAGGATGAAGCTTTCAAATACCACATAGTGCCACACACTGCCAGAGCTGTCCAAAAAACAGAAATTCTGTTTTCTTGGGAGAAGAAGGTGAAAAAAGTATGACTGGGAACTTTGTCACCTCCAAATTAGGAGCACAGAAATGCTGGTAATTTCTTGTGGTGCAGAAAGTCTGAATTATTTCACTTTGGATACTCAACTAAAGTTGAGTATTACATGTTGAAAAGCTGATGTAACACATATTTGTTCTGACCTTTTCAACTCAATTGTCCTTACATTCACTCAGGAAAGCAAGAGTAAGTTCAGGTATTTCTCACAATAACAATGTGCTAAAGATTTCAGAAAAACATATTCAAACAAAAAATAACAAAATTGTAAAAAATAACCACTTTACCATTTCTTGAAGAAATATGTTGACAAATCACCACCTAAATTGAGACCAAACAGCTTTCTATTTCTGCATAATGTGTATTTTTTTCAAAAAAGACAAATATTTTAAACAGGTTCTTTTCCCCAAACCAGTCTTTAATCCCGTAATATACCACAGCCTTTCTGCATGATATGTAACACAAGTCATTTTAGGTGAAATCCAAGCTCTGCCAAGGTCAGACCTGGGAATTCATCTGTGGATTTCAGCACAGCCTGGATTCCTCTCTAAATCCATGCATTGTAAATCCCTGGCTGTGAAGAACGGATAATGGTACCTTCTGTAATGGACAGGGAGCTGCTACACAGCAATTAAGAAAAACAAACAGATGAACACTAAACTATGCTTTTAGCTTATATTGCCTGTATGGGCTGGTATTACCCATAATGTTATAGCAAAAAAAGGCAGATCCTTGCCAGCATAGCTCTTTCCAGTCTAGGTGCATTTCAGTGGGAGAATGGTACCTATCTCCACACTGGGGTAAGTGCCTCCACCTACTGCCAAGAGGGACAGAGAAGGCATTTCTTTCACTGCAAATTTAGTGGGTAGACATCCAGGGTGTACCAGCACATGCAGGCAACAGATGTTGCCAGATTTTGGGCTAGAAGCAGCTGGGTGTGGCCCTATGTTGCCTGGCTGCCCAGGTGGTTGTTACAAGGGGAACCCTGAAAGTTATGACAATGATTAAAGCAGCCAGACAGGAAAGACAAATAATAAAGCATGGACCTAGCAGGTTTATGGAATGAGCATGTCCTTCTGGAGAGCTCTGCTGGGGGCTGTTGCTGAGATGGTGGGGATTGAAGCTGAAGTAACCAGGGTACCCCTGGAGCGCTTGCCAGTGCCCTGCTAAGCCAATGCAGGAGCAAATCTTTGGCCTGGGAAACCTTCCAAAGCCACAGTATTAGTTAGTGTGGCAAAGGGTAAAGCAGGTGGCACAATGCCCTGTGAGTTTCACTCATGTACAGCTGTGGGGGCTGACTTACACCAGCATTTTAACAACCACCACTTTAAGTGACAGGGTGACCAGCTTTGTAGCTGTTTGGGTTTTGCTTTACTGGCACACATAAGAACCCAAGAGGGAAAGAAAAGAAGGGATAAGGTTTTTTGTCATTTGCAAGTTCTGTTATCCTACAACGGTTTTGGGAATAGTTTATGTATATGCGACACAAATGCGAGAAAAAGTTGTATTGATGTTAAGGGACTGTGGTGGGGTGTGCTCACACATGTATATGCAGATGTGTGTATAGGTGCTTGGCTCTATGTAGTCATGTGTGCACACAGCACTGAGCTGCTTCTCTCTCTGTCTCAGAGAACCACTTAGGTTGGTAAAAACCTTCCAGATTGTTGACTCCAACTGTTAACCCAGCACTGCCATGTCCCTAAACACCATGTGTACGTGGTTCTTAAATACCTCCAGGGATGCTGACTCAGCCACTTCCCTGGGCAGCCTGTTTCAGTGCTTGACCTCCCTTTTTCTGAAGAAATTCTTCATAATATCCAATCTCAACCTCCCCTGGCACAACTTGAGACCATTTCCTCATCTTGTCTCCTGATGTTTGGGAGGAGAGACCAACTCTCACCTTACTACACCCTCCTTTCAGGTTGTTGTAGAAAATGGTAAGGACCCCTCTGATCCTCCTTTTCTCCAGGCTAAACACTCCCAGCTCAGCTGCTCCTCATCAGACTTGTGCTCCAACCCCTCCACCAGCTCCATTGCCCTTCTCTGGACACACTCCAGTTCCTCAGTGTCTCACTTGTAGTGAGGGGCCCAGAACTGAGTACAGCACTCAGTTGAGGTGAGGTGTGGCCTCACCAGTACTGAGTACAAGGGGGCAATCGCTGCCCTGGTCCTGCTGGCCACCCTATTCCTGATAGAGACCATTGGCCTTCTTGGCCACCTGGGGACACGCTGGCTCATGTTAAGCCACTGTTGACCAACACTCCAGGATCCTTTTCCACTGGGCAGCTTTCCAGCACCTCTTCCCCAGTTCTGTAACATTGCATGGGGTTGTTGTGATGTTAGGGCAGAACTTGGCACTGACCCTTGTTGAACCTCACATGACTGGCCTTGGCCCACTAATCCAGTCTTAATTCTAATTTGTTCAGGTATTGTAAATCAGTCCAACATAAACTAAGTTTGCGTGTTGAAATTTTCCAATATTTCAGGAAATAAGTGTACTGACAGTGACCTCATAATGCCAGAGCCACCAGGAGCTGTGCACAGGGCTTGGCCTCCCTGTTGCCATGTAGAGGCAGCTGCGACAGCAGGACCCACCCCTGTTACAGAAAGCTTACATGAAACACTATGATGTGCAAATCTTACCTAAACCACGTGGTCTAGCAGATGTAGCCAATTCCCACTGTTGTTATGCCACCGGTGTTACCCATGATGGAAAAGTATGCAAAACAGAGCTCACTGAGGCTTTCACTGGGTTTTGAAAAGGCTGTTTTATATGTCACAGCTGGGATATTTGTAAAATGCTCTGGGGTTTCCATGGAAAATTCCTTTGCTCTTTTTAGTCCTTTATTCAAAGAGGCACTAAAAAGGACTCAAGTCATTCATATAAAATAAATCAAGTTTTCAACAGGTAACATAGTTTGATCATACAATGAAAAATTAAGCTGAAACCAGGCCCAATTTGTATCCATTTAAGCCTCTATGTGTCAGGCACAATTTTAGCAAGATGGTAAAAGCAACTACTTGTTTTACTTAGGGATTTTTGAGTACCTTGCTGTAAGAGATTTTAATCAAGATTCAGTGTTTCTGAGTAGAGCATAACGTTACAAAAGCAAGAACAAAGATGGGATCAGTAGCTCCGTGCCCCCATCTAAGTTCACAGATCATAATCTAGAGCTGGCTGGAGATTGACAACTCTGTTTCCCCTTAGCTTTCAAGGCCTTGAAGTTGATTCCCCACCCTCCCCCCCACCCAGGAAAAAAAATTTAATGGTTTCCATTTTTTTAATGGAAATGTAGCAGCATCAGAACAGCTATTTGGGAGTAAAAATTTTCCTCTTCTCTTTCAGAAAAGGATAAGATAAGGACAAAGAGAAAGGCTGTGAGAAACTGGGTTCTTGTGCTCCTATGTCCAGAGCAACACTTTCCCCATGTAATGCAGTGGGGAACCTGTTGTTCCACCACCATTACTCAAAGCTCCAGGTTAGCAAGCGAGTTGTTTGCTGTCTTTGGTCTGTTTCTTTTCCTCCAGCCATTAAATGAGAAATTTAATCAAATCCAATTAATTGCAGGAACATTTCACTCAGCTGCGTGTGTTTGGAGCTGCTTTGCTGTCAGCCTGCCCCGGATGATGAGATTATCCATGCTTATTAATATGATTCCATTTAACTCTGCCGCTGCTTGATATTCTGAGGCACAAAAAATTGTGCAGCAAAGGCTGTTTCCAGATGAAAAAATGCCTGTCTTCCATAATGTTGTTTGCGTACTCCAAGCTTTATTACTCTTCCTATGTGCATCTTAAGTGCAGGCCTAAACTCTCACAGAAATGGAGCCAAAATGTGCTGAATTCCTGTGCTGTCCATTGATGTTGCTGACACACAACATGTGCCAGGCTAATGTGAGCCCATGCAGTCTCAGCTGCTGTTCTCCATATCCTCACTTGCCTCCTTGTTAAGACCCCATGGACTCAAAGTCTCAATTCCTCTAGGCTTTTGCTGGTTAGGAACCGAATCTCCAGGTCATCACCACAGGGCTAGTTAACTTCAATCTGGTTGATTTCTTACCATTCATTATTCAGAGATAGAGAAGAAATATAATAATGTTTCCCTAGGAAATAAAATACTCTTGAAAACATCATGTGGATTAGGAAACAAGGACAAGCTTCAAAACGGTGATCCTGGAGCCCAAATTTTCACATGTTGAGATCAGGTAGTGCTCCACTCCCACAACGTCATCGTCACATGCATCATCATGCGATGCCACATTTGCTGTGTGTCTCGAGCCTGCGTTGTGGTGCAAATTCTGGCTTTTCCTTCAGAGGCATCCATCCTCAAAGAGGACTAATGCAGCCCAGCTCCTGTTCAAGATGTGGTATGAAAAGATGGCATCTGGCATGGGATTATTGTGCACAGTTTACATGCCAATAAATGACGCTCAAGCCATTTCCTGAGGATCTGGGACCAGCTGATGTCTCTTGAAGACTCCTAATTCTCCAGGGAAGAACTGTGTGAGTGCTTTTTCCCTTCTTTTTCCGTCATATGCAGCTTTTTACTGAGCTGGGAATAGGGCGTGCTTTGGCTGCCTCTAGCCCCGCAGAATTAATGCCCATTAATGCCAGTAACTGCATTCCTACAAACTCAATTTCATGTGTAATTTTAATAGAATCTGCTTCAGATATAGTAAAACCTTCAATTAGCCCAGTTACTTTAGGGAAGGTAATGGACAGTAAAGATGCTTGTAAAATCTGAAGAACAGCCCGAGTGGGAATAGAAGTGGTAGGATTCTAGATTTAATAAAGGATTGCCCAGATCCCTTCCAGTCTATATCTAAATAAGGAACTATGGAAACATATCAACACAACAGAAAGGATAGAGGAGTTAAGGAGCTTGAGAGTCAAAAAATTCCCATGCTCCCAGCCTTCTGACCCAAAAAAAGTCACCTTTAATATCTCAGTCTTCCTATATATATAATAGAGGTTATAACACAGGCTCATGTTTGCTAAACCTTGAGATTAGAAAGAAAGGGTAGTAAATATGGGCAATCTACTTTGACTTAAATTGAGCTTTAAAAAACCCCTTTTAAATAGCAATCTAATGCAGATTATATGTCTATATATATATATATTTCACAATAGCTTTTAGAAATACATGTCGTGGCTTTTATTTATGATTTAATTGTACTGGTGTCACTGTGATGTGATTTCATTTGAATTATGACTCCAGTGGGAAATCGGCATGTCACCTCAAAGTCAGGGGAAGTCTTCAGGGGACTGTATTAGAGAGAGGCAATCTGGGAAGGAGCTTTCAGAGCTGTGGTAAAATTAATGTGATTTGATATAGTGACTGCAGCTAAGTGACACATTTTACTACCTGCACTGGTCAATAATGATCTATAGAAGCCCAATTTTGAAACTTTCTTGTTTTTTTCTTGTCTTCTCATATGATGTGGCCTGACCTCCAGCTGTCTCATCCTTTATCCCATGAGAATTTCTAACCTAATTTTCGGTACCAGTATTTTATTGTACAATTCACTAACCTCTTAGCTGATAAACTAAGATTGCAGAAAGTAAGTTAAATAAGTACATTTGTGCATCTCTGATAAAGAGTAAAAAAAAGGTAGAAAGAGGCAGAGCTGTCTACTGTTACTCAGTCAGCTGAGAGCCAGTCAGATAGACAATGGAAATAAAATATCTTTTATAGTACATCAAGATATTAAATAAATGCAGAAATTTGTCTTCTTTCCATACATTGACAGGCACCCAAGAAAGACTTAATAAATAAATAACTTAGAGAGACATTAAAGACATTAAATGGGCAAAAATTTTGTTAACACTATTGCCAGATATAGCTATTGTTATTCTCATTCTTACTGCTGTTCTTTGCCTATAAATACCTTAATAATCAAAACTTTCAGAAAGAGGGTTCCCCTAACCCTTTGAAATGCCAAATGACTGGAGGCGAGCCCAGGAAAAGGAGTCTTTTCTTCATTTCTCCTTGAATTTCTCCTCAAGACAAAGGTTGGCAAGGTATGCAGCTCTGACACACATTCTTTTTTGTTGTTGTTCACAATTCCATTATTTGTTCTAGTGTTTGTAAAATGTATTCTTTACAGCATCTCTGGGGACATATAAAAATGTAAATCTCTAACTATTATAAACCTCGTTACACTACTTCCTTGGAAGAAAAATCTTTACATTCCTGACAATAGCTGTTCTGTAGGGCAGAAATGGAGGAAGCAGAAAGGGTCTGTATCATGGGCTTGTGCTTTTTCCAGACGAATGGGAAAAGGAAATTCCAGCAATTTGGTCCACCAAACTACAGCAATGCCTCTTTTACAAGCTCAGATTTTAAGACTAAGCTGTAATGCATTTGATAATAATGATTTGGTCCAAACACTTCCAGCTCTTGCCATCATGCACTGCCAAAGCAACATGAGTCACAGAGACATCACCCACAGTCTGGACTGCTCCACAGAAATAAGGAGCCCACTGCAGGCACTGATGAGTTCATTTTATTGACTTTCTTTAATTAACAGCACAAAGTAAACATAAGGATGTACTTCAAGGCTTCTGCTACCCAAAGTGAGCTGTAGACATCACAAATGATTGCTCACAAAAGAAAGATGAAACAGGAGAAAACAATAATCAGAGTGGACCTTAATTCTACCTGGGGGACCAGAGGCAGGCACAGACCTGGTAAATACACTATCCCCTTAAGTCATGCTTGAATACCATGGCTAGGAGCTACCCCTTCACAAACTCTAGGTGATTCCTCTGTCTTAGCAACACTCTTGAGAAAAAACTAGACAGAGCCAAACAAAGCTGTTGCTATCATCTTTCTGGATGTACATCTGTTAGCCGAGATAATTGTTCCAATTATCATTGGTTCTAACAACTTGATAAATCATTCCAAATACATTTCATATTTAGCATTAGTTTTATATTTGCAAATATCTTAGGAGGATGCTGTAATAAAAAAATTAACAGCTATAAAATGATACAATATCTCAAAAATTGACAGAAGTCTATGTTGACATCTTCGAATGACAATGTGTCTTAATAATATATAACATGCTGCTTATGCCTGTAATGACCTGACATCTGCTTGTCATCTATTAAACATTTCAAACAACACCCATGTTTAAAAATCTGAGCTACATAAGACCATGGAATGATAAGGAATAGAGAAAAAGGGATGAGGAAACTCACTGATTTAATTAAGACATATTCTTAATATCTACAGCAACTTCTCACAGTAGTAAAGACATTAAAAGAAATACCAAGACTTGGAATTTGCTGGCTGTGCCACACATCAAAAACAGAAAAGCTGGGGAAAAAAAGTTTTTTGTTACAGAAAACCCCAATAACCCAGTGGCATAATACTGGAAAGTTTGAATTAAATAGCATTGCTTAATCACTCAGTTTTCTGTGCCTGCAGAAAACAGAAGTTACCATATCCAACTCAAATCTCTCCCACTGTAGCATGAAAACGTGATTAATAGGTTGGGTCAAAATATTTACATTTAGAAATATTAATTTGCTCCTTCCCAAGAGGTTCTTAAGCCTTAATGCATTGCTGTTTTTATTTCTTTGATTCATATCCTGGTAACTCCAAACAAACATGCATTTGCACATTTACAGCCAATCTAAACATCCATTAAAACCACATATTGTGAAACCCTCCGTTTCCTTTTCTTATCCACCTTATCATTTGGATCCATGGGCTGGGGACACCTCTGACCTACTTGATGGTGAAGCATGTATTTCCAAGCCTGGAGCATTCAAGCATGAGGAATAACCCAGTACTTCTCTTCTGCAGTATTTGTGCAAACAATTTCTCTCTGAGAAGGATGGCACATAGTTAGACTTGGAGACACACACTGCTGTTTTCAAGGAGCTAATGGAGAGAGAAGCAGTGTGGAGCAAGACAGGAAACATGTTCCCTCAGTGTGATTATCCTCCAGCCATTATCCTAGGTTTCTGGTGATCCCAGAATAAGATACCTGAGCTTGTTCCCCCATGAAGAGACTACTGAGTTTGTAGACTTCTTAAGTGGGATGTCTGGGTAGAGCTGCAAGCAAACTCCTGAGGGTGGTTACTGCAGAGAGATGCCAGATGCAGATTGAATTGGGGTGATTTCAATGCATTCATTCATTCTCCATCAATGTCTGCCCTCTCTTTAGTCAGCTAAAACCTGGCAACTCTGTGTGCCAGCTCAGTGTCATCCAATGGACAAGAGCTGTCCTACCAGTGACCTATTTAGCTTCTGGTAACACTCTAAATGATGTCCTTGGGAAAGAGGCCAAACCCAGAGGGCAGTACTGTAAAATTTACTTAGAGATTTTTAATCCTCTCTTTCAAATTAAAAGTGGATTAAGTACTATCCTGGGCAGTTACTAATCTGATGGATATTAATTCTAAGAGTGTTCATAGAATTATCACAAAATAAGTGCAATTGTACAATATAAAAGGTAGCGGTTCCAAATCAAGTGGCATGTTATATACCAAATCACACCAAAACTGAGCTCTAAACATTTCTACAGCAGGGAATCCTGCCAGAGACGACTACCAGCTCACCTTTGTATCAGTTTATGAGCTCTTCAGTGAGACTCTTCACTGAAAATTGTCACCAAGAGGCCCTAGAAAACCAGGTGTCTGAGTCCATGTCTGTGGGATCAAATCCTTCCCACCAATGCTGGAATGACAGAGATGCACAACAAGCCCAAGAACACAACAAAATTATTTCTGTGTCAGGTTTGAGAGCTGATTTCTATCTACTGCACACTTACACCTTGCACATGGTAATTTTATTTTTTATTCAAGCCATAATATATCTGTTCCTAATGGAGAAAATGATTTTAATGCATCAAGTCAGCTCTTTTGCTGTATCCCCAAATAGCTGCCTGAGATTTACATGAACCTCGTCGCATGCTTATTTTAGCTTCCATATTTGGTAATTGCTCCTAATAGGGTTCCTTTGGAAAACACCAGACTCTTTCTATGGGCTCTGCTTTCCAGGACAATGAAATGAACAGCCTCTGCAGTTTCCAGGTTTTCCATAACAGTGGTGTGGCCAGGCATGCTGACAGGGTTTGGGGGCAGCGGTGTGCACCACACCTTGACAAAAGATGCACATTCAGGTCTCCTGGCTGGAGGCATGCAGAGCCTTCTTTTACTCTCCCTCCTCAGAGTGCCAGGATGATGGAAAGGCACGATGGCCATGCTCTGCATCACATGTCAGTCACTGAGCTGGAGGACAATGCACAGTGAAGTCTCCAAAAACTGCCTTTCCCCTCCAGTTGCTTCCTTCCCTCCCACTTGCGAGACTACCCCAAGCCCTCTTGGAAGTCTACAATACCAAACACAAGGGTTTGGTTTGCCATCCCTACACCCACCTCCCTTGTTCCTAGAGGTGACCTAAAAAGGAATAATAACTTGCATGTGCATGATCCTTGTGCATTTTTTATTAGGCATAAAGATGCATGAAAGGATTTGCTCCTGATCCGCCAGGTTGTAAAGATTCAATAAATATATTTAGAACCAGTTCCTTTTGAGCTGTGTGAGGGCACTTTGGTTTTTGGTTTTTTTGTTAGCGGATTAGTGAGGTTAATGATACTGCAAATGCAGTTAACTCTCTACTGTCAGAGGGCACAATGACTTGCAAGGGGCCCTGTGAAAGCATCTGCTCAATTTACCACTTAAGAGCTGTACCATTGATGATGTTATTGGAGGGTTTCCATTACCTGGGATAGGCCTCCACCTTGGTGGACCAGGAAACCAACTGAAATGAGGATTCAAAATGCAAAAGCAGTTCTACACAAACTGTTCCAAGTTTTGGGGACTGATTTTGAGCTAGAGCACATGTTGGAAGGTCATGCCCCTGAGGCACGGCAGTAGGGAGGAAAAGGAGCAGTTTCACCTGCCCTGCTGCACATGCCACCAATGCAGGGATATCTCCATGGATTGGAGAGGTACTAAAAATGAGCAGAGGGGAAATCAAACATATGACCCAGTCTGACAGAAACCTGTGGACCTGGCTTAGCTTCCCAGGGTAAAAATGGTGCAGCAAATGGTTGATCTGACTGATGTGAGGTGGTGTGTAAGGTCTTCAAGCAGAAAAGCCTCTGGGACTGTAGGGTGTTAATAGCCTACTTAGAAATAGCAGCAGAGATCGGGTTAACTATGAAAATACTTAAAACTGTCTCCACCTTGCAAAAATGTAGTCCTTATTTTTATGACAAAAGACTTTCTTAGTTGCAAGTGTCAGCAATGTGTTCCTCACTGCAGGTATTTATCTAGTATAATTAAGTGTGAAGTAGAGTATAACATTGCTGAAATGTGATATAAATTAATTCTGCATTCATAATGTATGGACATGAGAGTATATTCACTGCTCCTCCATTTTAAAAGCACATTTTGGCATTTTTCTGCAACAATTTCTTACTTCTCTGGTTCTTTGCCTGAAAAGTAGCATCCAACTAGTCATTTATAAATGTTTTCTATCTATAGTGTTGTTATAACCCTTCTCCATCTCCATGATGCATGTAGTATATATTTCCCACTTGGTAGGAAAACAGATGAGCAATACTTTTGCTTCTGCAGCTGTTGATTATGCAGAGGGGAGGCTGCTACAATTTTCCCTAAGGGAGCTTAGCAAGGTTTCTTTTCATTTATTTTTGTTTGAGGCCTGCCTTTTCAGCCAGCAATTCACTCAGCACCTTGACCATGAATCCCTTGTAAACTGGAATTTGCTCAGCCTCTTTTTAGGCACAGTACTTAATACTGTTCTTGGGACATTTCTAATTACTGAATGAGGGGCACCGTGTGACAGGATTGTAGTTTATTATACTGGGGTGGGCCAAGTTGTAACAACATTTTGGGTCAGGCCAAGGTCTCAAGAGATCATTAAAATCTTAAGTAGGCCACTTTACAGTAAATACCAGCACAGAACTGTATTTGATTCCTTTAATTCTGACAGAAAAGAAAGCCAATTCATTAGCTAGCTGCCTGGGCTGATTTCATACAGGATTAGTACTTTCTTCTTTTATCTGGCAGAACGATGTGTTTGGATATTTACTGGTTGTTAGAAAAGACCAAGGCAAAGAAACCTTCACGTGCTGGTGGAAATCGTGCTCCGGGTAGCGAAAAAGCCTTTTTTTAATTATTTCATGGTTTTAACAAAAATTACAAAAAAGATAAAGAAGAAAAAAAAAGGGAGTGGGTAAGAAGAAGATCTGCTGCATGAAAGATTAGGATTGATGAACTGGCTTTCATAAAATACAGAATCTTTGATCCTTTGCCCAAATTTGTATCGAATTCGCTGAGATCAGCATTTTTTGCATTTCCTTTCCACTCAGCTCCTCTGAACTACAGGAGACAGTAGTAGGCACGGATTTACAGCTCTAAAGACATTAAGTAAACACACCTTGGGGCCCATCACTATTGCTTCTTTGCTTCTCTAATGCTACTGGGTTAAAACCCAAGGCAACTAAAAACTGTAACTCTGCTCGGTACAAAGAGACTGGTCCAGAGGTATGAGGAGAAATACAGCTTATATTCATTAATGTATTCATATTTGCTAACTTATTTCTGTAAGTTTCTAAACCAAAGCAGTACTGCCGTACAAGTCTGCACAAATATGTATTTGAAGAATATTCTACCAGAAGGTGGCTGAAGTGGGCCTAAGTTAACAAAACAACTTTGCTTTATCCCTTAGCCACATCTGAAAGCTCTAAACTGGAAACTAAATAGATGGAGAGAGAGGCAGAAAAGACTGGACTGAGCCATGAGGTTTGCATCTAGATATGAATTCTCTCCAAGTTGCTGAAAGCAAATTGAGAACGGATTTTTTAAAATTCAATTTAGAGAAATAAGGCTAGGAAGTCATGCCAGAGTCATATACTAGAAAACTACTTACTCCAAATAAAAGTGCCCCTTTGAATACAACTTGGTTAGTATTAATGTAAGTAATTGATCCTTCCCTCCTGAGTCTTCCTTTTCCTCAGAGGCATTTCTCCATTTCCTTTTGATCTGTGAAGGCACAGATCCCAGCTGCCATAGTCATGTTACAGTGCATTCCTTGGCAGCTGCTTCTCCCACAGATTTCTACCCGTTGGCAAGCCTGTGGCCACCTCTTGTCTCCTGAGGTCACCCCTGTGGGAAAAGGACCTTCTTCATCACTGTGACAACACATGACTTCATGACAGTGACTTCACTGATGGGTAGGCTCAGTGAACACAAATGATTGTCCGATGATAAATCATTAATGTCACAGGAAATGGCTCTGTTGGGATGACCCAACACAACACCTCACCACTAGCACACAGGGAAGCCTCTCCCACCCCTCTTCTCCAGCCCTTTCCTGTTTTGCCTGTTAGTTAACTGAGAAGTGGAATGGGAGCAAGTGGCTGGAGGCTGGTGGGAGGGGAGAGGAGGAAAAGAGGGAGCAAACTGACAGCCAGCAGTACTGACCCATGAGACACTTGGAACAGCAATCCTGCTCAGGAAAAAAAACACTGGGAAATCAGATAGACTTTTTTTTTTTTTATCTCATCTCAGAGGCCTAAAATTAAAGGATCTGGAAACACACAAAGCTACGCATAAGTGAGAAACCAAGTCAATGGAACAAAGCCAATTTAAAATAACTAAGTAGGTTTGGTCCCTAAAGCTCACGAGTTATTGGCATGAAGTCTCTTCCCCCATCCTTTTGATTTTCCTAAGGATCACTTCCACTGCCTTGTTCTGCACCACTTTTGCACTGGTACACTCCAAAGGTCCCCTTGCAGAGCAAGATCTGACAGACACTGAAGCCGAGGAACATTCTTTTTGCTCTCGTGGTTTATATTCCGAGTGGGGCAGCAGGCTCTTTTGGTGACAAGAAGGGAATATAAAATTAATCCAGGAATACACTGAAGCTGTTGGCTTCTACAGCAAACTGTAGGCTTTTACATCTACTGCAAACCCATCTGGGCTCCGGCCCACATCAGAGAACTCCCTGCTTTGCCTGTCCACAAGTACAGTACAAATGATTTGGACACTGTGTGTTACTCTGTTGCGGCTCAGAAAGTAGCCAACCTTTCCCAAGCCTGCAAAGAGTTAACCTTGGCTAGCAGCAGAAGGAGGGGGAGAAAGCCAAAGACAGCTCATAGGGTGGAATTAAACCCCTGTGCTATTAAGACTGGTAAGGTCAGTATCGCTGCTCGTTGAGCTCATAACAAGCCCTAGATTTTCCAAGCGTTTTCCACGACCTTGTCTAATGCAAGCAAGGTGCTCCCGTAGTTGGTTACACTTGTATAGAAAGAGACTAGGAATGAAAAGGAGGAGAGGGAGGGAGGAGAGGGAGAGAGAGCTTGAACCTCACCCTGAAAAGGATTACAGCACGTGCAGTTTTATTTCATGGTCTGCCAAATGCCCCTTGCTGCGTCTCTGAATGGAAAATTGGATAGAAGAGTGAGCTGGAATTTACAGAGCCTTTGAAAAGCAACTGGTGTCAGCATGTGCTCCAAATATGCCAAGTACTTCTTTCAACAGAGAGAAGGCCTCTTTTGGGTTTTATGGGGCACATGACAGTAGGCAGAAGACAACAAACATTGCCCCGCTGTGACCCCAGTGGAGAAAGAAATCTTCCCACATCTCCCCACCTACGGGGCCAACAGAAGGGAATATGATCGCAGCTATTTTTGTCCGGTGTGCATCTCACAGCAGTGCTGTAGCCAACATCTGCTAAATACAGCTTCAAAAATGTACCTTTGCTGGATGAGACAGGAAGGTGGTGCAGCTTGCTGGGTTCTTACTGGGTGCTTGGCTCCTCTGAGGCAACAGGTTTGTGGTGTGTCCCCATTTCTTTCCTACAAATGACAGGAATAGAATTTTTTGTTTGTTTTTCAAGGTGAAAGGTCTCACAACCCTCCAGCTGGGGTTTCCAGTACTACCTCTGAGAGGTGAGGGCTGGCAGCAGGAACATCACATCCATTGTATGGACATCCCGTGCAGCATGGCCGTGACCTTAGCTGGGCTTCATGGGTGTAAAGTGTCTTTGTGGGTTTAGATGAGCTTTCAGCCAAAGAAAGCCTTGTACAAGGTAGTGCAGAACAGCATAAATACCCAGTGATTCCTATTGGAACACAGCCCTCAGTCTAATGGAGCACTGTGACCTGGAAGAGGAGGTGAGATCTGGGGTGGCTGCTAGGCAGTAGAGGAATTCTGTTGGAATGATACCCACGTGTTTACAGGGAGGTTATATGTTATTATTCCTTTTTCTCGTGAGCTTTGTTTATTGGTTTTGGAATGGGATAAAGAAGAAGAATATTTGGACTTAAAAATAACTTGTGCGGTCTTATGCACAAAGATGATATACATAACAGCCTAAAACAGATTACAGGAACACACCAATATATATTTAATTTTGTATTATTTTCAGATGCATGAGAAGTATGGAGAGCTTGCTTCTCCAAGGAGGGGAGTAACTGTGCTCAGGAGTGTTCCACCCAACTTCATAAAAATAAAGTGATGTTCATGAGGACCCTGTGCACGTCTTGTAACACTCACTTGAATGAGAAATAAGCATAGGCTTACACTACTTGGCTTAGCAAAAACCAGAATGTTTTGGGTCAACTTTAAAAATGGAAAATATTTACTGAAAGATTCAAATTACTGAAAATAATGCCCTGTAATCTAAACTGCAAGGCCACTTTCATTCTAGCATTGGGCAGGTCTGTGTCAGCAGCCTGTTCTTGTGAGTGATCCTGCTCTGTAACCATCTGACAGGGAAAGCACCACATGCACAGATAGGAAAATGCTGTATTTTTGGGGTTTAAGTTCCTAAAATTATTATCAGAAGGTGGGGGGGGAACAACATTTCAAAATACCAGGGACTTCCCGTATTTTTCTCACTGAACACAGTTCATAAATAAATTATCCTTTTCTACTCACATTCAGACTTAAAAATATTAACTTCGCTGAGAAACAATGATAGGGAGTATGTTCAATAGAGTAGCTATGTTGTTATAATTGGAAACAAATACTGGTGAAAATGGATCTAAAGAGGCTTGTGTTTCACTTGGCAAAACTTCGACTTTGAGGAAATGTGATATTGCAGTACTCTGCAAGAGGCCAGACTAGAGTTAAAGTGTGAAAGGGTGCAGTGGGAGGGTAGAGATGCCTGATGGTGGTCTTCACACATTCCATACTAATATTTTCCTTGTCTGACCCCTTCCATATTTAAAATACAGTTTCAGCTATTAAATGTGGTCATGACAAAATGCAATTGATACTCTCCTGCTGCTCAAAATATGAAGCATGAAGGGACAAAATTTCAAGCAAAAGTTAATGATGATGATGATGACAGAAAGGCTTAATAGGTAAATGTGCAACAGCATCCTGCAAGGGCTTTACTGTCCAGTCTCCCAGGCACTGTCAGCATGCTTTCAGTGTTAAGTTTCTCCACATAGTGAGTGGTTGCTATGATCAGGGTTGAGGAAGCTGGTCAGTGTTCTCTCTTCATTGGTAACACATCTTACAGCAGATCTTCAATTTAACTCAGTTTCATATGGACATGGATGTTACACAGGCAGCATAGTGTATACATGGCTATGCAAATAAACATGTATATCATATTAATTTTTTATCTCTTTCTCCCACTTTTTTATGTGGAGCCGGACTCAAGTAAAACACCAAATCTGGGCTTGAAGAGAAAAAACATGTTTTCCTTTTAGCTACGTCCTTGCTCTTCACCTTAGTGCAGACTTGAAACTTTCAGATCTAAAGAAAAAAAACAACCCAAATCGAGTGTCTTTTAGGATCTGGCTACCAGCAGCCCACATGCATTCAGGTTATGAGCTTCTCAGAGACCACTAAAAGACAGTTCTCCAGTTATTTCTAGCAATCTTAACGAGGGCCAGATGCCAGGTTTGCACTTTAGATGTGACCAGAATGCCCCCACAATGGCACCACCACGTAGAGCACTTTCACAGTGTCCCCTTTGTGACTTTCTCTCCATGACAAACCTTGGTCTAGACAGAACTGGGCTAGGAATTCCCATCTCACCGTTCCAGCCAGCCAGCATTTATGATCACCTAGGATGTAATGCTAGCTTAAGACCTCCGAATAAATGAACTGGCATGGCTAAAGCTTTGTTGAGAGCTTGCTATGCTCCGGTCAGGCTCTGTCAGCTTCTGGGAAAAAAAGAACTTGCTTTCCAGAAAAGTCTTCGTTTGTCAGCAGATAATAAAGTCTAAGTCGTAAACCACACCCTGCAGGGGTTAGGGTGGAGGATTCTCAGTGGGGTGTCAGAGGATTGCCTGCCTGCTAGTGTCCCTCCTGCCAGGCTTTTTGCTGATCTTGCTTGAATTTGGCAGGGAAGAGGAGGGGGAGGTAGGAAGGGGGAAAATATTTCTTCTCCGTGGCAGGCAGGACACTGTGAAGTCATGCTGCCTGTAGAGGAAACCCAGCCTGAGTAACCAAAACAAAACTACAACCAGTCTGCTTTTCTTCATTTAGATGGGCTCAACTTCTTCTGTAACAAAAATGAGATCTTCTTGTAAAACCCAAGCATGAGCAGCTTTTCTTTCTTCTGGTGGATCCAGTTCTTGTGTTGGTCAGGGAGCTGCTGCTCTGCCTTGATGCAGCATTCCCACAATGAATAAATGCATAGCCCAGGCTGGGCCTATTGTTTCGGCCAGTTGTTTCAGCATCCCGAGGGGACTATTCCAGATGCACAGCCTCAGCCAAGAGATGAAAGCTTGACCGATGGGATTTAACAAGTGGGAGCCCAAATTCTCCCTCCTTCTCTTCTCCCCTGCCTCATTTCTTTCTTTCTGGAGGCTTCCAGCAAGAAGGGATTATTGGAGTAGGATTTTGGGAGGCACCTGACATGCAATAACTTTTATAACACAAGCCCAGTGCCCGGGCTCCACAAACACTGCCAAATAAAAGTAAACCACTCACCCCAATAAATGGTTTGATCTTTATGAGTTTTCAGAGCTGTTCCCCATAAATCCAAGGGCTCTCTGGGTCTAAGGGAGAGCTTGATTGCATGGGGTTGAGAAGTCAGCTGGAGCCAGAGGACACTCAGCACCTTGCAGGGTCAGACCCTTCCCATGCCAGGCACAGCAGAGCCAGGTGCTTTTCCAGTGACCCTGGTGGAGCTGCCATCTCACCCGTGACACCCATCACAGATGGGGGTAGGGGCCCAGATGGCCACAGCAGCGCTAGGTTGTATCTGGATATAAGCCAGATCCCAGGGTTCATTATCCTTTGCAAATTGTAGGGTGGCGGTGAGGGAAAAAGAAAAAAGAATGGGAACCTTGACCACTTTTAACAGTGGCAAGGCAGTATTTAATTTTCAATCAAGTACCTAAAACAGACTTCAAAGGGCATTTAAGCTGACGGTTTTATTTTCTCATGGAGTGGGAGGAAAGATGAATAAGCAAAGAGCCAGATCTTTCTCAAAATAATTGCAGCCTTGACATATCTAAATTAGTTTGTAAAAGAAAATTCGGGGGCAGTTGATCTTATTAATTAGAGATGCACCAGGACTGTAATACCCAGTTACTCAAAGGCAGCCTGGAGCTACTAAAATAAAATAAAACAAACCTTCCTTCTTCTCCAGTGAATTCAGAACATACTCCCCTCCCTCTCCTCTTTCCCCATTTTAAGTAAAAGTCATAACAAATACCTTCAGTTTGGAGGGGGAAGGGAAGAAATGTCTATTAAAAACATGTCATGAGTTCCTCCTCCCACCTTACATGTTTCATTGTGTCTATGATGGATTGCACTGTCGTACATGTAATAGGTTTTGTTACAAATGACTGAGAAAACAAGTATCTTCGCATTTAAAAAAGCATTACTTAAACACTATTAAAATCCTTTGATGTTGTGGGGTTTTTTTTCCAAAGGAAAATAAGTAGTTTTCTTTCTGACTGGGCTTGCAGTTGCTGCTTCTCCACTACACTAATTTTTCCTTGCTGTACTGAGCCACCTCTGTGGAGAGCACTCCATGGGCTCAGGAGAGGAACCTCTGCCTTGGGAAACTTCAGAGCCCAAATAGGTGGGAGAAGAAACCCAAAGAGAAGAACACAGGGCTGAGCCCCAGGTCACACAGAACATCTTTGGATGGTGTTGCCCACACACCTGCCTTGTGGCAGAGAGGCACAAGCGCAGGTCTGCTCAAAAGAGCTGCACCAGCTTTGAGCTAACCTGGGACTGCAGGACCCCAGGGTTGTGGCACTTGTATGGGATTTAAAAGGATGTAGCATAACTTCAAAGCATCTCTGACATATGTCCCCAGAGTTTTGAAAGGCACTATCTTCTCCTTTTTTGTCTCTGAAACTTGTATTTGGAGAAAAAACGTGCTCCATCTCCCCCACAAGTGAAAATCTTCAGAGAAGTAACAGGGCTAGAATAGAAAATAAACTTGCTTGTCCTTTCCTGCCTTAATTCATGACAGATGGGTGGTAATCAGTAGACGAATAAAACTGTCTGTAGTCTTGTTTGGGCTTAGATAGCCATGCAATCCTTGCTTATGGAGCTCCAGGAGAAGACACCAGGAATGAAGAAGCCATGTGTCTTTCTTTTCATAAAAGTGAGACGACTAGCAGTAAAATTTCCTCTTCCCAGGCTGCCTGTGTCAGGGTGATCAGGTTGAAAAAGAGAGGGCAAAGAACAGCTCCTTTTGAAACAGAGATGTCCATTTCAGAGGGGGAGGCTTTGCATGGCTGTGCAGGCAATAAACTGACTGGAATGGGGAAGAGTCAGCAGCATGCTGAGCTCATGGAGCTCATTTGCTAAAATATTTAGGATTAGAAATATAGTTAAAATTATCATTCCTAGTGTAGGGGGCAGGAAACATCTTTGCCCTTTTCATCTCTTTCTTCTGTAATTGGATTACATCTGATTTTAGCTCAAAGCCTTCCAAACTATTCTGACTTGCAGCAGCCAGGAACCACAGGTCTGACCCTGAATAAAGTAAGAACAGGTGTTTGTGACTAGAGGGGAATGAGGAACATCCCATGTCCTGCCCCTGAGGCCTCTCTGTTACTCTGGAAGCATTATCCCAGGGGTCAGGTGGAATTTTTGGGATCCCCTTAAGAGAAGAGTGCACTATATTTCCCATCTGACACAGAATCTTTAGTGAATTTTGAACAAAATATTTACTTAAATATTGCTTAATGCTTATTAAATCTACAGGACCTGAGAAGATATCCCTGTGATAAATCACCCAGCAAATAGAGCTTGCTGGAGGTGAAGGCAAAATTAAGTTGCCAACCCATCACCCCACAAAGAAAAAAGGTGTTTTATCTCATGAACCTTAGACAACGCTTTCACAGCAACCGAGAAAGTTCTATGAAACCCAGCACAGATTTCCCCCTTGGAGCAGGAGCCAAAAGGCAGAGCAAAGCTGGCCAGGCTGCAAGGAGCAGCACCGCTAGTTCCTTACATGGAACTAGTGTATATTGATGTGACCACAGTAAAAGACAGCTCATCTGTTAAGAACCTGACATAATCCTCAACAAAAACTAACTATTAGAGAGGATTGTTGAGTTTTGGGTAGTAAACATGGCATAACAGAAATGCACTAGTACAGGGAACGTGAAGAAAGCAGTCCCCAAGGTGCTGAGATGCTGAAGGGGTTGCAGTTGTCCTGTTCAGCTGGACCCTGGCTCACTGGCACCACAGCATTGTGTCAGCAGCTGCCCACGATGAACAAGAACAAATGGCTTCTAGCACTTGTGGCTGGAATCATTCTTTTTCACAAGAATATCAGTAATCTTTAAGTTTCTAAACCTCATTCTTGGATAGTTAAACTTTACTCATGCAAATCTGAAAAGCTCAAAGTATAGTTGCACTTTTTAAAATAGCTTAAAACAAAACTCAAACTTCAAACCCAGCCTGCTTTTTATTTCCTAAACATATATTTATTAATTTTGAGCAAATACATGAGTTTGCAAGGAGGCTTTTTGATATGGTTTTCGAAAATGCTGATGTGAATTAATTGATCTTGAGAGCTTATTAAACAGGAGCAGAGAGTGACTGTTGCTGGAGCATACTTTCAGAATGACTGATACTGTATCTGTCCAGCTGTGAAAATGAAGGGATGTATACACATGTATGCACACATATATATAAACAAATATTTATAGATGTAAAAATAAACTTAATGGTTACATGGATTACAATTGTCAGAGATGGTGGGAATACCAAAGCTATTAAAAGTACAAAGTTCTTAAGCCTTTTGTCCAGTGCTGGGCACTGTTCACTTCTAATGGAAAGCCCAGGCAAGTTTCACAGAAGCAGCAAGACAAAAGGCAAACTTTTCTGCACAGCCACATTATTTTTCTTGGATTTAGTTCAAGGGTAAATTGAAAACAAGTACTGATGCCCAGGAAGCTGCAGCAAACATTGTATGCCAGCTCTTGAGTCCATCCCTGTGTATTTTCAGTGGAAGCCTCGGCGCAGGAAACTCTCAGCACCTGCTCAAGCCTCTCTTCAAAAGTGTTTTTGCAACAGTTTTTTGGACCCTTCAGGAGTAGAAACCCTGAGACTAAAGAAGGACAAAACGATGTGAAAAAGGAACTGCAAGCTTCATCTTACTCCCATAACGCTTTTCCACAAAAGGAAAAAAATGCAAACCCCACACGCTCACCTTGACTGTAGTATATAAGTGTAGTTTGTGGGGAAAAGAGCAAAACCAGCTTGTGGAAGTTGCTCCAGAAGAAGTTGTCTCAGAGAAAAAAACTGAAGGATTAAAAGGTGATTGCTATTTTTCATAAAGAGCCATTGAGTAACCGTGCCTCTCCCACAATGTGCTCAGGTTTTCCAGAGGATCACCCCTTCATACTGGAGGTGGGCACCATGGTGAGTGTACTCTGTGCCTCTTGGCAGCTGCCACGGCAGCAGAACCACCTGGGCAGCGATTTGAGACTCTCACCACTGGGCTGTGAGACCAAGCCAACACCTTCTCAGTTACTCGACATGGTAACTTTTGCCACTCATCCTTTTGCCACTGAAAGTCAGACATATCACATTATCCCCTGAGAGTCCTGCTTGTGTCCTGCCTCTAGTAGGGAGATGGACAATGATGACACCCTCGGGCTGCTTAGACTGAGCCTCCTGTGCAGCAAGAGTTGAGCGTATGAGCAACCTTCACCACCTGGGAGCAGGCCAGGGCTCCCTCCCCTTTCCCATTCACTGTCAGGATGCAGCTATAGCCCAGCAAGGTGCTCAGGGGCTGGAAATAAATGTGCTGCCTAAAGTTTGGAGCTGAGGGATGCCCTCCACAAGCTGAAGCGGATCTAGCATGTCTCTTTGGCAATGGATGTGGTTGCCATGGTAACTTCGGGATTGCACACATCAACAGATTTTAACATCTTGGCAGTTTGGGAAGTGACTGTTTAGGCATTCCAATTAGGCCGGATATTTACACGTTTAAAGGTATCACATACTTAAAATAAAAATGAAAAAAAACCCAAGAAGATCTATGTGAGAGAGCTTAAGCACTGCCAAATTAGAAAACAAGCCCTAAATATAGCTTCAACAGAGGCACATTTGAAAAACAATGTCTAAACACAAGGAGGAAAGAGGAGCAAAGATGGAAAATGAAACTCCCATTGAAAACAAACAAGCCACCGCCCATGGCTTGGCAGCAGGTGAAACTGCCCTGCCCTGTCCCCTGCCCTGTCCCCTGCCCTGGGTCCAGATCTGACCGTGGTTCAGGAGACAGCCACAGCCAGGGCCGTTTTCAGTGCACCACAAGCATCAAGATAGACTGTATGTACAGGATATACAATATCCTGTATGTAAGGAGTGGTTGGGAAGAGAATGCGGGTTGTGACATTGGAGCTGGAGGCATTAAATGTGGGGCTTCCTCTCCTGGGACGGCAGTGTGAAGCTCCCAACCTGAGCCTTCAGCTAAAATCAGCTGTGAACCGTTCAATGCTGACTTTTAAATCACTCTTTTGAGTGTCAGGCTTAACCACTCCTGGAGGCATATAAAAAGTAGTTCACCCTTCTCAAACCTTTTGTTTCACATAATCATGTTTACACCTAATTCAGGTTTCCAAGGTGTTTATTTACAACAGGCTAAAGCTAGAGATGTGGAGACAGACCCACAAAATATAAAGTGATACTAATTAAAAAGGACCCTTGCAAGCTTTGATCCCAGAGCACCATCATGTTTTGAAAGCTTGCAAGCTCCATGTCTGCAGAGTATGACAGCACTCCTGCTGCAATTAGAGGGATGACTGTGCACACTGTTGCTGAGGAAGAGGAAACTGCCTCCAAATCAAGGAAATCTGAAGTAATTGAATCACACAGGGTTAGCATTTCCACACAGGCAGGGGAGAGGAAAGATCCACGGCCACAGACATCAGCTTCAAATTTGTGACTGCTTTTCTGCCAGCCTTGTCCATATGCCAGTCCTCATTTCGGCAGAATCTCCTCTCATCCTGACGCATAGGCACTTCCCACAAACCCGCCATGTGCTTTTCCCTAGACATTACCTCCCTTCCCTCCCACCACTGCAAATTCACAGTATCTATTCGTGCCTTTTTCCCCCATTTGTCTTAAGTCCAGATCTAACACCCCCCTCCCATGGCCACTTACTACTCCTGGCCACTGCTCATACTCTTGCATTTCCCCCTCCCTCCAAACTCCCTTCTAGGTGGCTGTGGCACATCGCTGTCCCAAATCCTCCCATATCCCCTCCCATCTCTTAATGTCAGTGATCTTCCCATCTCAGTCACTCCTCTATTCAACTCAACTGGATGCTGTACAATGCCAGTTGCTCCTTCACCTCACTCCTTGACCCACCTCTCAAACCCTCCCTTCCTCTTTCCATTCACCATCGCAGCCCAGCCTCCTTGGAGGTGAAAACAGAGCAGTTTTTAACCATCTGACCTTCCCTTCTGCCTCCTCCTCTGTAACCTCTTGTCTTCCAAAACACAGGAGTGTTTTGTCTCCCTTCTAGCCCCTCCATCCATCTCATCTATCCTCTTCTCACAGCTTCTGGCTCTTTTCTTTCCCTGCACCAAGATGTAAAGTAACCCCATCTTAGAATGGACCTTCACTCTTCCCTGCTCCTCAAAATACACTCACCCATATCCAGCCAACCACTGCCTGGAACTGTTTACTTCTAATTGTGTCTTGGATGCTCTCCTGCCTTACATTCAACAGAAATCTTTTTCACAGAGTTTCTAACTACCTGGTTTTGGCCAAAGGTTTGGTTCCTGCTTCATTATGAGCTTCCTTGAACTATAAGCCATCCATAAATCACATGACTGAGGGCATTTCACAGGTCAGTATCTCTTGTCTCAGTCTGCCAACCTCATAACTACACCCACCTTGCCTCTATACCTCTTTACCAATTCAAAGTCAACTGAGTTAAAAAAAAGTAGAGTTCCTTAATGCTTTTGATAATCTCTTTTGGTTTGCTCTAATTATTGCCATGTTAGCCTCTGCTCAGTCCTCTCTGATGCTGTCTGTGCTTGCATCACTGCAACACCCTTTTAATGTCCTCCTCATTCTTACTGACACAGGATGTTCCCAGAGAGACAGGGATCCTTGCCTGTTACTTTGATCCCATATCTTTTTCCTCCACTGTTTTCCATTTCCCAGTTGCATTGAATGTGTCCTGTCTGTCTTAAATATTCAGGCTGACCACCCTCATACTAATGTCTCATGCTCAGTATAAAAACACAGGAAATTGTCAAATCAGCACTCATTCCAGGATTTCCTTCTCCAGCAAAAAACTATCTACATTGTCCCATCATTACCCATCTTTTAGCCTTTGAAACTCTTCTTTATCATGGTATTTATGCAAAACATGGTAATTGTTTGACTGTGGTTGAGATCAGCAGCCAATCCTGCTGGCTGATACCATGCAGTGGTTTCTGTGGGCCCCACCATCTGACAGTGTTTGCCTTGCCTTGCACACACAGCATCAGCTTCTCAGGGCAGTGGCAATCTCTTGACTTGAGGCAGACTGACCTTAGCTATATGTGGTTTTCACCTCTAGGAATTTATGCTGCAACAGCTCTCTCTCAAATTTACCACCTTCACATAAAGGCACAAGGCCTGCCCTTAATGTTAGTATAATCTGTCTAACTGGCATGAAAATAATTTAATTAGATTTGTAAACAAAAGAAGATGTAAAATCAAAATAGTCAGTATTTTTAATCAAATATCTATAAACAGAATAAATACATTAAATTATTCATTAACCCTTTTTTACTCTAAAACAAGATCCTTGTTTCTACATGCTTTTCCTGATTAATTAACTACCATATCAATAAACCAATGAAATTAGGGAAAGTTGCATTTACATAATCAAATCTATATCAAATCAATGTAGCTAAGTCAGTGCACACCTATAATGTAGCCATTTAAACCAGTGTAATCCTTACACACACTGCTTTTAGCTACCATTGATGAATCACAGTAAACTGATTTAAGCAAAGGATTAAATTAGTTTATGTACATCTAATTAAGATATTGGTACTGTTTTAACAAGAACCATGTTAAACTGAATTCTTGAAAGTGGTGCAAGTTTTTTGTGTAATCAAAGTTTTGGCCTCCTTTCCCTTCAGTATACTTGCAAGTCCCAAGCCATGGTCTGCAGGCCATCCCCTGACGGGGTCTGAAGAGCTGACAGATCACATGGTGCTACCTACCCCCAGCTCATTTCCAGGCTTTCAGCCTCTCTATTGCTCAGAGGAACTTCAGGTCAGTAAAAACAGCAGGAGAGAAGGAGGAGTAGCCAAGCTCAGCTGACCTCTATCTCACGTACTTCCCCGCCTGGTGAGGCCGCATGAGTGAGCGCCTCTCCCAACATCTCTCAGTGCTCGTCATCCCACAGCTCTCAGATCCTCTCCCATGAGAATTCCATATGGATCAGTTAAACTGTGGGATGGCTCATTTAATATCAGAACGGCACTGTGCTCATTTCCCTGAAAGCCTTAGGAGAACCCACTCTGTTCCTCCAGATTCCGTGTGCATGAGGATCACTGCTGGATGAGAAGAGAAAGGCTTTGAAATTTGTAGACTCTGCTTTCAGTGTTTCCTTGTGAATATTAAAATACTTCTCTCTCACACTGGGCTGCAGGTCCACTGAACACTTTCAATTTTATCTTTTTAATTCTGAGATCAATTAAATTGCAGTTCAATTCAATTTTTGTAGGTTAAAAAAAGAAAAGAAGCCGGTTTTGGGACAGTATCTTCTTATCACACTATCTTAGCTATTATATTTCATTTGTATTATCCTGCATCTAAGGGCTTTGTTAGACCCAGCTGTAACCTTTCAGAGCTTCTGAATGAAGACAAGGAAAGTCAGGAATTAATCCTTACGCTGAAGCTTTTTTAAGCCATTTCAATTGCTTAACCTGTAATTTGGCATAATATTGTGGGGTGCGTCATGCTGTGGAACTAACTGTTCTTAAATTATTCTATTTTAACAAGCAAATTTCTCCATTTTAAGGTTATGTCATGGTGAAAAACAGTCTTAATTTTAATGAAACAAATATTTTTCTCTCTCTGTGTTTCTATGGTAAATGTATCAGCCTGAAGCCTTGAGGGTGCCTCTCTGTCTTGCAACAGAATGTCTCAGTCATTATGTCTCTGTCATAATTTAATCATTCAGTTGCATAGAGTAAATCTGCAGCCCAAATTACTCTGAAGTGGCTGCCTAGCAGGAGGGACATTTATGTCCATTACACTTTCTTATCCAAGCAATGGCACAACAAAGGGATGAGACACAATTTTGTAGCTTTAGCTTTTAGGAAGGACACTAGAGTGAGTGAAGAAGGATGATGAAAAGATGAATGTTGGATCCCCTTCAAGCTTGTCAAAATATGGCTAGCACTATTATTTCCAGGAGAAATCCTGCAAATTGCACAAAACTGTGAGTTCATAGGCCAAAAGTATTTTCTCCTAAACCGTCTTAGTCTTTGAGTGCATGACACTTCTAATGCACTTGCCAGCATGTGCTTAACACAAAATGATCTGAAGAGCTTTTTAGCCTGTTGCTTTCCATGCAAGCAGAGATTTACGTCTGCAGAACAGGAAATCCTCTATGATGGCAAATGTCTTGTGCCATTAAATGGGCTGTTGAACATTGCTGAACTTACTTGGAAGCCTTTGTTGCTTACTATGTTTCGTTACAATGACTAATTCCATCTTTGAACTTTTTTTTTTTTTGCCAGGAGAGGGTTTTTAGATCTAAAAGCCAACAGGTGATGGAATCTGGAAATCAGGTAATCGAAGCATAAATTTCATCCTGCTATGAAGAAAATTATTGTATTTTTGAGTCTGTTTTATCCATGGCAGCAATCTTCAGCTCTATACCCGAGCACAGAAGACTCACTGATCCACATGTACTCGCAATGTGCACTTCTTTAAATTCCCCCAGCTGCACGCTAACAAATGTCATCAGATTCAACAGACGGAAAATCAGGTAGGCAAAACACAGAAACCGCTTTGAAAATCTGCCAAAACAGAATCATCTCGAGATCCAGCTGCCATTTAGCATGCAGACTATTCTGTGTGACAGGGATGCAGACAAAACCAGGCAAAGGGAACAGCTTCATCTGGATACATTTCTAATCAATTAATCTGAATCCTCGATTGTAATTGAAGTTAGCGGAGTCCTCGTCAAAGATAAATACAGATCAATAAACATCCTATAAATGGTGACATACATCTTAGCAGGGAATTTAGATTTATGCTAATCTGAAAGGGCTCAGCAAGCATGCTTTCATATTCTTTGCTTCTTTTTTAAGGGTATATTTTATAATTCCCCTTTATAAAAAGGACAGCCAAGATCCCTGGTAGGGGCAAAGTCCTTCCTCTCTATTCATCTCACAGGAAGATGTTACCTAATTCTGCTCCAGTGCTTCAGAGTTACACAATATTTAGAAATGTCACCTGCAGTTACCAAAACCTGCTGACCTTAATCCCACTGGTTTATTTGGAGATTTTTCCGTTGAAAAATGTCTCTGTGTGGACAGCCATGGGTGTATCTTGGCTAGGATAAAGTGCTTTCACAAAATGTATTTAAGTACCATTTTAAACCTCTAGTCTAGGCAGAATAAGCTACTTTTTGATGTGATGAATATGCATCATCTAAGCTAGGGCATATAACCAATACCTAAACACATAATTAGTATAGACATATATGTATGCATAAGTATAAACATATGATTTTTCTAAATAAGCATACACACAGATATATATATATAGAGAGAGAGAGAGAGAGAAAGAGAGAGAGAGACATAAAAGTACTTGCTATTAAAAACAAACAGAAAACTATCAGTTTGGTGCATGACTATGCAGGTACTTTGTGTTCCAAGTGCTGCTCAAAGGTGTGAAACTTTGTCACAGTGATTTATCTGGGAAATAAAACATGCTATTCATCTCATCCTGTGTGATTTTTCCCTGCTCTACCCACTCCTCAGTGCTACCTCTAACCCTCAGTAGCCTATTTTACTGTCCCCTAGCCTTCAGATCCTGAGTTTATGACAATAATTTGCCTCCTGGCTCACTGCCATAGCCTCTGTGCAACTCAATAACCCTATTTCACAGATACCTCTGGGAGGTTTTTTGCAGACAGGGGCACTGAAAATCCCCCATACAGTAAGCTTTCTTTCAATGCTGGAGCATCTGAAATTTCAGTACCTTATCTCAAACCTAGAATCTTTCAGGACTAAAAGCCATTTGGTTTGTTTGTTTGTTTCCTGGGTTAGGGGGGTTTTGTGTGTGGTTTTGATGGGTTTTTTTGGTTTGGGTTCTTTGGTTTCTTTTTTGGTTTGGTGGTGTGCCTTTCATTTTTAATTCTCCTTATGGCTGTTGATGGATGCTTCAGTGGAAATAGATAAGGAAACCCCTATTGTCTAATCCAGCATCTCTGAAGATGTCAGCCTGACTCCAGGCTTGTTAGAGAGCAGTTTAAGCCACAGGATCCTAAAGCTTTATATTATTGCCTGGAAGCATGAGCTTTAAACATTACCTCTCTTTATAGTCTTTTACATATATATGTGCAATCCCTATCTGAAAGTTGATGAATGACTGACCTTACTGATTTCTCAAGTAACCAAAATTTCACTTTCTGTTTATGGAGAAAAACCCTTTTACCATTTTTGAATTTACCACCTTTTCATTTCAATGACTCTTTCAGTAGTTTTATTTTAGCAGATCAGGAAGAGATGTTCCCATTTAACTTTTTCTGTGCTGTTCATTCCTTCATAGACTTTTCTCTTGAGCCCTCTTTTTATCTTCTTGACAAGTGAAACAAACGAGAGAGTTCCAATTTCAAGCACGTAATGTTACACTATTTACTCTAAGACCAGCATCTCTCTAAGCAGCAGCAGATATAAAACATGAAAACGAATCCTGAACTTAAACACACAGTCTGCATCATCTGCCATAAATCCTAAGAAGTAAATTAAAAAGTTCTTTAGCCAGTATCAGTGATGTGTAATGGGAGCATTTACTTGATTGCTAATGGCTGGGTTTACATGATGTCTCAAAGCATCAGTTGTGAGGGTTGGCAGCAGCACAGCATTAGGACTGTGATCATCACTATAAATTAACTTTATGCTGATATAATTAGCAGTTGCAAGCGAATGTAATATTTATATTGATCCTAGTAAAATCAATGCTGCACCAGTGAAAACATACTCCAAAAGTTCACGTGGCCTGTGACATGGGATTCCAGCTCTTTTGCTTGTTTCAAAAGACAGGAAGATGGAGAAACCCAGAAGTGGTCTTGGCTGGTGCTCAAGACCTCTGTGGGGGCAAAGCCTACTCTTGAGTCCTTTTTCTGGGTGGGGTGAATGTGGAAATCCCCAGGGGAATCCAGACTCAAGTATCATGAAGGACTGTACCAACAGCAGGGTGTGATGTTTATGACCATTTGCTTTAGTCCTTCTCTGACAATCATTTACAGAGTGGTGACTCTGGTGATTTTGGTGTACTAGAACACAGGAAGTTGTTTTCTCAAAGCCTGCTGTGCAAAGATCAGGAGTAAGGCAGCCTGCAGCTGGCTGGGAGCACACAGACAAGACAAGATGGCTATGCTGTCTCTGGCTTACACTTAGGTTTAGTTTGCTCACAAGACAGCTACTTCTCCAAACAGGGTTGTTTGCTATTTGTTTTGCTTAACCTCTCTGAGAAAGCTGTCTCTGTTTAACAGCAGTTTAAACTTTGTGCTTTTGGTTCTCAAGAACATCTCACAAGATGTCCTTTCACTTTGGTACCTAACCCAGTGCTGGCAACAGTTTACATTAAACCTCTGCTTAATTACACTGTATAAATAACATTTATATTGCAGGAATAGCTACAGGCCCCAACTAAGCTGGGACCCTCAGGTGCCAGCCCCTGCACAAGGAGTGAGTTAATAATAGCCCCTGGAGCAAACATCTTTAGTGTCTTATTGCCAGGTACCTGAGGGATGGGGCTTGCCCTGGCAAGTTGCGAGTTACATTTCTGCCACGCTTTGAGGGGCTGAGAGGAGGGTTTCTGGGGGGCTGCTGTGCCAGGGTCTCCTTCAAGAACCAGCTGCAGACTCATCCCTGGGCTGGTAATGTGGCCACCTACCTGGGCAGCAGGTCACGCCAAGCTGTGTTCAGCCTGGGCTAAGCCCTGCCTTTGGATGAGACCTCGAGTTTCATAACTCCTGAACAAATGAGGGGATATGTAGAAGTACCATCAATTTTTTTGTTTCTGACTGCTACAAAGTGATGTGTGAAGAAGAATTTACAAAAAAAGGGAAAAAATCCCAAACCACACCAAAAAACAGCAAACCCAAACCAACTCACAACACATAATTATTTTAAAACAGATAACTAGCAAAACAACCGACAACAGTTGGGCCAAGCATAGTCTTATAGTCTTCAATTTGGAACAAAAACAGGAAGCTAAACTCTCTGCTGGCTGAACTCCACCGAAGCCAATGTTTTGCTAGCAAAGAATTTGGCTCTGAGTTTCCCAACAGCAATAATAAAGCAGGAGATTTATTGCCTAAGTAAAAGAACAGACACTGCTCTCTGTATTTCAGTGCCCTTCTCCCAAAGCTTTCCTCCAGGTGAGCCAGCATGATGATGTGCTGCTAGTCCCTATGGAACGTGCTGATGAAGGGTAAGAGAACCAAACCACTAAAATTAACTTCAGCAAAACAGAGAAAAAAATCTGCAATTAAAATTCCAGGTAAATCCACAGCTGTGACAGTGAAAGAACTCACAGTGTTCCTACCAGTTTTTACTGTGCGTAGCAGAGAGAAGAGTGTGATTTGGATGAAGGGGTGCCATCTATCTCTAACCAACAAAACCAGAAATAATCACCTTTTCCATGATGTACCTGCAGGGGTGCAACTCATGTTGCACTCACAGAATCAGCTCTAACAAGAGCCCAGGGTCCATGTCACCAGCTCCCTTGCACAGCCCACATAATGAGGTTTTTTCCCTGTATCTGCTCTTCCACTTGGGCAGTAGGTCTGTTGTTTCACTGTATGCTGCTGTTTGAAGACTTTGGGCTTCACTCAGGTGTTCTAAGGATCTTGCATCGCTGTTTGGTGCGTGTGAACTGCCAGAACATGGGGCAAGGCAAGGTCATTGGTGAAAATACAGCACATCAGATCTGTTTCCATCTAGAGAGATACCAATAACTGAGCAGCTGCCCAGGGGGGCAGGAATGCAAACACTGATTCCCACCTCATGGAGGTTACTGAACTTCTTGGAGGCAGCAAAGGTGGTGTAATTTGTGCGTGTGTGGAAGCAGCTCAGGCAGGAACCTGGCACTGCCATTGTCCCCGAGGCTCAGATGGAAGCAGGAGCAGCCAAAGTTCCATTTGGCCACCCTACCACCCTGTCAGCTGCACCTCTGGAGCAGGGGTGCTGCTGATCAGAGCCTTTGCTTTCTCAGAACAACAAGGCTGCAGGTAATATTGGAAAATTATGATTTCAGCTGTTTCAAGATCCATAGCATTTTATACCTTCTCTTAAAACATAACCAGGGCAATCAGGGGAGCCATTCTGAGCCTTGTTAATCAGAAAGGGCCTTTTAAAGTGTTGCACTGTTGATATATAACTTTTATGAAATTGCATTATAAATGCCAGTTTTAGACAACTAGCATATTTGAATAATGTTTTTAAATGCAATGTTACTTTCACACTTGCTAATGAAAGGCTGATAACAGAGGTATAAACCAAGACCAAGGTATAAACAGATGGGGAGATGTGACCCTCTCCTATGGGGCTGGAGATATCCCTTCAGCAACAATCCCCCTCCATAGCCAGACAGCCTGGCCCTACACTGCCTGCCAGCTGCTGTGTCTCCAAGAGCCAGGAGAGGGGTAACAGGCTACTTAATGGGTATATAATCTTCCCCTGAGCAAAGGGATTTGCCAGCATTTAAAGGGAACCTTTAGGTGTTATGGCCAATGAAAGGTGTTTTTAGCTTGCTCAGGATCCCTTGCTGCAGTGGTTGAGGTAGCTCAGAGCCCAAGCTAACAGATCCACTGCTCAGCAGAGTCTCACACAGACCCTGCCTGGGTGCAGCCTGTATTCAAAGGCTGTCTCCTAACACAGCAAATTAAACCTCTCCCTCTGCCAGTAAACCAGCAGCAGCAGAGGATGGCAAACATGTTCTGCTGCACAAGGCAGCCTGGTGCTCCTGTGTCCCTCTGAACCAGCCTTTCTCAGTTCTCTGAGCTGGGAACCACCTGGATTTTGTGCCATGATGCCTGCAGCATTCCTTGCAATCCCTATGTCTATCCAGTGTGTAATTCAGGAGTTGCTATGCTTTTCATGGGGAAATACCTCTGAGTGGAAGCAGTAGGTCTCCATGGTTTAGCATATTATTCCTGCACAACAAATGTACGATAAAAGCTTTATACTGATATGAAAACAATGAGGCTTATCAGAAAGCACTTCCTGCTTAGGAAGAGGTTGGACGGAAGTCTGTAAACAGAGACCAGTGTGAGCCCAGTGTCTTTTACTCTCCCCACAAACCTCAGAGGTGAGACATGATACACTCCAGGGATGGAAAATGAGGAGAATACATAAGCATGAACACACACATACACACAATTCATCACGCAGGAAACTTTATTGGTTTATAGTGTTTTCTAGGTTAAAAAATGTGGAAGTCAATGTAGGCAAATTTAGGATTGAAATAAGTTTTAATTTCAAAATAACACGCACTGGTTTCTAAATAAAATGCCCAACCCCAAGCAGAGAACGAGTTCCTGTCTAAATAGGGATGAACAGAAAGAACCAAGGCAAACTGCTGAGAGCTTCACGTGGCAGCTGGTTCCTGCAGTCAGGAGGAAGCTCTGTTGCTGTGCAGATTATCTACCCAGAGGATGTTCCTGAGTGTCTCTAAGGATCTGTTTGCTCTTGGAAGGTGTCATTGCACATCTCTGGATTAAATTTGATTTTGTGTGGGGATAAAAAGCTGTTTCCTTCCAAATCACAAATATCATACTTTTCCCTTCACTTTTTCTTCCCTCAGATGATCTGGCAGTTCCAGGCTTCTCTAGCTAACTGTTGGAAACAGATGTATTTCAGCTTGGAACATGGCTGGAGATGGGACACTGCTCCATTTTCTGCAAATGGCTTTGCTCCTGGCAGCCATCCTTCTGCCACTGCACACTGCCCTGGGCTCCCCTGGACTGTTTGTCTCCAGTGCTTTGAAGCCAGGATGATGAGGAAGGGCTGCACAAGGAGGGAGAAATGGAAGGCTGGAGGACTTGTAGCGGATGCCGGGGGCTTTGTCATTAGGAGCAGTGGAGTGTGTTATTTCCACCCCTTGCTCCCCCATCTGCCTTTACACAAGACCCCTCTTCCCAGGAGGGTGAAAGGGCATTTTATAAATACAATTACAAAACTGTTGGGATCAATACCACGAGGCAGATGGATAGCTCAGCAGAAACAGATAGATTAGATGGTGAGATAAAATAGATTAGTCAAATTGATCCAGGACTGGTGAGATAAGGTCCTTCCCAAGCAGGCAACAATGGTGCATGTGAACATGCCTCTGTGACCCCCACACCCCTCCATTACTTTCCCATCTCTTCTCCCTTCGTCTGGCTTCATGTTACACTGAACCAGAAGAAAAAAAACAAAACCAAACATAAACAAACCAACAAACAAAAAAGAAAATTAAAAAGGAAAAGGAAAAGCAGAGATAAACACCACTAGGTGACTCAAAGCCCTCTACTCCACATCCTCCCCCCTTCCCAACCATAAACAGGATCTTTCAGCTGGGTGCTTTTCTTCTTTCTATGTCAGGATCCCAAAGTTGGCCACTGACAACAGAAACAATAGAAGGAGCTGGGAGCTGTGGCACTGGATTCAACAAAAATGGGGCCTGCTACCTAATGCTCATTTCCCAAGAATAAGTGTGATATAAGAATACTTGAATTATCTGGGTAAATCCAGGAGACCTGCATGAAACCTTGTCTAGCTAGTGGTGGAGAGGTGTGTATTATATACACATATTATAAGCATACTGGCCTTTTGTTTTCATTGCAACATATCTGCCCACACACATTCCTCTAGCAAGACAGTTGGGAATGACAAATCTACCCCAAACCACACCTGTCCATCAAAATCCAAGGAAATAATAGCAAATGCTACTTGTGTATCTCATAGCAAATTTACCATTGTAGGAGAAATCTTAACTTTGGTAACACTTTTGAGTGCTAAATTTCACAATATCTATGGCTTTATATTTAAATTCCTTCTACTCCTTTACTTTTTTTTTACCCTGAGGAAAAAATGAAGAGAAAATGAAAAATCCAGAGACACACTGCTTTTATAAATGCAGTTCCATCAGCAGCACTGGTAATTTCTTTTACCTTTGGCTATTTGGCTCACATGACTTACATACCACGTTACAAAAAAGCCACTCTTCAGAGGAGAACAAACATGCCACTTTTTCTGTCCCAAACAGCCTCTACCCTGTGGCTTGTGCCAGAGCCAGGAATAAATGGATGGGCATTCAGTGAGGCTGGGGGGACACAGCCTCCCAGCCTTGCTTTATGCCCTGAGGGAACGAGACCTTCACATGCAGATTTTGCCAAAAGGTCAGGGCCCAATTTATCTAACAGATTTAATGAAGTGCCCTATTTTATGTTACAGCAGTCCATGGAGTGGCATCCTGCTCTCCATCCTCCACACTCTTCATGTTTGCAGGCTGCTGGATCTTCTTTCTTTTGACCCCATGGTAAGCTGGTTTAAGGGGCTCAGGTGGGAGAAAACTAACTGTACTGCAAGCAGAGAGGCACTTGGTGCTGGTTTAGCCCACTGAGGTGGCTTGCTGCTGGCTCAGACAGAAACAGATGGGAGGGACTGGATAGACAGGGACAAAAGAGGTAAGGGAGGAGTAAGATTGACCCTTTGAGCAAGTCATAGATGATTAGCTCTGCTTAGCTATAGCCTTAAATGACACTCTGAGCCTTAAAGGGCCTAAACCATGTGTCTGATGAGAGGAATTGATAAACTCAGTCCCTAGTCTTGCAGTGGGATTTTTTATTCCCTCATAAAACAGCGCCAGTTAGAAAAATTGAAGTTTACTTATGACTAATTTCCTTACAAAGAAAAATTGAATTTGTCAAAGTTTTCTTTTGAAAGGAAAGACCAGACAAAAAAAGTTCCAAATCAAAATATTTCTATCCAGAAATCTTTAAACTGCAGAGTTTCGTGGCGCTCAAGAGACCCTTGTCCAGAGCCTTGCCTCAAGGCAGGATCAGCTGTGCTCAGTCTTCCCTGATAAACATTTCTCTGGCCTCCAGTGGTGAAAACATTGCCCTGGGAAGAGGTTAGCCAAAAGTCTCATGCTTCCATTCTCCCCCACGGTTTAGGCTGGTCAGACCACATCTCCCAAAATGTATGCAGTTGCTGTAAGTAGAGACAGGAATTGGTTTGATCAGGAAAACTCTGAGAAGAACATCACACAAAAACTGGTACCTCTTGATATTCAAAGCCCCACGGCAGCACACGCACACAGAGAAAGTCACAGTGTGTCAGAGCACGCACAGTGAAGTACATCTGGATGATTGGTCTAAATATTTTTTGATTTTGACACCCAACTCTGCTTTTCCAGTGTTAACTGTCTCAGCTGTGTCTAACAGGTAGGCACATGTAGGATGCCCATAGCAATCGCCTTATCTCACCCATATGGATTGCCACAGTCTCCTGCTGTTGGAGAAGTTAATGGATCAGTAATTTCAGTTACTGGCTGACGTGGAGAGCAGAAGGTATGGAAAGTAACTTTTGCCCCTGGGTACAGCACAAATATGCAATGAGTCTGTGCATGATCAGCCCAGTTGCTTCTTGGCTGCTGTTGACATTAAGAGCAAAAGAAGGGCTAAGGGGAACTTCCATCCTTTCTTGGATGCAGCAGGAAACATAGTGACAAAGTGACATAGTGATAAAGGCTGAGGTACTTTATGCCTTCTTTAATAGTAACAGCAGTTGTTTTCCAGGTACCTAGTCCTCTGAGTGGCAAGACAGGAACTGGTAGCAGGATGAAGTCTCCATAATGCCAGGGGAAATAGTCTGTGACCTGTTACACCACTTAAGACACACACACAAAAGTCAATAGAGCCAGATCAGGTCCACCCAAGGGGAGGGAGGGAAGTGCTTGTGGAAGTGCTCACTGAGCCACTTTCCATCATTTACCAGTAGTCCTGGCTAACGGGGGAGGTCCCATTGACTGCAGCTTACCAAATGTGATGTCCATCTACAAAAAGGGCTGTAAAGAGGATCTGGGAAGCCACAGGCCTGCCAGCCTGACCTTGGTGCTGGGGAAGGTCATGGAGTTGATTATCCTGAGTGCCATCATGGGCACATGCAGGACAACCAGGTGATCAGGCTCAGAGAGTGGTGATGAAGAGAGTTACATCCTGGGGGTGGCCAGTAACAGATGCTGTTCCACAGAGCTCAGCACTGGGGACAGTCCTGCATAATATCCTTATCAACAACATGGATGAGGGGATTGACTGTATCCTCAGTCAGTTTGCAGACAACACCAAACTGGGCAAGAGTGTTGATCTGCTGGAGGGCTAGAGGGCAGGAGGGCTCTCCAGAGGGATCTGGACAGGCTGGAATGGGGACTGGGGCCAATTGTATGAGGTTCAATACAGCAAGGTGCCAGATCCTACACTTGGGCCACAACAAGCCCATGCAACACCACAAGGTTGGGGAAGAGGGGCTGGAAAGCTGCTCAGTGGTGAGGCTGCTCAACAGCAGCTGAACAAGGACCAGAGAGCGTGTCCAAGTGGCCTAGAAGGCCAGTTGCATCCTGGCCTGTATCAGGAAGAGTGTGGCCAGCAGGACCAGGGCAGTGATTGTCCCTCTGTACTCAGAGCTGAGGAGACCACACTTTGAGTGCTGTGTTCAGTTCTGGGGCCCTCACCACAAGAAAGACATTGATGTGCTGGAGGGTATCCAGAGAAGGGCAGTGGAGCTGGGGAAGGGTCTGGAGCACAAGTCCTATAAGGAGAAACTGAGGGAGCTGGGGGTGTTTATCCTGGAGAGAAGAAGGCTCAAGGGGGATCTTACCACTCTCTGCCTGAAAAGAGATTATAGCCAGGTGTGGGTTGGTCTCTTCTCCCAGGTAACAAGTGATAGGACCAGAGGAAATGGCACTGAGTTGCCCCAGGGAAGGTTTAGATTGGATATTACGAAAAGTTTCTTCACAGAAAGGGTTGTCAGGCATTGAAACAGCCTGACCAAGAAAGTGGTTGAGTCCCAGTTCTTGGAGGTATTTAAAACACGTGTGGATGTGGCACTCAGGGATATGATTTAGTGGTGAACTTGGCAGTGCTAGGTTAATGGCTGGACTTGATGGTCTTAAAGGTCTTTTCTGACCTAAGAAATGTTATGATTCTATTCTATAATTCTGTGAATGGCAGGGAAGACTTTTGTTTTCAAGAATATAAATTGCAGTGAACTTGAGCCATTATATTAACAGTATTATTCATATCTGGTTATATAATAAATTGAAAACAAATGTGCCTTCCATCTGATTTGCAGCAGTTAATATACAGAAAAAATTACATTAAGGAAAAAAAAGAAAATAAAGGCTAGTCAGCTGCTCAAAGGTGTGACATCTATGAAAGAAGCCAAGTCAGAGAAGTGTAAGTAATTAAAATGGCCAAGTTAAACAAGATACAATTAAAGCCACTGCTTCCCCACCATCTCCCCAAAATTTCCAAATAAGGGTTTATGAATCCTGGGAGACCAGGTTAGCCCTAATTGTGTCTTGTTTAACTTGGCCAATTAAACAGCAAACTCTTCTCAGAGCTGGCCCTGCCTGCAGATATCACACCTTCTTTGCTTCTGACTGCTTTCTTCAGTTTTTCAAGCATATATACCATATATTTTTATTAGCTCTTGGGAATGTATTTCTAAAAATGCCCTTTGGTTCATACCCATTGCAACTATATGAACAGTCTTTTCTACCATATGTCATTTCCATGGAATAGTGGGAATTGTCACCTTGAGCTGTGATACCCTCACCTGCAGACTCTTTGAAGAGTGAACATTGATTTTTCAGAAGGATCTGGGAGAAGACCAAAAACACCTCTTGCCTCAAGACCCCATTCACAGCTGGAACTGAGCTGCATGCAAGGACAGTGAACTGGCACTGCTGATATTTAGGATGGAGAGAACTGCTGCTTTTCAGAAGAGACAAAGACTAACACCTGAATGGAAGAAGAGGGGACTGCACTTCCTCTGGCATAGGAAGTGAGCAAGCAAGAGAGTGAAATATCTCCTACCCCTATAGATTATCAAAAGATGGAAAGGAAATGATGAATTAGTTACTGCTTTTCAATAATTATTTATACTTGAAATTTGGAATTTTATATGCCTCTACCTAAATTAATAAAGCATACAAATTTTCAGAGGCCAACTGGTCTTCTGCCTGCAACAGGATTCTTTGTATTGTTTCAATATTTTAAAATTAAGGAAACAATCACTGCAGTTATGTGAACATCTCAGGCAAGGATCTGAAGCTTCAGAGGCTCTCACAGTGCTAATTTTTTCTAGTAGCTACTCCACTTTTGCATGAGGACTGTACATAGGAACATCTTCAAAAGACCCCCAGGTTGGGGGAAACTCCTAATTGTCTATTAAATAAAATGATACACAAATACTTCATTATTACAGAGGAACCAAGAAATCATTATTCTTACTTCTGAGAGGGGAAAATGGGCAAAGTGACCAAAAAACCTGACAAAAGAGCCATGCCAAGCCCCAAAGCAGCATTACACCATGCTATGTCACAAAAGTGCACAGCCTGAGGGACAGCATGTCCAGTTCTCAGGGGGGAAAATAGAAACAGACACCCACAGCTCTAACTCCAGCTCTGTTCAAGACTCATCTCAAACAAGCATCTCCAGTTCATTCTCCTGTAAGTAAAACAGGGACCAGGCTTCTCTAATTCACCGAGAAGTGGTAGCCAATAGTGTTCGCTTATCACCTTGGAAGAGTCAGGTGCCACGCAAATGCATGTGGGATGCTAACAACGTGACTACAGCACTTTCTGTGTCCCAAGAAGAGCACATACCTTTGTCCAGGGGTGCAGCACCAGCACAATCAGGCTTCTGATGAATTACAAATTATTAGGAAACTCTTTTTTCTTTGCTTTAACTCGAATTTCTTAAAATCAAACTGCTACTGATAAACTTGATTGAGAGTACATTTGGAAAATGTTTTGATTGTCTTTTGTTGAAATTTCCTACAGATTAAAAAGCTAAGGAGTTAAAAAAAATCACCATGACAAGCTGCCTGAGGAAGCATGCTAAGTAATGCAGAGCAGTAATAACAGTGATGAGGGAGCTTCACTCACTTGTATGCGGGAATCACCAGATGGCACTGTAACAACATTTAGTTTTCCAAATTCTTTCTCTAACTGGGCAAGAACTGCTGGGTTAATGAAGAAACAATACCTTCTTGTTATTGTGAATAAGTCATTTCGGGGTAGTGGGGAGAAGGGAAGGTATGAGAGATAATTGCTGCTTCACCTAAAAACTAATGTAGCTCCATACTGCCTGGATGTTACCTGAATAGCTCTGGCTTATGTATACAGTTAAATAAAGAAGGTATGCTAACAGGTGAAGTCTCTAGGTCATCTCCATTTTGTCTTTTACAGAATTTTGTAATGTTCTTTTAGCAGGAAATTACTACATATTTATATAGCTGTGTATGTATGCACAGATATATACATATGCACATCATTTGAATTAATCAAAACACAGAAACTTCCCTAAGGTTATGAAGCAAGGCAGTGGCAGAGCAAGAAATGGAAGCCAAGAAAACTCTAATAAACAGCTGTAACAGAAGTACCTTATTCATGTGTGAGTCACTAACACATAATTACTCTGATAACAAGTAACACATTCTTGGAGAGTCTCAGTTTTGATTTATGTCGCAGTTTCAGTAAATATAGAGGAGCTGCCAAATTTGCCTATATAAATTCCAGTGATCTCATTTATTTTAATCAGAAGTTTTGGGAAAATTAGACAAAGGGAGCTTCCCCCCTTCTCCCTTTTTTATTTTACCTTATTAATGTGGTGCTCTGGCATGAGGCTCTGTTTTGAACTCTGCTGAAGGAGCAAACATTTCCAAGGCCTGTTTATGACAAGATATAATTAATACCAGCGAAGAATTAAAGGAGATTTAGACAAAAAATACTGTACACATTTGGAGTTAAATAACAATTTGGCCTCATTAAAACAGGTTTCCACTTCCGACTAGTTTTATTCCTAGTTACAAAGGCCATCATTTGTCTGAGCAAAGACGAAAAAGTAGCTGTTAACATAGTGCAAATGAGAGTGAAATTGGAAGGGACATGTATGTTAATGAGCATCCGAGTGCCCCACAGTGCGCAAAAGCGAGCAGAGGAAAAAAAACAGATTCCCCTGATATTGTTGAAAAGCTAATGATTATTTGACGTGGCAAGGAATGCCCTGAACCTGCAACCTGCTTTACATGAAGATATGGTTGTTTGCAGGACCAGGTGCTACCTCAAAACACTTTGAGGACAATATTAATTTCTTGATAGGATATTAATTATTCATTTTCAGTTTTGGAAATAATTTCGTTTCCTTGCAAGGGAAGATCTGGCAAGAAGTGGCATTAGCTGTGCACTTAGAACCTGCCCTGGGTGCGTGAGCTCTGGTGTTTGTATGTGGTGATGCACTTAGCTAAATCTCTAGATGTATATGCAAGTTGTTGATTCTCTCCCTCAGTGGAAAACATATCACTACATTTGTGATACAAATGGGCTTGTGAATAAGCAGACAGAGTGAGCCATGTTTCACGCAGATTTACGCAGTATGCACACTCATCAAAGACAGAAAGGCCACATTTTCCTAAAGCCTGAGCAGAATTTGGCCTATCAGACTTGCATTAAAATTGTGCTGAATGGTTCTGTGTATGGGATTCCAAAAATCAGTATTGAAACCTTTTCTTAGTTAAAGATAACTAATTGAAAGCACAGACACTTGAGTCCTCTCCCATCAACAGCCCAAGCACTTGGACATCAAAGAGAAGAGAAGCTCAGTCCCCTCAGAGGGATTTAAACAATAATAGATCTGTCCCTTTTGAATGTAAACCCCATAAGCAGGAGGGCAGTGTTGAGGGCAAAATATGTGTAGGGGAGACACCATGTGCTGGTCCCAGCAACAAATTCCATTTGTTCTGTGAGTACCCAGAACAGTGCTATGTACTCCTAGGTGCTGCCCACGGGCACCTCAGCTATTTTGTGTGCAGCTTTGTGGGTGCCTTGTACACGTCCACAAACAGGCTAAGCATTTTTGACACCTTTCTGCTCATAGTACATACCAAACCATCTGCATGGACTTGGAAAATGTGATGGAAAGTTTGTCTCAAATTGCTAGCCAAATGTGCTTGCAACAGCCTGAATTTGCAATGGATCTCTTGTCTGGGGCACCTTCTGTGTGCTGCAAGAGAAGTGGCACTCCAAGCTCAAAAAAACCAAACTTGGGCAGGATTTAAGCCTGCAAAGGCATTTCTACTTCCTCCCAAGTGGTGCTGCAAGCAGAGAAAGAGCTCTTGGACACATACCCAACCTAAAAAAAAGCACTATTATCTCTAAAGCAACTGTTTTGCCTTGTTGCTGAAAATCTAAATGGGGGTCACTAATGTCTCAATACAAAACATTCTATTGTTTTAAACATTGCTGTGTTTATTTCACCCTTTCCCATTCATTATGCAAAGAAACATTGCGAGATAAACAAGAAGCATGAATGGTTGCATGGAGCCTGCCAGAATTCCCAAATATTTCATATTTTGGCCCCCGGGATGAATTTAGTCTCCAGACCACCTAACTAGAGAATGAACTGGATGTTGTAAATGTGTTTGGCCAAGATTACAAAAACTTCTGAGTTAAATCATTTTGCACTGCTCTGCTAACAAAATTTCTTCAGTATCCTCCTATTTTTTAGATCACACCTTGCCAGGGTGGTCTCGTGCTCGCACACCAGCTATCGGTCCATGGAAATACTGATTCACTGATGATGTTTGCAGTGTTTTCCAGACATGGAGCCTTTAGAAATCCCTCTGGGTAGCCCTCGAGCTTTGCCATAACTTTGCAAAGGGTTTGTAGATAGAGAGCCAGAGTCAAAAGGGCTTTAATTAACACTGCTCACAAACAATTGTGCAATGAAATGGGCTTTCTTTGAGCTTCATCATCTATAACATGCAATTATTGAACACCTGAATGTGGCTCAGACAGCTGATGCATGCAACAGAATCCAGGCAAGTCAGACATTTACTAGAACATGTATTTTAGCCATGTAAAGTATGGGATATTTTTCTGAAGGATCACATCCACAAGACGTCAGTCTTATCAGTGTGGCGTTAGAAGTATTGCCCTGCTGAGACAAATGTGGGTATTTTTCCTTTTCCTTTTTTACATCTCTTTTTCCTCCACTTTTATCGTCACTGCCTCCTCTCTGCAGGTGTAGTTTGTCAGGCTGCTTCATCCCTTCCCTGATGTGATATTTATTCTTGCCTTCAGCAGAGTCCACAGACCTGATCTTCCTTCTCTTTTTTTCCTGGTTTCTTATTCAGTCTTCTTACCACAGCTACTCTCTATCAGACTTATTTTAGATGTTTATTCTTTTTTTTTTTCTTTTTTGTGTTCATTGGATTTTTTGCACTGGCTATGAAGAAATACCCCACATTTTCTGATTCATAGTGTTGTCTTACATTCTCTCCAGATAACATATTTTTATATGCCAAAGCAATAGACCATTAAAGTTGCTGAATCTGAAAATATGGGCTCTTCTTTTATTCAACTGTCTGTCTGGACATACAGTTCCCAACTCTGCTAAAGGATTCAAAGAGATGATGTCAATCAAATGTGGATGGCACATCTTCATGGCAATTGTTTTACTGTGATCAAAACTGTTGTACATAGTGCCCATGTTTCAGTCAACATTCACAAAATACTCTGTTTCTATGATGTGTGTTTGCTCATCCTTCCTGGCTGAAAAACGAGAAGAAAAACTCTGGTTTTGTTCCCATGCTAAGCTGCACAAACACAGTTGTTCAGTGAACTGAGAGAGAGTTTGCAGCTTCATCCTGGAGAAAGTAAAGATACATCCCTCTCTCACAGTCACTGCTCTCAGTTCTGATTTTCCAGCAGCTGGCAAAGCAAGGCAAGTTATGGTGGAAAAGCTCAGCAGAGAAATGAACTGTTTTAAGACATTCTTTTTTCACTGTGAAAATACCGATAGTCACCGATAGCTACTCCCGCAGCAGACAGCACCCGCTCATAGGTTGCAGCAACACAGCACCACACTAGCAGATCTACAAAGGACTTTAAAGGAGCTGGCACAGTGAGCTTACAGCCTAAACACCAAACAAAGAACCAAACAAAAAAAGCAAAACAAAGCCTTAAGGGAAAGAGCCAGTGTGGTCGTGGGCCACCCTTTCTACCATTCTGTCTCTCTGAGAAACTAAAGCTGTCTTCACTTGCTTTTCAATCAAGATATCAGAAATTGTATTAGGCATTTCCTTAAATATTAATTGTTGCCTTTCACTTTAGTTTTCACAGATGAAGAAAAGATACATTACAAGTATTTATGCCTTTACCATCACCACATATACTAGAACTGGAGACCCCAGGAGGCTTTCCCAGGGAAACAGTTTCCACAGATCTGCACTAAATACTTCTGTGCTAAACCCACCTTTCCACCTTCAGTCTCCCTCCCCTCCTGTGGCATTGCCTCCTATGGCAACGCATCTGCACAGCTGAGAGTCCTGCCCTGACAAGGAAAAAAAACCCCAAACCCAAAACCAGTTTTCGCTTCAGCTGCACATTGCAATTTGTCTTTGAATCGTTAGACAGCAGCATGCAAAACATTGCTCTGATTCAGCAGAAGCTCTTCACAGCCAGAGCATGAAGCCCTTGCTTGAGCCTCACAGGAAAGAAGGAGGGGTTTCAGCTGTGTTGTTTTATGATAGGGCAAGTTTCTCTCCTTTCAAACTATATGAAGTTGCCAGGAGAGTAAGAAAAAGGAAAGAGAATAACTAATAACATATTGTCTCTCAAAGGTTCTTTCTCAGCATGTTCTTGTCCTGGATGCCCATTTATTTATTTATCTGACTTAAAAAATTAATACTTTTTCTCAAAGAATTTAGCAGCAGACAAGAACCCTGCTTAGCATTTGCTGAAGTCAGGCAGGTTTACCTTTATTTCCAGATGACAGGACCAGTCTCGCCAGGGGCCCATGCAATAGTAATCCAATGTTGTTATTGTTACTAAGTTGTCCTAAAGAAAGTTAGAGGTGGTTTATCTTTTAGAGCACTCTTTTCTAATGAATTGGGAACACATCTGACTTGGGTCCTTGTACAGGGCCTCCCTTGAGCCCTCTCACCCCTACTTGTTACTGGCTTCCTGCTGATTTACAACAAAACTTTGACATTTGGTCTGCTCCTTAATAAGGGCCTGTGACATTGCCCAGGTATGAAAAAGGAGAATAAAATTATGTGGGTTAAAAATGATATAGCTCTTTGAAGGTGGAGACAGCAGAACAGGGCTTCAAAGTCCAGAGAGAAAAACGATACCCACAGAAGGCTCTTTGTTCGGACGGCTCGGCTGGCATAAATCTCCCAGCTGTGGTTCTTTATACCACCTCTAATTATTTGAAACTCGTTTATCATTTGAGCGTCAAATAATTACAACTGGTGTAGAGAAACAGAGAAGAAGAAGAAGGCAGGCAGGCAGGAAAAAAGGGAATGGAAGGAACAGATACCATAGGCCATTCAATTGGGTGATTTTGAACAGGAAGAGCTTATTGAATTATCTTGATAAGGGGACTTGAATAATTCCTGAATTTCAGGCAAAAGCAAACCAGGCCCCTTGATTGTTTGTATTAGAGGAGTATCAGAAGCCCTTTGACTGCAAAGGAGAATACAAAACTAGAAAAGAAGATTCAAATTAAACATTGGAGCAGTGATAACTCCCTGAAATGCCCAATCAAAAAAGCAGCACTGTTTTAAGAGTGCTGCCTACAATTCAATAGTGTTACAGCTCTCTGGTGTCAGAGGCCTGAAAAGGAGCGTAGGTGTTCCTGCACACAGTAAATGCCAACCTAATTGAGTTCCTGCACTGCAGCATGAGCAATGCAATGATCAAGGGCTTAAATCCTGCCCTGACTTACCTTTTTTTTGAAAACCCACCAATTCCAAAAGGATTGCTCTTCAAATGTTCTGAAGTTCCTATATAGAAATATTCACTTCCCTTACTCTCCACTTCTTTTATTATTTCTCTGTCTTCTGCAAATGTTTAATACAAAGTAAATTCAGGCAAGGTAGAAGAAAGACAGCACAACTTTGCTAGATAAAATCTATGCCTCTCTAAACTGTGACCTCTAACCTCTCTAATCTATAACCTCTGTATCTAGATAAGTGATAAAAAACAATGGATAAAGGCAGTGGTATGTCCCTGTTTTCATTTACAAGAGTTCCCTTACAAACAAAGAATAGGATGAGAGGGAAAACAGATTAAGGTGATGGAGCGAAAAAACCCAGCAACCAACATAAAGCTGGCTGAGAAACAGAAAACACACACTAGAAACGAATTTCCAGAGTTATGCAATAGGATCTGTGTTATCGGGGAGAGGGGTCGACACACTGTACCTACAGGTGCCAAAGATATCAGGCGAAGGTTTCCAATGGCCCCCAGGAGGAGGGGGAAGGAGGAGCAGACGTGCATCTGTGAGAGGCAGCTGCTCCCTGCTCCCACCAAGCGGAGTCCCGAGGGGAGCTGGGAGCTGAGAGTGCATCTCGCCTGGCCCCACGGGCAGCATTTTCCCGTGTTGAGCATCACTGTTCGCTGCTCACAGGGCTCCTACTGCTGCTGTTAAACCGTAATTTGGGAAAGCTAGTGCCTCCTGGAATGCCACCACAGTCCCGGTGTGCTGGTGACTAGCCTAGGACGGTGAGCAAGTCGTGGAAAGACAGAAAACAGGCTTCAGAGCCGCCTATGAGGAACTGGAGGGGGAATCGGGACAGGAAGCAAGTCAATAGAGGAACATTTCTGAAGCACACCTGGTGGGGCACGAGCAGCAGCCCAGGCCAGTGAAGAGATGCTCAGGTGCTCAGGAGAGCAAGGAGCAGAGCAGATACCCTGCAGCAGAGATCTGCGCTCAGCATCGTTTCCAGTGCCGGTCCGAGACCCCGAGTCCCAGAGAGGAACAGCAGCCATGCTGGGATCAGGGGCCAGTCCCTGCTGTCCTTCCCCTCCCGTTAGCTGTGCCTCCAGCTTGCCTTGCAATCACTCCTCCTTACCCTCTTCCTCCATGAAACGACCCCCTGCGCTAAAAATACCCCCCTGCAGCACTTGGTACGATAGATAAGCCTGGCAAAGCTCTTGTGGGAGACGCCGTGCTCACATCTGCTTGTTAAAAATATCACATATTATTAAAAAAAAAAAAAAAAGTTTCTTGTGACTAATTTCAACAGCAAACCATATGGTCTTTTTACTTCTCCTGCACTCATAATAATTAAATGGCTAATTTCCCCTCTTAAACTACCTTCGGCCCACAGAAAGAAACAAAGGAAATCACAGCTATTCAGCTACAAAACATCTTGTTAAAGCACAGCAAAGAGTTATGCAATTAACCCCACAAAAGCCGGAATTTCACAGTTATATCTAACACTCCGCGTTAACAAGAACAGGCTTTAAATGGAGCCTTTTTTTGTTGTTGTTGCTGTTTGCTCGCACAGCAGTCACAGTTAAGGTCAGGTGTCAGACCAGATTTAAACTATAAATGTCTGTTTCCTTGGGGTTTTTTTTGTGAGCCGGAGTCAGCGCCTTATTGTGATTTAAATCAGCCGCTGGGTGCTTTGGAGAAGGCTTCCATTAAAGTGGGGAACAAAGAATATGATTGCTTCCCCGGCACGGCCGCCTGCGTATCTCCCGCTGCATTGTGCTGAGGCGGGAGCCCTCCGCGCTGCTGTGTGCGGCCGATGGGCTTCGGAGCTTCATTTTGGGGCTGTTTCGGGGCAGGTCGGGCCTCGCCGGCTGCCGTCCCCTGCCTGCCGGTGCCTGCCCAGCCCCGCAGTGCTCAGCCGAGCTCTTCTGCCGGCTCCCTGCACCAGGCATGGCCGTGCCCGCAATGCTGCCTGGAGTCCAGCAGGCCCTCGCCCGGGAGCAGTGCGATGCTAGGGGTTTTCAGATTTTGTTTGCAAACCGGCTGGGGCGGTGCTAGAGGGGTTATTAAATTGGCTGGGAAGGTGCTTAAAGCAGAGAAGCATTCCTACAGGCTGCAGACCCCAAGTCCAGCTGGGAAGTGCTTGCTCCTGGGTGATGCTGTGAGCATCATCTCTCCTGGGCTGTGGGGCTCAGAGGCTGTCCCCAAAGGTGGCAACTTTGCTGCAAAGCCAAAAGCACTCGTGTTGTCTTTCAGTCACCTTCCTCTCTGTCCCGTTCCTGTCAAACAACCTCAAGGTCCGCGGTGTGGTATGTGCCAGTGGAGCCTGTCCCTGTGAGGGACCATGGGATGCTGAACAGGAACACGTCTCCAGCACCCAGCCAAGTGATGGGCTCTGCTGGAGGAGCAGCAGAGGAGGGTGCTGGTGGCACAGGACGATGAACAGCACCACGATTGCATTCAATGAGACAGAGCAATGCTCTGAACTGAATTTTTCAGGTTAGGTGAGGCTGCCCATTCACCTACTGTATTGGAGTGCTCGGATTGGCACTTAGGAGAATAAAATGGGTATTCAGGTGCCTAAATGCCTGCCTGAAAATTAAAACTTAGAACTGTGTGCCTTCATTCAGACGATCAGGTTTCAAAATTGGAATGAGAGATTGCATGCCTGAGTATAATTTAGAGAGCAGACTCATTATGGATAGTTTGAGAAAATCCTTCCTGACTGAAAATGAAGCAATGACCAGACTGTAAATACTGAAGAAAACTGCAGTGGTGTGGGGCAATTTTCTTGATAAGATGGGCCACTAGATGACACTTTGCATAGTAACATGGTGGACTGAATATTTCCATGTTACATTTTAATTTTCTGTCTTGGTAAAGCCTATTATGGGCTGGTGCCAGGCAGCCCATGGACCATAAAGCTAGCTAGGGCCTTCCTAAAATACCTGACTTCCTGATAATGCTGGTGGTGTCTAGCTACATTCTCACACATGAGAGTAGAAGAAAAAGAAACTTGAAGAAGAAAGAAGAAATAAACAGAGAAAGGAAGACCACAGGACAACAGAGAGAGAGAGAGGGAGGGAGCTGGAAGCAGGCCAGGGCAAGGTGTGGTGAAGAGGAGGCATCACATATGGAGGAAGGGCTATAAGGTGGGATACCAAGAAATCAGGAGGGGTGGACAAAGTAGCTGTGGGATCTGACAAGATAAAAACTGGCCAAAAATAAGTGTGGGAGCTGGGTAGAAAAGGGTAGTGAAGCTCAAGAAGATGGAGCAAAGGAGAAGAAAGAAGAGCAGGAGAGGGCCACTTGGGAGGAATTAGAACATAATTATCCACCCATAAGTTCATACAATATAAAATAGTGGTATTTCATTCAGAAAAAATGTTCCATGTGTTTTCCCAAGCAGCAGCCTTCAAAGCCAAGAGAGAAGAAAGAACAGGGGAGAGCAAAAAACACAACTGTATATTTCAAGTGGGTTTCTTATATTTCAGAGATTTTATGTATCTGGCATTAATTATGAAAACATAGAACAACATCTTTTGTTTGTTTTGTTTGCTATGAATTACAGTTTCCACTGATTAAAGAATTGAATTTAGAAGGAGATACAGCTCTGTCCAAAGATAGGATATAGATTTCTTACATTACACTATTTATCTATCTCCGCTTAAGAAAACAAATACACACATCTACTGGAATTTTCTTGACCATTTATCAGCATTTCTCCCTGTGATGTGGATCTAAATGCTGCATTTTTCCTGTGCTTTCTTCCTTTATGCTCCAGCTGGAGAATGACCAAAAATGTAAGATTTATCACTAAATACTGCAATGTAAAAGTTAATTGCACTAGCATATTTTGGGTTGGGTTGGGTTTTTTGGGATTTGGGTTTTTTTGTGTTTTGTAGTTTGTTTGGTTTGGTTTTGTTTTAATTAATTTTTTGAATGACATGTTCGTTTTTAGTGAAAGCAACTAATTCCAGTTGAGTGTTTTGCATGAGAGTGCATAACAGCCATGCCCAGTGGAGCTGCAGGTGTCTGGGGAAGCTTTGCTTCATCCTGCCAGCCAGAAGCCTGTTTGCAACTGCTGGTGTTTAACCAGTGTTGGCTGGTTGGGGTGCATCTCCACCACAGCATCCACACAGCTCAAGTCACTAAAATACCTAGATCCAGCAGATCCTTGATGATTTCACTCCCAGTCTGCTTGAGTGGCCCCAAGTGTAACCTCCAAAAAGGCATGCCTGCATGGATGGTATTTGCCTTTCTTTCGTAAAAACAGATGAATAGGGGAGATAGATACACTGGGGCAAAAAAAAAAAGGATGTTCCCTTGTCCTGTTCTTCAACCCCTTCAGACTCAACAATCTCTAAACCTTAGGAAGAGAGTCCAACAGATTTTTGGGAGCAGGTGTACATGAGGAAATACAAAAGAATCAGATCAAATACTGAGGAACCTCTTTCTTCCTTTGCTTACTACCTTTTGTTGCTACCTCTGTGTAAGGTCAGCAAAGCCTGGTTTAATATTACAACACAAGACAGTGGTCATAGAGGTGCTGTGTATGTAATGCTTATTGATGACTTCTGGCCAGCAAACAATGTGAGCTAGTCTGAGCACAAAGAGAATTTTTAACCTTTTTCTACTGCTGAGATGTCCTATGTTTCAGCTGTGGATGTTGGGAGTATTCTCCTTAAAAACCAGTCACATAATGATGCCAAGAAACAAATGACTTGAGGAGTGTGAAGACCCAAAGAATTAGTAAATGTGTAGACCCACGGGATGGTGGAAATGCAGCACACTTTACTGTCACTTACAAATGATAACAGAAAATTACTGGGTGCAAATGGATCTCTAATTATAGCCCACTCCCCCACAGCTAGCATATTGTCAGCATCGTCTTCACAAAACATTTACGCTTTCCCTTAGGGATACCTACTTCTGTTTTGGAAAAAGAAATCACAGTTGCTTGGAATCTAGAACACAGCAAATTCATAACAACAGAACAAATTAATCTAATTTAGCAAAAAGATTGGTCATTTTTTAAAGGTGAAAATCAGTTTGCAATTTCCATCTGCTCCCATGGAAGTCAAAATATATTTTGACTTTCATATCTGGGTCTGACAATCATAATCCATAATACAAACGGTAATAAAATTTCCTATGACAAAAAAGGACCTAGAAATACAAGCAAACCTTTATCAGTTCCCTCTCTCACCTCACCAAATGTGGATGTTTAAAGTTAGATACTTCTGCCCAAACCTGCAGGAGATGAGCCCTGCCACATCAAAATGCATTCCCTCTTTAAAATGTGGTTTTAGGTTCCCAATTGTGGGTTCCTGACTTGGAAAACTGGGAAAACGTCACTGTCATACAAATTGCACATTTGGCTTCTCCTCCAAGGGTTGGTGTCTGATTTCTGTGCATAAAGTGAGGCAAGTAACTTCCCAGCCTTTCCCTGCCGCCATTTAGTGGCGTCTCCAAACTGCTACCTGTTTTAGAGTAGCTGGAAGCTGTACATCCAGCCATTCCCAGGAAACAGTGAGGAAAAAGAGTGCTACTTTGCTGCAAAAACAGGTAGAGAGCTTTATCCTAACAAGTGCTACTAATCCTCTGCTTCTATCAGCACTTGGATTTGCACACAAACCACAAAACCAAGTGGTTAGGTGAAAGACATAACTCAGGCATATCCCACTCAGCTCTAGCCATAGAAAGTGCCAGTAGAAAAATCTTGGAATTCCTGAATTTTTCTTACCAAATCAAGCTTAAGAATTTTATTTTTATATTGATTGCCTCTTGCATTCTGAGGTCCTTGAATGAAGGGCATTCTATAAATGTAAATTTGATGGACTGATGCATGTATATTCATGAGAATGTGGCTGGAACTGAGTAGGTTAGTGTTAGTTAACACTCCAATTTTGTCAATAAGAATCAGGAAAAGGAGGGGTTAATGGTTCACTCTTATAATCTAACCATATCAATGCCATCCACTAACCTGGACAGTGCAAGAGCATGTCTGTTATGTCAGCCCTGTATTAATGATTTTCCAAATCTGCAGTTAACATTTAGATTATGTTGTTCTGGCACTTGTTTCCATCTACTATTTTCTGCAGAAACATTTATGTATAGCAACATGCAAACAATTCAGTGTTCAGGAAAAGATGGATAAACTATGCAGCTGAGCTATGGGTAGACAGCAGGTATTCATGGCCATAAAGAAATATAAAATGAGAAACGGAATTGTAATGCAGCAGAGTTCAAGCATGTTTGCTGAGGCAAAGCTCACAGGGAAGTGCATTTATGCCTCTTGCTAAGCCCTATGGTAAACATGGTAACACCCCCAGCAGCAAAATCTGTGCTGAGGGCCTTCCACAGTGCAGAGCTACTCTGGTGGTAGCCATCAGCACTCACCGTAGGAGCACTGACATACACCATACATTGATGCCTTATTGCCCAGGCTGTCCAGCCTTATCTGGACCAGAGGCACAGTGATAACATGGATGGCTGCATAGTGCCCCCACGGTGTTACTGCCCAATGCTTGTATGATAGCTCTGCCTCTGGTTGCCCCCCGTGCTGCTATCACTGGCAGTAGGACAACAGCAGGAGGTGTCTCAAGTAATGTGATCCCACTGCTCAGCCTCCAGACTGTTTTCCTTTGTGCAAGCCTGTTTTTTGGCTGGTTGGTTTTTTTTTTTTTTTTTTAATTGAACTAGCATTTAACCCAACTTCCCCTGAAGTTCTTGGGTAGGAGAGATCTTTTGGCTCCAGCCAGAGATAATGCTTTGACCACTGTGGAGAGGAAGCATGCATCGAGCCTGACATCTGTCAGAGCCTGTAGCTCTCCACTTGTCTCTGCCAGGAAATGCAGTCCAATTTCTACGCTCCTGTGGTCTAACTGACAAGCTGATTTCTCAAGCTCCTTCATAACCCTTGTTGCTAACATCCTTCTTTCTCAGGGACATTTTTTACAAATCAAAGTGATATTCCAACTCCCAAAGCTGGTGTTGTAAATGTGATAGTGGTTCTCCTTCTGATGTTTTTGGAGCCAGTTTCCACAAAGGCATCAGGGACACGAGTCACAGCAGGCGCTGCTGCTGCTGCTGCTACTGTCACCAACACATGGACCAGAAAATGGCTGGAGTTAGATGACACCACAACCTCAGGCCTCTGAGAGCCACTGCCAACTGCATAGCTAGATGAGAGCTAATGGAATAGTGGGAAATGAATGTCCGTGTGCCTCCAGTATTGTATTATATTACATTAGTGTAAAAATGGCCTGAGTGACCTCATGGAGCACTTGTATGATGAGAACACCCTTGTGAAGCTACAGCTGTTTTGAACTATTAAACGTTCATAAGCCAGACATGATTTTCCTCGCAATGCTTCTGCTAAATGAGTGGCTACGTATTGCATTAGCATTCCCAGATGCCCTCCCTCGGCTCAAGCAGCCTCGGGGTAAAAAAGGCAGGAAGGCTCTGGGATGCACTTCTGCGCCTGAGAACTGCAGCGCAAATCACCCTAATTGTTTGTTAGATGAACAATGATCACTAATTAACATTGTTAAAATGTCATCAATGATCACTAATTAACATTGTTAAAAAATTGTTAACAAAGGAAATTTAACAATATCTTAATTAGGAAGGATTTCTAATTTGTGATATAGAGCATGTTAGACAAACAAGGCACAACTCTCCCTTTGTTTTTCAACTCTGCAGCAGGAGAGATTACATGATATGACACAACACACTCTGCGTTTGCCGTTTATCATTTTGCGTCCTCGGCACAATTCTGCTATATAATTACGGCCGGGGCTAATTTTACCTGTGTTATTGTTTGCCCTGTAATTTAGAGAGACTGGGCCGTGTTGATGCTATGTGATTTACTCTGGGGCCGTCAATTGGCTTTTTGCCACAGGACTACTGCTCACATGTTACTGCAATGAAGTGCATGCATTGCAAAATGAAAAGAACCTTTTCAGTGTTTTAATTTACTTAATAATACTGTGTAATGTAGTGGCTTTCTTCAGGTTTTCTTTTTTGAAATGTAATTTATCCACAGCCACTAACCTTTCAGTGCTGTATTCTACTTCAAAGCCACTGTACATTGTTGGAAAAGTCCCCTCCTATTATCTATTACTTAATTATTAAAAAGCGTCTACTCTGTTTTCATAAATTATCTATGTATCAGGGATGTTGGCTTATGAGGAAGAAAGGCACACACACCCACATGCGTGCAGGCTTGGGGAGGTTACAAAGTTAATTATCCCTGATGGAAATTCAGTAATGAATAAAAACCCCCTGATTTTATTTCACACAGTCCTGGCGTCAGGGAGTGAAAAGGTTTTGGGAACTTCCAGAGCAAATTATCTTTAAAAGTAGCACAGAAAAGTTGGCACACTCGCCTCGGTTACGCTCTGCTTGGCAGAATATTCCAAATATCTGACATCGTTCCTGAAGGGAGTGTATTTATTGTATAATACCAAAGTCTGTCTCTATTGTACTCCTGTTATTGGAGCTGGGGGGATTTTATTTGCCTATTCATGTCTATTTTCCTGATATCTTACCTAAACCTCCCCTGACTCAGCTTCATGCCATTTCCTAGAATCCTGTCACTGGGTAGCAGAGTGAAGAGTTGAGTGCCTGCCCCTCCTCTTCCCCTCACAAGGAAGCTGTAACTGTGATGAGGTCTCCCCTCAGTCTCTTCTCCATGCTGAACAGACCAAGTGCCCTCAGCCACTCCTCATAAGGCTTCCCCTCAAGGCCCTTCACCATCCTCATTACCCTCCTTTGGACTCTCTCTAACAGCTCAATGTCGTTCTCATACTGTGGCACCCCAAAGTGCACACAGGACTCGAGGTGAGGCCACCCCAGAGCAGAGCAGGACAATCCCCTCCCTTGCCCGGCTGGTGATGCTGTGCCTGATGCCCCCCAGGACAGGGCTGGCACTCCTGGCTGCCTGGTCTGGCAGCTGGAGCACCTTTCTGAAAAATTACAAACATGGTTTTGAATATCGCCCAGGTGCAAGGGAAGTCAAGCTTCTGACATTCCCTTTTGCTCTCCTTACATGTGTCAAGTGCTGCGTCTGGGGTCGCACCAAAGGTTTCTTGTCCCATGGTTTGTTTTCAGAGTTTGGTTTAGCAAGTAGGAGGAAAAAAAATAAAGTTAAAAATCTGTTCAATGTTACTTTTTGTGTTTTAATTCCTTGATTGCTTGGGGAATAAAACTATCAAAAGTAATTATTCTCAAGGTCTTGTCTTGCCCTCCTAAAGTGCTATTGAAAATTCAATAACACTTGTTTTCTTAGGAGTGACATTGTTTGGCTCCAATTACATAGGGACACTTCTCCCTTCTCTTCATGCTTATCGCTCCCTCATGAAATACATTGCCTTAATGTATAAAGCCATTCTGATATTTGTTCTCAGTTAGGTTTTGGAAAAAAGAGCCTGCCTTTTTTAGACCACTGTTAAAGTGGCAGTCTGATGTACTTTTTCTGGAAGGTTCAATTTTTCAAGCTTAGTTGGCCATGTAAGTACTAAAACCAATATATAGTTGCTTTAATTTGGCCTCTGAAAATTGTTGTGGTTTTTTTTTGTATAAAAACTATATTATTTAAAACTCTGATCTTGACTTATCCTGTTTGCCAGCTGTAGATTTTCTTGTTCAGGTGCTACAATTATCTTCTGAAATTCTTTTGAGAGGATATTCCAAAATTTTAAGTTTACTGTAACTACAAAAAGGGTCCTTCACACACCAGACCACATGGTCATTATTTTTATTCCTATCAGGTTCACCACCCCCTTTTATATACCTCAAAATGCTCTACCTGGCTTCCAGAGCTCTCCTGACTCCCTGTGTTAGTCTTTTTCACATGCTCCTCATTGTGTTCTGCAACTGGGACTGTCACCTCATTGATGCATGATGAAGATACCCATAAGCATGATGAAGATACCCATCTTTCCAGCTAGGTGAGCTGCCTTTACTGAAACAGCGCCTAAGATCCTCTTATTTATTTATTTATTTTTATTTTTCACGAAATACTCACATTTTTGCCAAACAAGTAGGTGTGTTGGGTCCTAAGGATTCAGAAGAATGTCCTTCCTTGTCCTCCTACCATAATCCAGTTTCACTGGCCTGCTCGTATCTGTCCTACTATATATCCTGGCTATAGATGTCAAAGCCAGCAGCAAAAAGCAGCTTTGAGAAAATATTCACACTTTGTTCCCCCCTATACCTATGCCTTGGGCTTGATACAGAAATAAAGGGAAATTTTAGGAAAAAAAAGAATAAACTGCTATGTGAAATACGCTATCACAGTATAGTCACTGAAGAGATATTTAGAATATGGTTTTAAATTAGACTTTCCTGCTGCATGTTCAGTTATTATTTTTTATGGTTACCACATCAAATTGGGTTACTTTTTTTCAAAATCCTGTTATATTGTCATTCCAATTCCTGTATGACACAGATGAAATTTAATGCTGATTCTTAATATGATGCTACACTAACTACAATATTAGCAACACACAAAAGTGCACAGAGGCACCTGTGAACATCATCCTTATTTTCCAGAATTTCTCTATAGAAACCTGAGTGTTTGCAGTAGCTACATTAATAGCTTTCTACAAAATATCCTTGGTTTTTTGTTTATATATGAACCCCTTAATACTTTCTATTTTCAGGATTTTACTTTCCCTTCCCTTATTTTAGTAACCAAAAATACCTCTGAACTACAGTAGTGTGCTATTTTATACAGCACTGCTAAATCTACAGAATACAGTACACAGTGTTCAGGAAATAAATAAAAGATTATTTTTAAAAAACAAGTAACTACTGTAGCTTTCAGTTTTCTTCCCTCACATTCAAATAGGGAAGGGGATGGGAAAAACACAGATCTTTCTTTCTACCACAGTGTTCAACATTCCCAGAAATTTAAAATAATTCGTTTACCAGGAAGAGGTGAGTGAGAGTGCTGGGTAAGGGTGGGTTGTGCTGGGATTAGGATCAGCACTCCCCCAGCCAGTACTGATACACACTTTCTTAAGGGAAATCCATAGTAGCAAAGCCACCATTTGCAAACTGTTATTTCAACAGGAAGTAAGGGAAATATACTTCAATTCCTTTCACCAAACTCCCTAATGCATCCCATACACATTTATCACCATAGAAATCTATTGAAATAAAAGATAGTATGAACACAATGGTTAATTATAAGCTGCTGAAATGACATAAGAATAAATATAGGGCAGCAATAATGTACCTGAAAGAAACATAATGTATACACATATTGCAGACAGATGGGAAAGATACCATTAAAACTACTGAGTGCTGATGTAGGATGGCAATAAAGGTTCATCTGGGTCATCATTAGGCACAGATGGTGTAGGAACAGTGAAGCACAACAGTTTCAGGTGCACCAGGTTGAATTCCACTTAAAACAGGAAGGGCAACTCCAGTGGGTCTGTGGCTTCTTAAGAAAAATCCTATGAAGTTAATAGTTTTGTTTGCTTATTGTGCTCATGTATTTCTTGATGAACTGCAGTAACATTGGTAATCTTTATATTCAAGCTTCAGTTTATATTCAGATCTAACACAAACAGAATTCGCAATAGGTCTTGTATAAGATCAATTTAGAAAGATTTAAAACTTTTCACTGTCATTTCACATTTGTAATGCCTTCTCTATTTGTCTTCTGCTCTTCTTCAGTGGGTTCAGCCTCAGATAACTCTCTTAAATAGCAATCTCTTTTCTTTCATCAAATGCAGTTTTCATCCAAGACCTATTCTCTGAGCTACGTGATCACCTTCTTCCTCAGACCCTCCAGATCTGTGAGTGCGCTCCTTCTGCACAGCTTTCCAAACACCATCAATTGTCCTGCTGGTTATCAAGTCCCACACAGCAAGAATGTTTTCCAAGACACATCAGATGTTGAAACTCTTCCAAAAACTCTCTTGACTGGTGTCCTGCTTGCCTTGTCCATCACGCCAAGTAGTTGCATCACTGTTTGTTGTAAATAAAACATGTTAGAATTGGTAATCACTCCTCGGGCTGGTGCTTGCACAACTGGGGTGGTAGCAAGAATGCAACTCGAGTGCGTGGATGCAAACCACCTGGGCAAGATAAATGGATAAGTGTGTTCCTGAGGATCATCAAGGCTGGTAATACTGAAAATGCTGGAAACCCTTGCCCTTTGTTTGAGAGCTAGTGAACACGTGGCCCACGTAGGTCACGTAGGCCTGCAATACCCTCAGGTTTTATGGGACGGAGCCAGCAGCATCACCCTAAAATACATAAGCTGGGCTGTGCTTTGCACCCTTGAGTCCTGGCAGTCCTCCCATGAAGGGATAAAGGTTCTTTGTGGTGTGAGTTCCCCGAAGAATCCTCCTTCAGCTCTGTTGACCATCCACTGCTGTTTGTAGCAATGCCATGTAAATTTCAAATTGTTTCTGCCAAATATTACCAGAGTACAGCGGGAGAGAACTCCAATTTTCATCCTTCTTATTTTTTTAATCAATGTATTCCATTAATTATCTTCCTGGATAAACCACTTGAATTTTATGCTGGATTTTAATGAGTCAGTGTTTCAGTTTATTGATCTACGTTAGATTCATCCTCTTTTACACACAACTAAGAGCTGATACAGATTCACCATTTGTCTGTGTTCTTTGTATCTCTACCTTTCTTTCTCAAGGATAATAGCCTCCCTGGACTTTTAAATGATACTTTCTCTCAGGGTTTAAATACACTTTTTCAATGCCCCTGGGCTTTTGGAGATCATAGAAATGTAGAACGGTTTGGGTTGGAAGGAACTTTAAAGGTCATCTCTTTCCAACCCCTATGCCATGAGCAGGAACACTTTTCACTAGATCAGGCTGCTCAGAGCCCCATCCAGCCTGACCTTGAACACTTCTAGGGATGGGGCATCCACAACCTCTCTGGGCAGCCTGTGCCAGTCTCTCACCACTCTCATAGTGAATCCTGATATCTAATCTAAACCAACCCTTTTTCAGTTTGAAGCCATTATCCCTTGTCCTGTCACTACATGCCCTTGTAAAACGTCCCTCTTCAGATCTCCTTCAGGCCCCCTTAATGTAATGTAAGACTGCTCTAAAGTTTCCCTGGAGCTTTTCTTCTCCAGGCTGGACAACCTCAACTGTCTCAGGCTGTCTTCATAGAAGGGGTGCTCCAGCCTTCTGATCATTCTTGTGGCCCTCCTTGGGAGATGTTCCAGCAGGTCAGTGTCCTTCCTGTGTTAGGGACCCCAGAGATGGATGCATCACTCCAGGTTGGGTCTCATGAGAGCAGAGAGGGGGAGAACCACCTCCCCAACCCGCTGGCCACACCTCTTTTGATGCAGCCCCGGTCGTGTGCTGGAACACTGTAAAGGAGAAGAAATCTCCAGGATTGCATGAACACATGACTTGAACACTTGCAGCTCTGTCAAATTCACAGGTAACCTACAGTCCATCTTACACTGCAGCTGGTGTACATGGTGTGCACTGCCATGCTATTGCAGTTATTTGCAATTTCTATCTTTTTCATCGATTGGTGTTTTTTTTCCCCTCAACTATTCCTAAATCCTATTCAGTGTTTCTGTTTGGTATCAGGGAAGGGAAGGGAAAAGGGCTTAAAAAATAAATTTTGCAGGTATGAAATTAGCCATGAGGAAACTTTTTTTTGGAAGGATGTCTGTGAGAGGTGTTCAGAGAGGAGTGAGGAGCCAGGGTGTTTGCTGAGCACACAGCTCCTGCATGCCATTCAGGTGGGTTGCTGAATGCGGGCGTGATTCAATGAACAGAGAGCAGAGAGCGCAAGAAGGAGAGATATGCCTTATTTCCTAGGATGCCTAAAAAAATCACACTGAGAGTTGGTAGCAAACTGTCCAGTTGTGCTTCCAGAACAACATTGCTGAGCTGGTGCTCAGCTGGTGTGGCAGAGTGAGCTCCCACTGAACTCCTGGAGCTGGGTTGCAGCCTTTTGAAATTAAACCCCAAAGGGAGTTTAATCCCAAGTTTTCTCCCAGCAACAAGAAACAAACCTAAAGGCAAGCCTGTGTGATGGTGTCACTTTCCATATTTAATTTACATCCTTTAAAATAAACTAAAACTTGATTTCCAGCTGAAAGGCTGGAGTGAAGCTTGGAGGAGTATTGCTGCTACTGGAAGAGATACCTGAACTTTTAGGAACTTCCCCACACTCTTCCAAAACAATCATTTTCTGATGATGCAGCAACCTGTCCACCGGGGATAATTTATAGGTGTTTTTTTAGGAAAAAAACCCCAACGAATGTAGCAGCACACAAGAAATATTACTCACAAAAATTATATATGTCTTCTGCATTTTACATGTTGAAAAGGTAAATTCCACTTTTGACATTCATCCCAGAGCCACTTTAAAGGCAACCCACAGACTCAACAGGGAGAGAGAAAACACTAAATCATAATTACCTCATAAAAGGGGAGTCTGTTTCTCTGAATGCCTGAGATCTGGTTTTACTTCACAAAAAATATCATAAATCTATTGTGTTCTGCTCACACTTATTTAAGGCCAATTAGTGCTTGTATTAAAAAGAGTAAGAAAGAAAAACAGAAACAACACCTTCCAAACTTTGTTGTCATTCGTCTAGATCTGAAACTCTGATTCTCTGCTCTCATTAAGGAGCTGTTCATTAGAGAACAGCATGTTCCACAAGAGCTGAGGTCTTACATTAACAGTGAACTATGGAAAATCTTTCCCATTTGGCAGCCCACATTAACATTTCTTCTGCAAAGGGATTTCTTTTAATGCAGTCTAGTGCTGTATGTGTTACTGTACAGAAGGAAAAAAAAATATTTTTCAGCACAATCTTGACTTGGCTTTAATATCCCACAGGGTGACATCTGACACTGTACTGAGAGGATAACACCTCTCTGGGTAATCTTTCCAACAGAGCTTGAAAATGAGCAGTCTGTGCCATTAATATGGCAAATGTAATTAGCAGAGCAATATGACTGTTCTTTTTCTTTTTTTTAAATCAACATTTCCTAAAGCTATTTCTCCAACCGAAGTTACTCTAGCCAGTGGTGCCGGGGAAAGCTAAACTTGAGTGTCCCCAAATAGGTTGTTGTTTTGAAGCACAGGTAGGGAGATCAAAGGTAAAGTAGCTGCCTGTTTTGGACCTGATTTTTTAATAAAGTTAATCATCCAGGTAGTTACCAAGAATTAAAAAAAAAAACAAAACTAGGTGAAATTAGTCATGCCACAATAATGTTTTAAGGCAAGCAGACTGGTTTTTTGGCTTAAAGAAATGAAATGAAAGGAGTTTGAATTGTGCTTCTTCCTCAGTAGAGAGCAAAAACTCCAGGGGAAGGGTGCCCCTGTTGTATGTTTGGGTATGCTGGGACTCTGGTTTTAACTGCTTTGGATATAATCACACAGTTGTCACCCCTCTGTTTATTCTGGTCATGTCGGAAGGGCCCTTCTCTTTGCAGGTGAGCTTGAAGTCAGAGAGACCAGTGGCACAGACATATCCCATCAGTCTGTTAGAATTCACCAGAGATGCCTTCAGGAAGAGCTGGGACCTGCCTCTGGCATTTGCCTGAACACAGCCGGCCTTCCTAGGCAGGGCTGCGATGGGAAAGGGAATCGGTGAAGATGATGACTGCTCTTGAAATGTGAAAGACTGGATGTGGCCAGTCACAGAATCATTAAGGTTGGAAAAGACCTCCAAGATCATGGAGTCCAACATTTGACTGAACACCAGCATGCTAACTCAACCATAGCAGTAAGTGCCATATCCAGTTATTTCTTGGCCACTTCCAGAGATGGTGACTCTACCACCTCCCTGGGCAGGCCATGCCAATGCTTAACCACTCTTCTGGGAGGATAAAGGGTTGGCAGCAGCACATCCTGGTATGTTGAAACCACACTGGTTCTGTGCTAATGAGACAGTCCTGTTTCCTGACAAAACACAGGTGCTGGTGGTGAGGGGAGATGTCCTGCGTTTTAAAAAGTATCTGAGAGCCTGGGGATTACACTGCTACTCCACAAGCAGTGTAGTTGATTCAAGACTCAGACATTTAGAAGTACAAAGGCATTAATTTAATGTTGAAACATAACTAGTGAGAGATATTGTACTCACCTAGATGAATGCAAAAGCCTCGGCTGAGGAGTAGATTGTCACAGTAAAAAGAAAAACCTGGTAAATAGTCTGTGCTTTACTAATAATTGCTCACTCTTTCCACCGGGAGAAGTGATCATAAATACATTCTAAGTTGCAAATACCTAGAGCACAGAGGCTAAAGGAGCAACATCATTAGGACTGTACTGATCATTACACCTGAGCATTGTTCTGCAGGAGTACTAATTCAAGACACCTGGATTGAACAGCCTTTTTAAAAAGCGGAGAAAAAGAAAACAGTGGCTGAAAACAATGGCATACAAGATGTATTTTAAAACGTAGGATGGATTTGGCACTGGCATAATAATAAGGAAGGTTCAGTGTGCCACTGAGAACAAAAAGATAGCAGTGAGCCAAGCCTTTGGCCCTTTGGAGTCGTGGGCTGCAGCCTCCTTAGCAGAGTTGCAGCAAAATCTGGTGAGTCTGATCGGCAGGTCTGACAGACTATTCCCAGGTGCAGAGTCAAGGCGGGTGTTCTCACTGAAGTCCCACAGGTGGGTGGATTTGGATCTCATTTTCCTTATACTTTTGATTTGGTAGGAAAATCTGTTTAACCACTCTGCCTACAAAATTAGTGTATTTCCTGTCACATACAACTTTTAGACAAGCTTTGATGGACTTCCTCATATGTGAGCAAATTTTTAGTCTCATGAAGACAGACTGTACAGCCTTTAATCTCTGATCTTATGCTATGCAAGCTGTGGTGTCTGTTGATTTCCAGATGAAGGAAAACTGTCTGTCTGCTTTGATCCTTGGTTATGGCAATTCTAGGTCCCAAAAATAAAGTATAACAATTAGGCTGAAATTAACTTCTGTCTCTTTCAAAAATAATTCTTAAAATTTTGTGCAAAGTTTAATTACCTCAATTCAGCAATACCACAATAAAGCAAGTTACATTTAAGATGCAGTAAATGCCATATTCTTATTTTTCTTCCTTTATTGTTCCTTAAAAGGGTGCAGCAGAGAGGAAAAACTCTTATCATTTTTCTCAGGAACAATATAAATCTTTATCTGTCAATGTTTTAATGTTTATCAGTTAATTATAGATCTTTATCCACATAATCTTTATCAATTAAGCATTCCAAATGCAAAAAGTATTAGCACATATTCAAATTGCCATACATGAATATGTAACCCCCCCAAAAGATACATTTCTAACATTTTCATTTAAAGAAAAATTATCAAACACCATCAATATCATATTTGCTCACATGATGGCATCATGCTGTGATTAAAGTCCTTGGTTTGCAACAGCCAAGGGACTACCAGCAGTCTTAGAGCTGCCATCCTGGCATGTGAGGGGGTAGAGAGGGTGAGGAGGAAGAAGGGTGAAGAGCAAAGGAACTATCCATTTGTGGGGAAAGAAAATAGCATCATCAGATAAAAAAGGCTGTGCAAATACGTACTTAGCACCAGTATTTGCTAAAAATAAATGCTTTGCTGTATTCAGCCTCTGTTAGAGGAGTGACAGAACAGTGACTAACTACTTAGTGATCTTAAGGAAAATGTACCAAACAACTAACAAATAATACTTCTAAGAAATATTCCCCATTAAAGTTGACCTGCCCTGATCATTAAGATGCAGGTGAGAAGAAACTGAGACTGCCTACATCCACATGCACAATATTTCCTTCAGAAGGCCCTGTACAGGAAAAATGCCATCGAGTTAGTTTGTAGGCAGGTACCTGCCTGCAGATAGGGCACGGTGTTTGTGTGCTCTACAAAAACATAAACAGCCCCAGATAAAGACCACAGGATCATAGTTCAGGCTGATGGAATCGAGGAGGCCCTGGTCTAACCCCTTGCTCAATCATGGCCATCAGTGGGACCAGGCCAGTTTGCTCAGGGCTTTGTCCAGTCTGGCCTTGAGAACTTCTGAAGATGGAGACTGCATAGCCTCTGTGTGCAAGCTCTTCCATGCTTGGCTGTCCTCAGGGAAAGGGATGCCACTTAGAATGCAAGATCTCCAGGCTACTGGTGTTTTTACAGTGCCTAATATAACAGTGTCCTTGTGTACACTCAGGATCTACTATATCCACGGTAAACCAAGGCAAAATGCCAGTGATGATGGCAGAAAAGTCCACTGATAACACTATTCTGCTGTGGAGCTGAGCACTCGTCCTCTTTGCAGGGGCAGGAAAAGGCTATTGTGTCTTGTTTGCCTGGAAGTTTCGAGTGTGAGAACAAGGGCTTGGAGCCCCAGCACAGCTCCAGCACCTCTCCTGCAGTTTGTCTTTTGGCACACTCGTCACACTCGCTGTGCACCCCAACTCCTTGCTCACTTGCTCCCTTCCAGCCGTGGCATCACGCTTGCACTCATGTCCCACACACTGAACCCTTGTTCCTTTGCCTGCTTTTGGAGAACAATCCAGAGGGAAATATGCTTCTGCCATGCCAGTGGATTCAAGAATTGGCTTAAGTACCAAGAAGTAAGAGCTCAGTAATGCTCACTTGGCGGCTCATGTTGTAGGGAACCAACACTTAATAATAACAACAACTAATTATTTCACTGCTGATCACAGCATAAGCCTTCTGGAAGCCTTATCCATTGAAAGTGAGTTTCTTAAGAGCTAGACGATGATGCTACCCCCTCTGGTATATGGCTGTTATCTCTGATGGATTTTCCGGAATTGTGCTTACCTCGAATTATTTCAAGCAATTAAGTTCCACAAGTTGTCTTTTAATGATAAGTTCTTCCAGAATTAAATTGATTTTTCTATCACATCAGTTCCTAAGGGGTCATAATCAGGAGAGATAACTATTCCCCCAGGCACCACACAACTTCCAGGAGTTATCCTCTCTGGAGAGCTGTGTGATCCACACCTTCGTGCATTTTAGATAACATAAACAGCCATGCCAGAGACCATGCAAAAAGGGCCAGGTGCTGAGCAGGTCCATCTAACTCAGTTGCAAACCCAGTACCACACTTTCCTTGATCCAGCAGCATGACTAACACATAGAGTGTCTTCATTTACCGAGGGAGGACCAACACAGGGCACAAGAATTACAAGCTGCTGGAGTACAATGCACCAATGTAATTAGGTCACTTGTAGCTGGCCCCTCGGTTTAACTAATTGCTCTCGGTTATACCCACTGGCCCCAAGCAGTTCTCCCAGAAGGAAGCAGCCACTGGGGCAGATCCTGACCTGCCACATGCATCCCAGGTGAGTGGCAGCACCGTGCCCTCCCACTCCTCTGCGGGGCCGTGGGAGCAAGTGTCCCAGTCTCTGGCCCCCACGTCCCCTCCCAGCCGAGCTGATCCAGCAGGCATCCTTCCTCATTCCCATGTGAGGCTGACAGATCGGGCACTCTGCCAGCATCTGAGACACAATTACGGTCACACATGCTGGAAGTTGAGAGAAAATGTGTGGGATTTATTTTATTTTTGTGGGAGGAAGAGAGGCAGGAGAGGGACTGGAAGGCTTTTAAGCAGTCAAGGCCTTTGACAAAACTGGATTGAAAGCTATGAACCATATTTCATATAATTCAAGGCTGGACCGCATGCATGTGTTATTAGTTCTCAAAACCATTGTGTATGGCTATTTCTCTGTCCTCAGCGAGCTTTTCTGGCTGGGAGGCCAAAGGAATATTTGGTATCAAGCCAAAGCAGTTTAGGAATTTTTCCTGAAGGGGGGAGGAAGAAATGTGAAGCAGAAAGCAAGGGCTCTTTAAGGGCACAAGAGCCTCTTCTAATACTTCCTAAACGTTCCGGTATATTCCCCTCAAAATTCTCTCTTTTCATAGTGAATCCTCCCCTCCACCTCCCTCCAGTTCAGGGGCAGATTAACATTGGGACAAAGTGGTCTGTGTCCCAAGGGGGCCTGACTCTCACCTTTTGGGGCAGCCATCGCCCAGCAACAGGACTGCAGCAGCCAGGGATGCTCTGACAGATTCCTGGGGTCCTCACGGAGCAGCAGAAATAAGCTACCACAGCTTTGACAGATGTCTTACACTCATCTCTTCATCTTAGGAGGGAGGTGAGGGAGGAGGAAAAACAAGGAGGAGGAGAGCTGAAAGCTTTACAAAGGCTATTCAAACAGGGGCTGCCTTTTTTTTTTTTTTAACAAGGCGAGAAATTAAGTGGGGAAAATACTTTAAATCAAAACGTTTATAAATGTATAGCTTCACTTTAACCACAGATTTATTTCTCTGTCTGTCTCACACCATGTTTCCATTATTGTCAGGAGAATGAACTGCGTGCATGCCAAATCAGGTCATTCACAAATATAGAACGAACGTCTGTCATTACAGATTTACCACTCCAACAATGGCATATCCCTTCTGTCTATAAAAATCCTGGTCCATTAGCAGGGTGAGCTCTCTGCATGTCAGCCCTTTAACACTCCATGCACCTCAACAAACTGGACATACAGCATTCCTTCAGAGTGCCAGCCTGTGCATTTGCTCCAAAACAATGACAGGACGTGTGGGTGATGTCCATCAGCTCAGCAACAAAGCCATATTTATTCATGCAAAAATTCACAGCACGCCAAATCCTGAGTGAGCTGTGCACAGATCCGGGGTAAGACCCAAACCCACAGTGACCATCACCCTCTCACCTTCTTTGGAGATGATGTAGAGTTGCTGATGCACAGAGAGAACCATGTCTCCAAGTTCAACATCTACATATCTTTTAAATCCCTCCAGGGATGGTGACTCAACCACTTCCCTGGGCAGCCTGTTTCAATGCTTGACAACCCTTTCAATGAAGAAATTTTTCCTAATATCCAATTCAAACTTCCCTTGATGTATCCTGAGGCCACTCTCACCTCATTTCCACTGCAGAGTGAAGGAGAGCCCAGGTCTCGAGACTGCCAGGTCTCTGCTTTTAGCTTTGGCTGCCTCGAGTGGTGCCAGTCAGCCCAAAGGTTAGGTGCTTCCACATACCTATTCAGCTTCAAGACGAACCTGTGCTGTCTAAATATTCTCTCACAAGCTGCTTTGTCCTCGTGGAGAATTTCAAAATGACCCTTAACCAACAACGTGTGGGAATTCTTTAAAACAAAGCGTTGCCTCAGTGCAAAGCCTGATTTTTCACTGTGGAACCCTGTCCATTTAATGCTGGACAAAGAAAACTGTTCATATGGGGAACTTAGGCAAGGAGAGATGAGGCCAATTTCCAGACCTCTCAGGAACTAATCCTAAGTCTTGCTGAAATGCCCAAAGATAAATTCATATTCCAATATCAAGATTAATAACCAGATGAATAAACTGGTCTCTCCCCTCTGGTCACACCAGCTTCTCACAGTGATGCCCCCACTAATTTCTCACAGTGTAGAGTATCTGATTTCCATTTTGGACCAACATATATTCTTTTGAAAAGTATCCCGGTTAGATAAAACAAATAAATAAATACTAATAAAAAGAGAAAATACATTGCTTTTCCAGGAAATTGGTAGTGCATTTGAACTTGTGATGTGGAGATAGTGCTGTGCATAGTACAATGCAGCTAGTCTGAAATCAAAATTTTAACTTGAAAATCTCCATGGATTTATTTGCCATCATGGGGAGCAATTAGGCTTTCTCCAGTGGACAAAGCATCGCTGTGAGATTGTCACAAAAGCTAGAATTCACATTTCAAAGAGAACAGTGGATAAAGCACCTTTTTAAGGCACTGCAGTTAAACCTTTGTGGATTTGTAGTGTTATTTTAGAGCTTCAAGGGATTTTTCATTTTTAAAAGGAAAAGAAGAAAGCAAGAAGCCCAGGTAAAGTATGCATTTACTGACAACAATGAAGTTGACAATGTACAATGCTCCAGCTAAAGCTAAGCCTCTCTACAAATCACTTATAATCTAATAGGCAGATGTGCAGAATACAGAAGGGGAAGGGAGTGGGCAGAGCACTCAAGAACTTACTCAAGTTTGTTCCATTTCCTGAGGAAATCACGGGAGAATGTGACTCTTTAGTGAGGATTAAAAGGGAACGAACAGTAGCATGGCAACTAAGGAGGGAGGCAAATATTGCACATGGAGACAGCATTACAGAAAAAGGCAAGGGGAAGGCAAATAGCTATGGTGTTGTCTGGGTAGCAATACCATGTATGGCCATGTGTGACAGAGCCCGAAGAAAGCCTTTGAGTTTCTTCCACGCCTTTCCTCCTTGTGTGCCAGGAATTAATAAAGCGGTTGCTCTCATGGCTGTCCAGTGGTTCCTCAAGCTCTCCCACCAGCTTGTTCATACTGAGAGAGGTTTCAGGACAGATTGTATTTGGTAGGTCCCCACACAAAGACAGAGTAACCTCCATGAACACAGACCATGGAGCAAGCTTGGCTCTAGGTTCAGTACTGGAGAGAAGAGGGGAGGGCAGAAAAGCTGTAGGAATGGGGCCCAGCAGGATGCACTGGTTTAAACACCCTGATGCTTGCCAGAGGAGAAGGGAACTTGGAATATGAATTCTTTGTAGAAATTTTATGAGCAAGCCTCCTTAGATACAAAAAAGGTCATATAATAAACCCACCACAGCTGAAGAACTCAAAGGCTGCTCTGCATTCCTGAGGGGTAAAATACAAAGATCAGGAGAGGAGCAAGGGACAGAGCTTTCAGCTGCGTCTTTGCAAGACTTGATTTTGTACTTCCATGCCAATGCCACTCTTACGTGAAAGCCTTTGAAAAGCCACTAGTTTTTAGATTGCTTATCAGTATTTCTGATTAAACAACAAACTAAAGTAGACAATACTAATAAGCTGTTTAAGCCAGCTGCAGCACTGTTAGGCTTATGAATATAAACAGACAGACCACTAAACCAACCAGAGGAGATCTTCCACCGAGGTAAATGGGTGCTGCCTAGAGCTGATGACAGATGGGTTTTAGAGCAGGTCAGGCATGTGGTATCTATGTAGCATCTTGTATCATATGGAAAGCAAATTTTCTTTCACGCGGTTTACTCCAGATGAAGAAAAAAAAATCCTCTTTGATTTTATTGCCACACCATCTTCTGATCCCCAAAGGTGACAACGAATTAGCATAATTTCCTTCTGATTCACAGTGATAACCTTCCTCAGAAACACAGGAATGGGCGGTGAAAGTCTGAAGTCTTTATTGAGAGCAGACATTTTAGTTTACTTGCAAATGGCTCTGCTTATGAACAACCCTCTCAGTCTAGCATAATCTCCCACTCTTCATCATGGCCCTCATAGCCCAAGGCTGTGCAAGCTAACTTTGATACTGGTGACAGATAGAGAGGGGCAATGGTGGAGAATACATCTGCATGTTATGCATATTATGCTCATGCCTCCTGGCCTGTCTGCCCTGACACCATCTCTGAAAGGACATGTTCTAGCTGTGGGTGTCTTTGCAGCACCCTGAGAGAGTGTTTGGTAAAGCAAAATTTTGTGTTGGGGAGCCATGAGATATCTGTTTGGTAGGGACTGGAAAGGAGATCCCTAACTCATTTCAGATGCTAATGATGTTCAGCCAGTATTAGCCCAGGTCAGCGATGAACTCCTGACCTGGAGGGGAAAGACTCTGCTGCTGGTTTGCAATCCCTCGAGCTGCTCAATCCCATGATAATGTCATTTCTGAAACAGCGCCAATGGAGCATAAAAGCAGCAGGCAGGACAGAAGGCATCAAATGCTAATAGCCACTCCTTAACAGAAGAAAGAGTCTAATCCCTGGCTTTGAAAAGCACTCAGCCCCCACATGCTAAAAAGAGGCATGTGGGAGAGCTCTACCCTGAGTGTGCCAGAGGACGTGGGACAGCAGATGCACATATACCTGCAAATATACTTCTTCTGAATGCATGAGGAAACCTTATGTTCCCAGGCTTCCCAAGCACAATTAAACCAGACCTTTATTTCAAGGGCACTGCCAAATAAGTGGCTTGTTTGAACTTGACTCAATCAGGAATCGAAAACACGGAAAAGAAAATAGGAGCAAGCAACCGGATGAGGCTCTGCAAGAGAATTCAAGTCTGACAGATTTATGGAAACCTTGTTTCCATATGGATCAGTACTGCTGCCTCCAGAGCTCCAGCAGTAGCGATCAATGAGAACAATGCTAGCTCCGGCGGATGTCTGTGTGGTGAAAAAAAACCCTCATATATGTGTTTTTACATAGGAGCTAAGAAAATAGAAGTGCAGAACTCGGGTGGCTTCCTTGCTCGTTTGCCACAGCTGGTGTCCCACGCAGGGGGACAGGGGACACGGGGCTCTGCTCTGATGTACAGCTGCACTGGTGGGAGGAATCAAAAGAGTGAGCTGATTTACCGAGTTATGAAACGGTGACACACTCTGCATGGAGCTGAAAGGAAATATATCCGAGCAGGCAGTGAGAGCAAGGCTATGGGGGTCGGGTGGGAAAGCCAACGCCATCAGATGTGTGGTCATGAAGTTACAAAGTCAAATGGGTTTACATGGAGGGTGAGAACTCATGTCCTGCTGCTGTATAAATATCAAGCTGTCTGTAACCCTGTTGTACTTAAACACCTGGTAGTGATTGGAGTAATGAAACACAGTGCTGTCTCCATAAATCCCTCTCGGTGTGTGCATACATGCACATATGTACCTCTGCTAATTATAGATCTTCAGCAAGTAACGGTGATGGGGCTAAATTTGAGTGTGGAACAAATTCTGGTGACGTCAGTGGCCTAATACTGAGAATAAAGTTGGAAAGGACCGTGTTGTTCCCCACTGTCATCCACGCCTGGGGGGATAAATTGCAGCCAAAAATGGGCATGGTGTGTGCTCTTCCTCCATTTTCCCTTTCCTGAATCGAGCATCTGCAAGCTTCAAAGAGGAAGGAAATTTTGTTTCTCATGGTTGGTCTGCTGAGTAAGAGGGAAAATTTGCAACTGAAGCAGAAGATAAAGCAAAAAAATGGGTGGAACAGCTTGATTTCCAAGCAATGTAAGAAATAAAATATTAGGAAAATGCATCATCTTTGCAGGGAAAAGCATTTTCTTCTTTACCAAATCTTTAATCACGTCCCTATTCCCCACCCTTGGCATCTGGCCGTGTCTTATCCTGCATGAAAGGAAGTTCTGCATCTTCCAAGAACACTTCCTCCTCCTGATTAATTCAACAGTGCATCCACAACTTTCCCTGGAGTTTTTCCACAGGAAAACTAGGCTCAGAGATAACTAGTGCATTTCTGGCTCTATATAAATCGGAAGCTGGACATCCACAGCTAATTTAGAAAAGCAGGCAAATCCAACAGTAAACAAAGCACAAGGAATGATGCACATAACTCCAAACAGGCATTAAGAAGGCACCCAAGCATGCATTTGTTTTGCATAATGTTTTCAATCTGTTACAAAACGCAAACCAAACCAAACCAAATGAACCAAAAGCATTTATATCCATAGCTCTGTCCAGTGATGGAAATGTCAAAACCTGTGACCCATCCCTTCCCTGCAGAGTACTGCCAAAAGCTGAGTGGAACATACTGAACACAGTGTCTTCCACTAAGAAAAGAGCTGGTGGCTAATGACAAGGTCGATGCTTAGAGCTGGCGTTGCAGCAGCCAGGCTGGGATCTGCCAATTTCTGCTGCTTAAGTGTTTGACAGGAGATTTCACACACCCTGACAGAGAGGGTAACAGAGGTCCAAGACAACAGAGTTCGTTTGGGTTTTCAGGATGAACTTCTTGAGATGTGGGGCAACTAGCTCAAATCCCCCAGGGCCCTTTTTACCCTGAGAAAACTGGGAACAGTTGCAATTCTCTTCCTCCAAAGCACGTTGCAATGATGACACAGTATAAATTGGGATACGATTATGGTTATGAGGGCCATACGATAGGCAGGCATAAGAGACAGTCAGGCACCCAATACATCTCTCTATCTAATATAAATGGATCCCTGAGGGCAGTGAGCATGAATAACTTATGAACTGCCAATGCATCTGCTCCATAAAGAGAAAATACCATGAGTTTGCCTCACTGTAACCTCCAGAGTCAATATTCATGTACACACCACTGGTCCAGTTAGTAATGGGGAAAATAGCTTGTAGGTGCATATATGACAGTGGAAAAAGCTGAATAAAGGGGATAGGAAAATAGGAATTCCTACCTGAATTTTAAATGGGAGGAGAGTCTTATATTCCTTGTTTTGAATTGCCTCAAATGGTGCTGCAAGACACAGCTTCAGGACTGTTTGTCCTGAAAGTAAATCCAGGTAAACCTGTGACAGCAACATATGCATATAAATGCAGATGCAGACACAGAATTGGCAGAAAAGGAGGACATTTCTGAAGTGTCCCACTTCCTCTCCACCCCAATTATATTTTCACATGATGGTTTTGCATCCACCTAATTCAAACATGTGCAAATGGGGTCCTAAGGCTCTAAGATAACCCAAGTGGAACAAAAACATATGAATGGACATGCAAATGCTATGGTAAGTAGCATATGTTTTAGATACTTCTGAGATCATGTGTTGATATGAAGTAACAGAAACCTCTGCTTTCATCGAGGCTACTCATAGGTAATCTCTATAAAAATACAGCATGGTTTAGTTTCATATGAAATGCATGCCATTTTTACATGGCAAATATTCAGAGAGGGGAGAGGTTAAAAACAGAACATACGTGGAATCACAGAGACGAAATGGTTTTCCCTTTGCAGAAGCCTCACTTGCTTTTCCCTCATCTGATAGAGCACATCAGGTTCTGCTACCTGTGTAAGTTTACAGTTGCTTTTATAAAAAGTGTATTTATTTATTAATGACCGGATACACTCCCTGAAGTGTGAGAATAGAAAAGTTCAGGGCAAGTCACAAAACAGGGAGTTGTATCCCACTGCCAGCTAAGGGAGGGAGAAAATACAGATACAGGGAAGCAGCATCACTTCCACACAGAAGGCTGAATGCTACTTGTGTGCATGTAGCTCAGTACAGTCACTGGAGCTTGCTCAAACCTAGCAAGGATGGCTTGATTGCTAAACTTCTACTGAAAGAATTTTTTTTTTTTGTTCTCTGGGTGCTAGAGAATATCAGAAGAATAACCTGAGTTTGACCACAAACAGAATTCAGATTTCAGATCCAAATAGCTCCAGCCTTTGTTAGGTACCTGACTCTAGGTCCAAATCTCTCCCAGCAGTCAGTGCTACAGTCGCAGTGCTATGATGAAAAAGAACTGTTTGGATAGGTTTGTATGGAGTCCTTTTCCACTGGAACTTGCAGATCTGTAAAATCAAAATGCTTTACAAAATCAAGTAATATTTTAAAATTACAGTCAAGAGGAAACACGAGACTTGTGACAGTCTCCAAGGAAGCTGCTTAGACCTCTTGGAGGAAACTGTTGCCTTCAGAAATCCTGAATTTTCTTTCTGGATGTTTTCTTGCTCTGCAGGACAACACTAAGTCTCAAAATCCTTTGTGAAACAGCATATGTATCTTCTATCCACTTCTAAGAGAAGAATAAATAAAATGCTGCAAAGAACATATTTGTGCCTGCTTATATAATATACAAAACTCTTGGAACTCAGGAAAAGATAAATTAAAGTGACACTACTGGAAAAGAATGAAAGGTCTTTCACTGCTTTGAAGTTAATAAGAGACTAAATGTGTATTTTTTTTTCTAGCTGAGGTTATGTTAAATAAAAGTATATTAAAACATTACATCAAATACTCATTTTTTAATTTAGGAGAGGTGGGTGTAGGCCTTTTGAAGCAATATTTGGAACAACAGTTTTCCCAAATATCATACTCTAGTGATTCCAGTTGCATTTTGCTATCTCCTACTATTCAACCAGGCCAGCTTACAAATATATATATAGTATATGTGACAGCAGTTTAGTCTGCTTTCAAAAAACACATAGAATTTTGAGCCTAAGTTGTAGCATTTGCTTACTCTACTCTGATCATCTCCTCAAAACTAATATTTTACTAAATAAACAAAGCAGACCCTCAGCTAGAAACAAACAGTACTCTTTTCATAATCTTCAGTAATTTTGTTTTTTGGCACCCCAAAATGGCCTAGTGGAGGAAGTCACATGGATTGGCAATTCAAAGCCTATTGACATCAGGGTTTGCTTTTTTTAGTTACTTTTGCAGATCTTTTCAGAGCAGTCCACAGAGACCTAGGGATTGACAGACCACAGGCTGAAAACCACATTTCAGTAGAGCTGCACCAATTTACAGCAGATTAAAACCCCAGGTTTTAAAGCTGGCCAATGGCAATCAAATTAAATAGCTGAACAGGAAGCACTGCAGGAGGATTGCACAGCTGGTGCACAGTGGGCTTTGCCCAGCACAGGTTTATGTTGGAAGGGTGGAATACTGTTCCATCCCTCTTCTTGCCTGGGGCAATAAAAAGTTCCTGTAGAACCAGGAGCTCTAATTTAAAATAAATTTGAGGTATAGTCATTCCTGGCCCAGAGTAATGCCTATGAGCTCCAACAGAGTTGGAATGAGTGGCCCAATACAGGTAATGGTCTTTAAGTTTACTGCCCCTCATGCTGTGAAGAGATCCTTTGAAGGCATCAGCCAAGCATGCTGCAGTGCTGAGGCTGCATGAAAGCAATTACAAAGACACTGATGTCCAGAAGCTGCAGAAAAAGCAGCTGCTGCAGTGTTTACTGATGAGTTAACAGTCAGGGCCAGGTATGAGATCCACACTTTCCTCTTCCCTCTAGTTTTCCATGCTCAGCCCTCACTGTCTGAGGTCTAGTGTACCACATCACTCTCAGCTTTTGTGGAGCACTGGACCCTCACAGGGGTTTGAGCCCTGTCTTCTGCCCTTGAGATTCTCTTCATTCAGTTCATGGTGTTGAAAAGAATGAGGCAAGACATCTTTGCTGTTTAGGAGTTGTTTATTTTTCTTATCAAAACCTTGGAGGCAGAGGCAGCATCCTCCGAGGACACCAGGGCAGAAAGGCAATGGCTGCTAATCGGCAGCTACCTTTTATATCTTACTAACAACCATTCAAGAAACAATACGTATCTTATTTTGTTTCCAACACCAGTAAACCCTCATCTTATTGATATGTCTTTTCAATACTAACTTTTTTCCACCGACCAACACACCACAGGAACTGGTGTCAGAGGAGAGAGGAAGAGAATGAGGAGAGAGAAGAAGAAGAAGAAGAAGAAGAAGAAGAAGAAGAAGAGGAAGAAGAGGAAGAAGAAGAAGAAGAAGAAACCACACCCCGAACCATCCATCTTGTGCCCATATAATACATAGAACAAAATCTAAACCTACAACTAAATTCTCTGTGTTGCAAAAGCAAAAGGCTTTTCTCACTTTTTGGGTGTTTGCAGTTCCTCCAGGATTGAAGGCAAATATTCCCAAGGGCCCAGATCAACATCCAAGCCATCCTGGGGTGCTCTGGGGGCAAACACAACCCTGGGGGGAGAAAGAAAGGTTTCCTGGCCTCCCTTGACTCCCAAAAGCTTCCTATTATTACGAGTTTCAGTAGCTTTTCTTAGGTCCTGCCTAAATCTCATGGCGAGGTCTAGTTTCACAGCATCAGTCTCTGTTTCCACCCTGCTTTTTGTGGTGGCAGTGGGGACAGTGAGGCTTATGGTGGGACTGGCTTCCTAATTCTTTGTTCTAACCCTCATCCTTCCTCCCTTTTGCCTGGCTCTGGCTGCAGCCTGGCATTTGGCCTGCCTTGGTTTCCTCTGCTCACACTCAACCGCTCTTGAAGAATACATGACCACTCTTCATGGAGGACCCAAATTGTCTGAGGGGAATCAGGATTCAGGAAGAAGCTAGAGTAGAAAATGACCAGAGAAAGGGAATGCAAATGGGAAAGGCGAAGCATCTTTCACAGAAGGAGATCTGTCTTCCAGAAAGATAAGGAAAAAGCCATTGCTAGAGGGAAGATAGCAGTAGCTGCCTCAGTAGCACTGATGATCTCCCTTATCCAGAGGTGAGGTTTGATGTGATGGAAAAAGAGACACCCAGCTAAGGAGGAAGCAGACAGACAGGGGGGTGACCTGACAAGGGAGAGAGAGGTTTGTGCATGGGAAGCAGAAGTACTAATTAATGGAAAATGATAGCCAGGGAGGAATGGCACGGCGTTTGTGCCAGAGCAAATGGTACATGAGGGTGGAAAAACAGGAGTCAACATCACTGAAATGATGGAGGCCGAGCTGCCCAGATGCACCCACACACTTGTGGGCGAGATCTGCTCCAACAGGCTCCCAAAAAAGCACCTGGCCTTTCCAGAGCTGTGCAGCATGGAAGGATTTCCTAGTAATAGCACAAATTCAGGAGACAAATACCTCACCATTATTCTAGCATTTTTCACACCCAAGAGGATCTTTAGCTTTGGACCAGCAGTGGCACGGACTCTCGCTCTTTGATTAATCTTTCATACCATCTGCTCTCCCTCCACCTATCCATCATCTTGCTGCCTGACTGATGATTACTTCAGAGTGCAAATCACCTAACATCATTCTGGCTGATAAATTATATATGAAGGACGGGGCATGGTGAGTAAGACTGAACCCAGTGACATCAGTTTATGTCTAGGGATAAGCACGGGTGTTCAGAAACCCTAATGCCCAGCACACTTGACAACAGGCAGATTTGATTAGATGAAGAGGCTCCAGTGGAGTTAGTCCAGGTTTACACAGGTGTAAGTGAGATCAGAATAGGCCTTCATTCTGTGGAAAAATATCACCTGTTTATGAAAGGAAATTTCATGCACAGGGAAAATACCCTATCCTTAATTAATCACATGGAAAAATACTAAAAATATGGACTAACCAGCAACATTGGCAGCTTCTCTCTACACTAGTACCGTCTTTGATATATACACCTGCTTGGCAACTACTAGTGTTGGTTAATCACCTTTCAATCTGGGGAAAACAAGTCAACTCTTTTTGTTTTGCTTTTTCTCATTATAATGAAATATTATAAATGAAAAAATGCATAAATTAAAATGCATAAATGAAAAACACATGTGAAAGAACAGCTTAAGCTGAAGGGCAGGCTGAGTGAAGGGAATTCCTGACAAGAACTTGAAAGACAGGTCCCTTGCATGATATTGCTGAATGCCACCCCTTCCCAGGTCTCTGCAGAGAAAGCTGAGTGGAGGCAACAGACTCTGGTTGGAGGTGAGACTCCAACAGCACAGACTCCATAGGTATTGTGGGCTTTCCTCTGCAAGGCAGAGATGCTCACAGAAAATATTCTGGTGTGGATTTATCTGCTTGCCATCACCCAAATGCACTGGTAAAGGATAGAGCTGGAGAAAACAAGGAGTTCTTCCATTGGAAGGGGAATAAGAAACAAGGACTGAACAAGGTTGTTACCATTTCTGATGCCTCTGGTTCTGCACCAAGCCCAAGCCACAGGCAACCTTAACAAAGCCTCCCAAGATGTTTATCTCCTGGCTTTGTGATTCCTCCACCTTTCAAGGCTAACCTTTCTCTAGTTTTAAATACTTTCCAACATTTTTTTTCTCCTTCAGAAATAATGTACCGGGTGTAAAATAAATGGCAGAGGCTGAAAATGAACATTATAACATCCCCCAGAGACATGAAGTAAAGCATGCTCCCCACTGTTGCCACCTGCAGCTCACCCCTGTGGTGACTGGAAGGGCTCACAGAGGGCAGACAACCCATTGCACACTATCAGGAACAGCCACAGCATTTTTGCCAACCATGCAAGGCCCCAGCAAGCTTCCACCCTGCTGGGTGCAGGTGGCTGGGCTGGTTCCTCCACCACTATCTGTGCATGGCTGGATGAACAAAGTTGGTAATTTAGGGGGTTTTCAGAGTCCGTGGTGATTCCATTGTCTTCAGGCTGCCTCTAATAGAGTGAATAACACACCTTTGACACCTAATCCACAAACTGCTGATCAAGGACCTCCTGACCCACCAGAAGACATGTCTTGTGCACCATGTTATCATGTATTTTCTTGCCAACACTGGCTAGGGCAGCAACCAAACCTGCCAACTGGTCTGTAAAGTCGTGCCATAAAATTTCTAATCACATCTGTCATCCTTTTCAGGGCACTGTCCCAGTGTGAGGGTCTGACTTGCCCGGAGCAGATGCAAGGGAACTGCACCTCTCTATATTGCCCTGTCTACCTCCTTGGGGAAGCTGCAGACTGTTCTGGCACCAGACCTTTAGGAGAGGCTGTCCAACACTGGGGAAATAAATTTCAGCAGGGACTAAGGACCAGCATTAAACTTATTCCTTTGCCTTCTCAAAAGTGACTCATTACAAATTAGTATTAACTAAAGGAAACAAAAGACATAGAGTTAAAACTTTCCTAATCCCTCTTTCCTCTCTAGCCCAAGAACAAAGCCCATCTCCAAGCATTCAGGTGTCCCACAGGGCAAAGGATGAAAGGAAGGGCACATCTTGGCTGTGGCCACAATATTTAATACATCAGTGGAAGAAGTTTAGATGAACCATAGCTCTGAGAAATACCTAGAAATTCATTCTGGAAGAAAGCAATATTCACACAATCTCTGTGCTAAGTACAAGCCACTTTTGTGGGGGAGTGGTGAGAAAGGAAGCTTGAAATTAGGCAAATTATTCAAAATACTATATCCTTCAGAGCTTGAGGGAGATACAGAATGAGGGGAAGAAAGACCCACTGGGGCAATAGGGCTTATTTCTGCTTCTCCTGAAAACAAAGAAACATCCCTGGATGCCTGCACTCTAGCTTTCCACTTTCCTGAGAAGGAAAAGTGTGCATTTGGGGATGCTCTGACAACAGTGCAAGTCCATTTTACACTACGGGGATGCTCTGACAACAGTGGGAGTCCATTTTACACTACTCCGAGGGAACAGGGGAGGCTTTCTGTGTCTAATCACATGGGAGGGATCTGTTCCTATATCCTGAAATGCTTCAAATAGTGGTTGTTTCTAATGGTATATACACTGGGTACAATTAATGTCTCTTACTGCAACACTTCAGTGAATCCCACCTCAAAGACTGACTTGTGCCATTTACAAGAGAATTGTGAATAAGAAATAAAAACAAGTAGATGTTTTCTTCCTATTCTCTTCTCCTGCCCTAAGTAAAATCGTGAACCTAAAACTATGTGAAAAGTACTGCTATCTGAACATCAGGCTCAAATTTTCTCGAATAATTGAAACCAGCATATCTGAAAATATTCAAAGTAAGTGAAACACATTTCAAATTTTGGAGTAGATGAAACTCTCAACCTATTTTTGTTTTAAATACCATTCAGATGGTTTTATTTTTCCTATTGAAGAAAAAAATACAGGCTTCATTATTTAAGCTTCTGGTATCCAAAACTACCATAAAGAGTCATCTGCTTAGGACTTGCATTGCCAGTGATTTGGGACCTTAGCCAAAATCACAGATTACCAAAACAAATCTAGCCCTGCATGGGACAGAATGGAATGGTTCACTTTGAGAAAACCTGTTGGTCTCACATTGCACTAAATGTTAAAAAAACCATCCCTGATTCACAAACACCCCACAATTGCAGAGTGTCCCAAAGAGATCTTTGGTTTGGTTTCAGAAACTTCAAGGCAGGGTGCCTGGAACATTCTGTTTGGAGGTAGGGGGTGTTAGCAGTTTTTGTCACATCAAATATTTGCATCAGACATGGATTGCTAACCCTGTTAGCTTCAGCATTCTTTCCTCTATTTGCTTGTAGCTATGCACAGGGTAGAGTTTCTCAAAGCCTATGGTTTAATAGGAAAAAGGCCCATATCATATCGAGTTGTGGAGCCACCAGAAAGAGAGAACTATAACTATGGGATTTTTCAGCTTGCTCTGATTTACTGAGAATAACTCATGGCATCCTAGTTTCTTCTTCAAGAAATGAATATGAAGACTTCCATCCTTTTCCAGCCCTCTGGGAAGGACAAAGCTTGCCTGTGGGACACTTTCCTTTTGAGAATAGTGTTACTATTAGGGTGACTGCTGCAGGAGAGAGTTGGAGATGTGTTTTACATTAAGCACTTGATCTGGCATGAGTAGAGATTGTTTCATTTTGCCTGAGTTTGCATCCTGTAGTTGTGGCCTGGCTTGTGTAGATGCTAGCCTTTTCCTCCTTTCCGACACCTTTATTCTTCCTGCAAAGTGAAGGAGGCCATTGCTAGGGAAGGAGCAGGAACTCTCAGGTGGTTGGGATCGGACAGAACAAGACAGACAAGTGCTGTCTGCTTTCCCCTCACATGGGAGCCACTCTCAGGAGTACCAGGCACTGAATTAGCAGAGACCTCATCTTTCAGTTCATGTTGTCTAATGCATGACCAGTGGGGCATAAAGTTTCTATTATCTGTGTTTTAATAATGGATGAACCTCCCTCCTCCTGCTCCAAAAAGCCCTACCTATAACCCCACACTAGGCAGACAACACAGCTGGTCCTTTGTCTGCTCACTGCTTCCAGATGGGTATCCAGTGCCACCAGAGATGGGTGGGCTCAGGACACATTTTGTTACTTGCATTTGATTTCAGACACTGGAGGCTTCCCATTCCCAGCTCAGCTCTATTTAAGGGTGTTCATTTTGAATTTGTGTTAGCCCTGAAAAGAAATGCCCGGGGGATAAAAAGTGTGCTACCAAAGCTCTGCATTTTTAGCTTCACTACCTAAAATATCACTTACCAGCTGACCAACTATCAGGGATGCCAAGGAGTATTATTATACTGGCATGGATGAAGGTCCATTCAGACAATAGGTCCTCGAGTTTGGACATCCAAATATGGCCTCAATTCAAACGACTTCCAGGTTGCAGAAGGATGAACATTGAAGGCCCCACTCTAAGGGGCTGGTCACTTTCTGGGCTTTCTGACTGCTTTTATCAGGACCAGGATACTCTCTCCTATGATACAGTTAATTTGGAGGTCCAGGTTATTGGCACACTGTTAAGGAAATGCTAGAAATAGTTGAGCAATTCATCATTTTTTCATAAAAGTGTTACAGTACCAAAGAAAATTATAGGCAAATTCTTAACTGAGCAAACGCAACAGAAGCATAGAGAGTTGGCATAGAAGGGTTAAGGTTGGCCTGTGGAGAATGAGTTGGAATGGTGAGGTGGGAAAGCACCAGAAGGAGTGACAGAAGGTTTTGCTGGTACCCAGCTCTGCAGGTCATCAAAATCACAGCACAGCCATGTGCAGCTTCTGAAGAAACCCAGGTAGGGAAAACAATGGACTGCTGAAAAAGAGGGACAGCAGTTAAGAGGCTGAAGATGAAGAACAAACTTGGAGCTTTAAGCACTCAGACAGAGAGATGAAAAATTATGAGAAAACCATAATGACTCTCAGAGGTAGGAAAAGATACAGAGATGAAAGTTCCTATTCACTGTAAGCTCCTGAAGAGTTCAAAAGGCTTGTGCTTATGCAAGTAGGGGAGTGTGAGCAAGTCAAATCTGCTTGTTTTATAATAAAATCACCTTTCTCTTCTGTAAAATCTAACTTTGAGCTTTGCTACAATTGCAACACTTCTTGCTTCAGAAAAACAGCTAATACACTCCTGCTAAGGCAGAACTCAAGATAATGTGGTGGATTGGGTACATTTACAAAACTATTTCTGAATGTTTAGAGCTTGTTCAAGTATCTGTGCAATAAAACTCCAACCTCTACCACCTAAAATTTCTAGGAAAAATACCCACCTGTATAAGAATAAAGCAGTTCTCAAATGACAAAGAAACCAAACAGGACTTTTTTTTTTCTTGATTATAATTGATGGGAACAAGCCATAAACTTCATTTTGAGGCTTCAAATTCACTTCTTTATCTTGGGCCACACATCGCTTAAACAAAAACACTTTCATTCCTGCCCTAACAGCTGTGGATTTCTAGTCCTGGGGAAAACACCAGAACATTTTCTACTTAACAGTTCATCCAAAAACACAAATAAAACTCATTTATTCGGTTCAGAAATGTCAATCAAGAAAAGAATTATAGACCTGTCTTGTTTTCAAATACAATCTGTATGACAGAGGATTGATCAATAGCCTACTATTCCCAAAGCACAGTGCTGAAATCATGTCCAATTTTCTGACTCTCAGAGAAAAAATTGTACACAGTCAATTTTAATAGTGAAATGACTATACTTATCTCTTCCAAACAAGGTTATATTATCAGAGGAATAGAGAGAAGACAGAAATTGAACTCCTCGCAAGAAAAGCAGGGTAGAAGGGAAATGGAACATGGCCAGCAGATGTTACAACCTTAGTCCATCTGCACTCAAGAAAGTGACCTCCTTCCCCAGGATGTTGGATGTGTTCCACAGAGACTGTCAACAATAAGGTCTAGACAGAAATCCTAATTCTTTAATTCCCAGAGCTTCAATTTGCAATGAAACAAATGTGACAACTATTGGATAAATGGTAAGATAGCTCTAGTATAAAGTGCAAGCTCAGGTTGCTTCCCCCTGCCTTCTGCTGGAAAACCCCACACATCTGTTCAGAAGGAATTAAAAGCTTCATCTGTCTGTTACAGCTGAAGGCACAGCGCCCTGTGCTCCTGGCACAGGCTGATACCTACAATCCATCGTGCAGGAAGAAGTCAGACACAGTTTGCCTCTCTAGCAGCAGCACTACCACAAATACAGTGGAAGTACAGGACTTTGTAATGGAACATAAGAATGAGAAACATGCAAAGAGTGTTGCACTTCACTCAAAGAGAACCTATGGTGCATTGGTAAGGAAATGACCATGCTGCCTCTCAAGGCAAATCAACAGCAAACGCATTTAGTAAGAGGAAAATCGTTAAACATATTATATTCTCTCATTTAGTTGTGCAATTTATAGGGAATTGTACACACATTTCAATTAGTTTTCATTTTTGTGTTTTCAGGAGATGGGCCTGTGCTCTGCAACTGGGTATCAGTGGCTGAACAAGCTCTTCACCCATTTCTCCAGCCACGCACACTGAACATCTGAACAGGCTTGGATTTCACTTTGACCAGTTAAACAAGGACAGACGAAAAATTTAACAATGACAAACTGGAGCAGTGTCCCTTCTTGGTTCTGTTAATTATTTTTCCTTCAGTAGAAAATTCCAGGCTCATCTTGTATTTTGTTGATTTTACGTAAGTTCAAGGGGAAGATACATTTAATATTTAAGAGGCTTATAAGGAAAATATTTACAGGTTGTCTCCCTATGAAGAGGTGCCAAGTTATAAATTTAATGGAGACATTCTCACAAGAGAAAAAAAAGTGGTACAGTCAGTCATAAACTCAAATTTACCTATTTTCCTCTAAGTGAAGGAACAGGTAGGTTTGATCATCTTTATATTTACCACTACGTGATCAAATTGGCTGAATTTGTCTGTGTCTCACAGTAGAAACGTCTTGCTCTAATGCTGCAGAACTAAGTACTTACAAATATGACTTAGAAAAATCAGGTGCTTGGAATACGTAAATTCTGAGCATTTATACAAGTCAGTAAAGTGCCAAAGCCAAAGGACTATCTTACATCTGCTGTAGGCTTGTCTTTGTTACTCCAGATGTCCTTACACTTCAATGTTGCAGGACAACTACCTAGAATTTTTTTAATAGGTGCCTGCCTTTCAAATTAACAGAAATGCTGTTAAGAAGAAAATGTAGTCAGTTCCTTCTTTCCTTAGCAGTCCGGGAAAACAAGGACAACTTCTTGATGTTCACAGTCTCGCTCAGTACTCAGGGTATAACTCTCTAGAAAGTCTGTAGGAGTTATGAGTGTGCAATAATTACATGGCTGGGACTTTATGAAGAGAGCAGTAACATGAGTAAAACAGCAAGGCTAATTTGCTATTCAGGGATTTTTTTTCCTAAGTCATATTTAATTACTATCCTTGTTTCCTTGCCCACCACTCTTTCCCCTCTCCCTTCCTCTCTGAAGAGCTGTGGAATTTGAGCGCTAAAGGAGAAGCTGATTATGCTGCATGCTGGCACCGAGCTGTCCAGTCTATACACAAAAGATCATGAATAGGCAGGCGTGTACTTGCTCTAAATATAGTTCAGACGCTACTTAGGCATTTAGAATCAAAGATCTGCTACTAGCAACAAGTCCTCCAGAAGCGTGCGATTTGGCATGCCTGGAGCTGTTAAGTGGATGCAGGCAAAAAACTGCTGAAGTTATGGGGAAAGAATATGAAGGGTGCTAATTGCCATCTGCCAATGCCTCAGAAAAAAAGTCTTTGCGATAGACTTTCAGCATGGGAAAATGTAATAGCAGCAACAAAGTGTTTACAGGAGAATACATCTAACAAAGCAAGAAGTGCTCAGACTTAAGAGACACCTGGCAGCGGAGGAAAATGCTTCTGTGCTATAAATCAAACATTAATGATTCTGCTCCAGTGTGCATCTGTTACTTTTTATTCTTGAGGCCCCACAGTTATATGGTCCCGTCTCTGAAATAATAATTGGTGAAATAACAACAAGAGGGTTGTTTTCTACATCTTGTGCCAGCATTTCTTCTGGCACTTGCATTTTTACTGGATGGTTGGATCTGAACAGTGACAAAGAGCAAGATGCTCCATGCCCATCCTAGACCTCAGCTCTGACAGCCTTACTGCAAACTGGATAGCCTGTACACCAATCATTGCTTTTTCTCAGTGAAATAAGAATATTTTAAGCTGTCTGAAGTATAATCCTGATAGCAGTGATTGGCCTTTAAATTAACTGGTAGGAATATTACCCTTTCCATGCAGGAACTGCTGAGTGCCTCAATTTCCCAGTCACATATGCATGCTGCAGGGTGTAGGAAAGGAAAGAGGAGATCAACTGGGGACATTTGCCAGACATTCTCCTTAAAAGATTAAAGAGTGTCTTGGCTCATTACACGACAAAATTACCTCAGAAATGCAAGACTATCGTTTCAACTTTTGCCCTTGACTCACAGAAGTAGTTGTGTAACTTTTTAATTTATTACAAATAATGTGGACCTTTAGCTTCAAAAGGACAAGGTGGAAACATGCTCAAGCTCTAAGTAGCACACACACAATGATTCACATGACTTTCAGACTGTCAGATTAACGTGTTCATTGAGTGTGCTCCTTTTTTTGACTGACATGCATAGTAGGTGTTTGTCAGAACAGCCACCTGACAGATGGACCTCTTCTACCCAGGTGCCACTTTCAGGCAGGAATTCAGAGAACCTTAATATTTCTGGGACTGGTCACCTGAGAAATCACATCCTCATTGCATTAATGCATCACATAGTCACAGCTACACGCACTCAGGCACCTCCCATCCTCATGAGCTCTGGTGCCATCCACCAAGAAAGTCAGCAGCTGCCTGCTCATCCCAGGTCCAGCTGAAGCCTTGGAGCAACTGGCCCAGCCCTCACCCCCAGCACAAGTGAAGAGACCCGAGACTAAGCCAGGATCCAGCACACCACGAGAGGGAAACATGAACACACGCTTGGCCAACACTAGCAGTTGCTGCCAGGGGGGAAGTTTCAGGAGGTCCAGTTGTGAGCTTAGCTGATGACAAATTTGTGACAGGGTGGAGAAAAGAGTGCCATGGCAGCAGTTCCCACAGCCTGATTGCTGCCTCCATCTCCAGAGATGCCAAGTCATCTGAGAACTTGCCCAGGGGCGATGGAGGACACAAAGACCTGTCCTTTTTTCCTGGACACTGCTTGGAAGGTTTTTTTCTCCACCAAGCTGAAGGATGGGTGATTACATGGAGATTATCAGGCAAAGCCAAATTCGTTGGTTTTACCTGATAGTTGTCCCAGGTTTTTCTTGACCAAAGGAGTGAGATGAATGGGACAAGAAAGGCAACAAATGCAGGCTGTTGGGACATTCAAGAACCATGGGATGAGCATGGCAGAGAGGCCAAGATGGATCAGGTTAGATAACACAGGTTGGATCACAAACTACTGGAGAAAAGAGAGGATCTGAGGCAAGTCTGGGAAAACAGCCTAGAAAAAAAAAATAAGTTCTAGCATATCTGTGCTCTATCTGAACAAAAACTATTTCACAGAAGAGGAAATTGCCTTGCAATTGTCTTGAATGCATAAAGAATGGGCAGATCACAGCTGAGCCTTTAGAAAATGCTTTAGACATTTTCCGAGCTGAAGACAGACAAATGTAGACAAACCTGAAGTCTGACACCCAAATACTTCTTCTTTTTTCATCACCAAGCCTTTAATGATGCAAATGGAATGGATGCAAATGGACTGCTACAAGAAACTCATATTTAACATATCTTAAATTCCAGTTTCCCTAGGAGGATTTAACGAATTCCCACTATTAAGCTCCTGCACCTTGAATTTGGGAAATATTTTAGACAGGTTCAAGCTTTATGATTTAAGTCCCCATCTTGCTATAGGAAAATTCTCTGTTTTCAAATATTTTCACCACTGGAAGATAGGTCCAACAATTGAATCAACATGAAAAATACTATTTTCCTCCATAACAGCATAAGCCAATTGAATCAACCATTCTACTTTTGGTATTAAGTTAAGAAAATTAAGTTTATTTTAGATCAAGAGGGAAACAAAGACGTTAATATTTCAGTGAGGTATAGCTGGCATTTTATTTGACTTTATAGTTGCTTTTCTCCTGTCTTTTTGAGAGGCATAGGAGTTTTAGGAATGAAGAAAATCAAGCCTCACTTCCTGTAACAGAAGTGCCATAGAGTACCATTCTTAAGAAGCAAAATAACCTGTATCTGGCTACAGCATGTCTCCCATGAAGATATACAGACCTGAAGATGAACAGGAAGGGGGTGCAAAGCAGCTCCTGCCTACTCTATCATTTGAGGAACTCGTGGTCTTGACATCCCTCCAGCTCAGCAAGGCTGGGAGAAAAGCCTGATAGGAGGATAGAAACAGCTGCATCTTTCATATGAAAATAGAGATTGTAGTTGAAGAAAGCAGCTTCTACGAGATGCTGTAAAAGTCTTGTGTATTTCCTCAAGTGAAGATCTTACATAGTTTTTTGAGATTCTGACACTGGGGTTTTCCTAAAGCTGATTCAAATGTTGAAGCCTCAGCTCTGGATATGGTTGCATTTTTACACCTGGCTTCACACACAGGTGTGATCTTTTTTTTTTATTGATCTCAGGGCACTTCATCAATGCCTTTGTCACCCGCAGGTTAAACTAATGAAATGCATCATAAAAGGCTGTTAAATTCAGTCATCCTTCCAAAACATCTTTTAGTACCTGATACTGACATCAGGCCTTGTTTCAAACAGAGTGCATTGTACATTCATGATCTACAGCTAGGTTTCTGACAGTTCCTAGGTTAAAATACCATCTAGTACCTTGGCATATAAGCTCCTAAATAATTTGGGACATGGTGGCCAAAGAACTTGCCTTCTCTAAATTTGATTTGCTGCTATAGCTGCTGTTACCTCTGCTGGTACATATAAACAGGCCTGGGACATGAACTGGCCCTATGGGGTTTCTAGACACCTTGTGGAGGCCCTCTGACGCTGGGACGTACTCTGTGTTGTGTGAATGAGGAGTGGGATTATTCAAAAATGGTGGTAGTGCTGGGAGTGTTCCTGCCTCCCAGAGCAGTATTTTCACAGCATGGGTGTGTGCTGCATACACGGCAGTGTGGCATTAGAGCTTGTCAAAACAAGGTTTAAAGATGCAAGGCCCCCCAGGATAGCACTGAAGGATATGTGGGGCAGAGGGAGCCAGCCCTGAAGAGCCTGGCCTTACAACCTCTACACATATTGGGAATAGTCCTAGAGCCCCAAACTACAGCTGGGCAGTAGAGGGTTACACCACATGAGCTTGCTCACCAGTTGTTTCAGTGATGTGGATTCCAGGGATGTTTTCACTTGCAGACCTCTTTGTTCAAGGTGGCTTAATCTCATGACTTTTTTAAAAGAGGCTTGCAATCCTAGAGCAAAGCAGAGTCCTTGATCCATCACAGAATGTTCACTTTTACAGGTGACCAGAACTGAACACAGGATTTGAGAGGCAACCTCACTGGTGCCAAGTACAGGGGGACAATCACTGCCCTGGTCCTGCTGGCCACACTACTGCTGACATAGCCCAGGGTATCATTGGTCTTCTTGCCCACCTGGGCACACGCTGGATCATGTTCAGCCACTGTCAACCAGCATCCCCAGGCCCTTTTCTGCTGGGAAAAAAAAGGGTTTGCTTCCACTGAGACCCAGCTGGATTCCTGTCCTTCTATTTGCCTTTGCCAGACAGTCAAGACAGAAAAAGATGACAACAAATCTTACGAGAAAAGCTTGCAGATAAGAGAAAGATTTAGGGAAAGTGATACACAAATGAATATGACAAGTCACTCACACAGTAACCCCTGCAAAACAGCATTTAAATATGATTAAAAATGCAGTCACATATATTCTCTAGGCATTGAAAATAAAGGCCACATCCCATTTGAATGCTCATATATGGGTAACTTTGCTGGTAAATCAAAACGGGTTCACAGAAAAGCATTGGAAAATAAATCTCCTTTAAAGATACATGTGCCTCAATCAGTTTAGCTTGGAATAAATGAACGGGATGAGATCAGTCAATAATCAAAAAGAAATTTAGCAAGAGAGGCCACAGGCCAGAACAAAGTCTCAAAGGTGAGGCTAGATACAGCATCACTAAAATTAAGATTCAAGTTTCAGAGGCAAAATGCTATATCCTTGTACAGATATATCTTACACACAAGATGGACCATGTTGCAAGTTAAAAGAACTAATCAGGGCAAGGCTTATGGTCATCTTAGATTATCACACAAAGTCCCATGTGGCTTCATAACCTGGGGATGGCAACAGTGGGCAACTGTCGAAGAGCAAATCAGCCGTGGCTGGTTGCATTATTTTACTGCAGGCATTCTGAGTCACACTTCTGACCACATCCATGCCCAGGGTGCCAGTTATTGCTTTGAAGAGGTGCAAAGGTGTATTGATAGATACTGAGAAGGTGTTAGGGGGCAAAATTGCATTTTTTGTTGCTGTGGTATGACAAATTGCCACACAAGACACTGGCCCTAATGAGTCAGGCATTGTGTATGTGTTTTGCAAGAGCTGAGCTTAGCCTAAAACTTAAAAAAGACGGGTGGGTCAAGAACAGGAGGACAGATGGACAGCCTCTCATTGCAGATGGAAAAATGAACTGCAGGGCAAGGCCAACGTCAAAGTGTGTGGTGGATGGAGAAAACCAGCACAGATTTCTCTCCCATCCCAGCCTCCTGCTTGCACTCATCACCTAATGCAGGCCGATGGACAACCTGCCCTCACGCCTAGCAAGCAAAGGCCTCCCATGAGCAGAGGTTTGTTCTCCTGCCCCTCTCTAAAGCTAACACTCCCTCACAATACCCCTGGGGCAAAAACACTGCCCTCACACAGCAGAGTGCAAAGCACAGATGGGCACTGCTCTGCCACTGCACCTCAGTGTTCTAAGAACACTTTCCACCATGCTCTGGAGGACGATCTTATTTATTCTGCCCGACTTTGAATCACACAAACGCACTTGATCTCCTCCCTCCCACAGTGCATGCTTCATTCAAGCTCCTTAAAGACGGTTGTTAACGCAAGTGGCATTTTTAGAACTGCACTGTATGGGCGGTGTGTGCTCCTCCAGCACATGAGCTGCTTATCAATCACTTAATTGGGATGTCTTGGTCTTCACCCAGATGGTCCCTTTCAGCAGATAGCATTGTGTTTTAAAACTTTGGATAATTATAGTCCTGTAAATGGAGAGTGCAAGATTTGTTGGCTGCAGCCAGCTCATCTTTCTTCTGTAACAGCCTCATTGTTTAGTCATTGCCATATTCACAATGGGACAAGATCCTCGCAAATGGAGACACCCATTTAAAGACTCCTCAGCTGGGTAAACAGTAGCAGGAGCCTAGCTGATAGTAACTCCAGGAAGGATTAAAATCTATTAGTAAGTTTGGCTCTGCTGTTTTTCTTTCCCCCACTCCTTGGGCACACAAAGTGGAAGGGAATGAATCTAGAATCTATGTTGCTCTGTTAGCTGATTTAAAACATATTTAAAACCTGATTACACTGGCCAACAATACCCTGTCAGCACTTTGCTTTTTATCCTTTTTAAACAAAACCAATTAACAAAGGTCCTGAGGGAAACAGGCCCATCATTTCTCTGTGGTGAAAATGCAGCTTCAAGCAGGACTCAGGCATTTTTGTCAGCATCCTGTCCTATCAGCCAGCGGCTCAACTCCACTTAGGCCCTCCAGGCTGGCTCCCTCCTGGCTTCCCTCATCCAGGGGGGATGCGGTAGGTCTGCTGTGCCTGGCCAATGCCACTTTCCTCCCCTGTCTCCTGGGCACCAGCAGCGACTCTTTGGAGCCACTGCTGCTTGGTGTCAGCTCACGTCCTCTGCACCGCATCACAGCACAGAGGGGCTGCCTGGCTCTGAAGTTTAAAAATTACCTTTGTCAAAAGAGAAGATTAATCTCAAAACAAATGGACAGGAGGCAATGGTAGAGTGCTGACATGGCGTATGTCTTTCAAAGGCAGAGTTAATGCACACAAGTAAAAACAACTGCTATTCAGATTCTGCGGAGCACTCCAGCGAGGGAGGTCTGGCACCCTGGACTACCCTGAACACAGGGTGCCTTTGTTTAAGGACACCTCAGTTAAAGGAAAAACTTAAATAAAACATAACAGTCTAGAAAATAAAACATTTTGCTCATTTCATTAAAAAAGAAATCTGAATTCTTACAGAGGTTTGATAGGCCAGGAAAAAAAATTGATGTGCTGCTTTTTTATTGCTTTGCAAGCCAGATTTTCTGATTTCCCATAAGACTCCATGGATGGCTGGAGAACAGGCTATACCATGGGAGTTAGAAGGAAAGTAATTTTTCATCAGCCTCCATCTTTGTTTACAATTTAATTTGTTTAGGAAAACACCTATCCATAAAAACCTCCACATAATAGAATTAGCACTTCATTTGTTTATGAGACAAGAAACCCCAAAGCTCACTTCTGAAACCTTAATGCAAAACCACAGGACATGAGAATCAACACAGATATTTTTAAAGTTTAAGTAAAATGTTTGTTTTGTTTTGGAACATATGCAAAATAACAGGCCCTGCTTGCCACTTATGCAGAAGGTTTAAAAAGCACATTTTTCCCTCCCACTTAATACACTGCAAGAAAATGTTACTTAATTTAGGTGTTGACTTTTTCAAGAACTTGTAGATAAAGCTATGAGTTAAGCTATGAGTGTTTAAGTGGCAAAAAAGTATACTCAGAAATGATGTATTAGGGTTGGGCATGAGAATGTTAACAGCACTTTCCATTCAAATTTCTTTCAGCAAAACCTTCTCAAAAAAGCTGCATGCACAAATTAACAATAGGTGACTTTTGAGGCAACAGTTTGGAAGGTCACCAGAAAGGTATCAGCTTCACAAAGACTCAAGTGTATGAGTAACTCCTCTGAGTCAGTGTCTTGTCATACAATACACTGTGCTAAATTTAGGCAGGAACTGGGTTACAGGCTTCAGATTTTTAAAGAGTTTCAGCATGATCCATCTCTATTCCTGCTGTCACAAGTGACCACACTGACTGCACCTTCTTGGCAGGTTCATGTGAAACGCTGAGAGCAAAACTTGAGGGGTTGCTCATATCCATGGGTTCCTGCTTGGCATTTATCTAAGCAGCATCTTGATGCCTCCCACCAGTGTATTAAGCTACATGACTAACATCAGTCACATATCTACTCCCATCATCTTTTCCCTGAGGTAGAAGTGCTCACAGAAGACTGTTTCATTTTGGACTACGTGTGCATGTGCACACACTGGCACTCGTGCCTGGATATGGCTAACCAGTGCTGCTTGCACGAGAAATCCAAAAAGTGGGGAGCAGACTGCAACATCAGCTGTGATTACTCAACTATGTCAAGGACTTTGCTGGAGTTTTTGCACGGAGAAAGCCTGAGGGCCTGTTTGTTACTGTTCTGACTTCAGTGGGGCCAGTTACCACACTTAAGTCTTTGTGAAATCGCAGCCTTGCTTCTGAACTTTGTGGTTCATGCCACATTTCTGAAACTGAAAATAATCACTGTGTTATCTTTTGCATAGTATTGTTTCATTACAGTATCTTTATTACATATGTTATTTATTTCCACCGGTAGAGGAAAAAGGAAAGTTAAGGTTTCCCCCCACTATTGTTCCTGATTAAACTATTTGTTTACATAACATTTGAAAACTGTAACAAAATCAACTAGGAAAAATAAGCTGCTCCAAATGAAAATATAGCTTTTTTCTTAATCTCAGGATTACATTTAATTTACTTGATTTAAACAGACATGCTTTACTAGGAGCAACACAGTGAAATTTGTTCATGGCACATGCTAAACAAAATGAGCTCCCTGTAGGATAAAGAAAAAATGTTTATCTAAAAACAAAGGGTTTTTTATTGTTGCTCAGCCAGTTCAAACAGCAATAAGTTTAAACAAACATAGCATTGACATCACTTGCTACCCATAAAATGGTGACGTTTGTCTTGATAACCAATTAATAGAATAAAATCCCTGTGTTTGGTTGATCACTCAGTGCATTATCAAACATCTTTTTTTCTCAGTGATGAGGTTGCTCCCAAACTAATGGAGATATTTTATTACATTTTGAATACAATAATGTAAGACTAATAATGTCAGTAATTGAGAGTGGCAGCTGAGGATATTGGATAGTTGCATGCAATTAAATAACTTTTTAATAGATCAGAATTTTATCAACAGTAGCATATATTTCATTTAATCCTATCCTGAACGGCTTGTATTTCATCTTAAATATGCAACACAAGCTTCTGGTTACTATTGTTTTAAAGTTCTTCTGCAGACTGAAAGAAAACTGTTCACTAAAACATGCAGCTCAATTCTCACCCATAATTTGGCTTGGATTTTTTTCCTTCTAAACTGATAAAGCTCTCACACACTGTATCTGTAAGCAAATAGAAAAATCCCAAGATACCATCACAGGAAACAACCTGGAATGAAAAGAAAACCAGGAGAATTTATCAAACCCTTGCTATGCTCCAGCACTAATGAGACAGAATCTCCGCCAAATTAATAAGTAACGGTTGACTGTCTGGAAAAGAAGAGGGAAGAAGAAAGGTGGGGGGCAGCAGCTGCTTTTCTTAAGCAGGCTGGACCAACCACTATTTTGTGAGAGTGTGCCAGAACTGACAGCTTTCACCTTGACACCTTTGCATTTGCAGGAGGGTGCTGGTCTGAAGCTCCTGCGCTGATCATTCCCTACTAACTCAGTCAGGCACATGCCCCTCCCCATCATTTTGACTTTCAGTTTCATGAATTAAAAATGTTTCAGGGACTTAAGGGCTTTTCAAAACCTTTTGCAGTGATGAGATCTGCTAGATTCAGTCAGGGTGACCATTGACTTGGGCAGACCAGAGCTCAGCATTCAGACTGTATGAGGGTACTCTCTCACGTGTGGTACATGCAAACAAAGCTCACCAGAGCTTCCCTGCTCTGCTCCCTCCTCACACCCCTGACCTCGGCTGCCCTTCCCTGACTCACCCTTGCAGGAGGCCCTTGTAAACAGAGATAAGCAAACTTCAAAAAGTCCAGATTATGTTTGGGTAAGTGCCTGAAAGTTCAGAAACTGGCTTGGAAACACAGTGAGAATTGGCTGTCTTGGGAGGCAGCCAAACATTCTCCAGCGAGGCTGGGCTATAAACATTTCAAGAATAGCCTCTCTCATCGTATTTTGGTGGTATTTGTTTCTCATCCTGTCTGGCTGGGAAAGTAAAGTATCACAAAAACAAAAGGGCTCAGGAATAAATTTGCAGGCCTGCTTCTCTCTGGTCTTGTGTCCAAGCAATGTGGGAGCAGCGCTTTCTGCCAGCATTGCCCACACTGCACACACCGTGCAAGGGCAAGCAGCAGTGACATGGTGAGGGTCCCTTTTTTGGAACAGTGAGTACTCATTATGGATACACCAACTAAAGGCTGTCTGCCATGCAGGACAGGCCTCATTCCCCTTCATGCCTGATATTGGAGCTAAACCAACAGAAAACCGAGATTGCAGAAAATAAAAAGGAAGGGGACAATTTTTGCTGTATCAAATTCCCTGTGTCAGTTCACTGTGGTGGTCAGACATGCATCGGGGTGGGGGCAGGACTTTGCAAGGCTGGGGACAGGAGAGGGAGGGGGACTTATCCTGCTCAGCAGCAGCCAGCTATACATGGGAAACCACAGCCAGAGACCTTGAACAGAGTTAAAGCATCTTCGCATTGTATGGAAACAAACACTTCTCTCTTTTAGGAGCTCAGATGAGTCACAGTATTCATTCAGCCTACAGTCGAAATGAGCTCTCCTTTCTGAAGTTCACTCCCAGCTCGATCTAGGGCATCATCAGCTCAGAGCACTTATTCTGGCATGGGCAATGATCCGGATGAGTGTAACCACATCATTCCACCTTGGGGCAAGTCACACCATGTCCCCTGCCCACGGCACACATTTACCAGGGAGGATGCAGCTGTCACCACGGAGGAGGCCAAGGCAGGACTGCAGAGCGAACAGAGCAGAGAAAACAACAGCCCTGGACAACAAAGTAAACACTTGCACGAAGAAGGGAGCGTATGAAACCTGTCTGGAGTGTCTCACGCTTGGTTGGCACCAGAGGTTGAGCAAGACGCCTGTGAAGCTCATGCCTGCGATCAGTGCGTGGTTTCCCAGTAGTCTGGGGTCTCTGCAACCACCTACAGAGGTGCAAGCATGTGTGGGGAGGATGTCACTCTCGCACTGTTTCATCCCAAAATGGGGCCTGCTCTCCCCTTCTCTCCTCGCTCCAAACCTAAGGCTCATTTCACCCTCTCACCTGAGCCAGTCTGACTTGGAAATCTGGACGAAAACAAACAAGTCAAAAAAAACCCCAAAAATGAGCATTTTTCTGACAGTTTGAACCTTTGGCTCTCCCCCCACAGTTAGGGCATGCATAGGTGCTCTGGCATCCCCTCTGGACAGTCCTCTGTCCCATCTGGAGTGAAGAGGGCCATGTCACCTACTCCAGGGCAGCCAGCTCCCAGAGATAGTGGGACTGTGGCCTTCCTGGGATGTTTTTTTCCCAAGCTGTGTGCAAGATGCTGACAGGAACATGAGGGCCATGGACAGCAGCGTTGCCCTGCTTCCATCAGTGGGATGTGGAAGCGAAGCATTTCTGCTGGCACTTCTCATCCTCTGCTCTTGACATCAGCATCATCTCCTGGGTGACAAGCAAGGTGGTTTTGGGCTTCTGGACCCGGCACTCTGCCAGGAAGCCAACTGGAGGCTCAGGCACATGGGGTGACAGCACCCCAGTGATGGCACCCACTCATCACCTCTGCTGGGACACTTGGCCCTTCAAAACAAGATCCTAATCTCGCCTGCCTCTTCTGAAGTGAGTGCTCGAGCTTATGGATGAGAGGAGCTTGTGGTGAGGTTATTTATAGCTGCAGCAGCTTCCGCGACAGCAAATAGTAACAGTGCAATGTGAAACCGAGCCAAGCAAAAGTATTATTCATTGAAAAATAGATGACGGCTTGTTTATACTATCATGGGGAAAAGGACTGTGAAAACGAGTGGTGGTGGCAGCAGGTTTTCAAAGAGCAATGTCTTGACTTGGCTTGTTGGCCCTCATTTGGGGCACCTGCCAGTAGTCCACAGCAGCAGGAGTCCAAACTTTTGTAATCTCTGAGCAGTGAGCCCCACAGTATATGTGGTATGGAGAGTGGAGTCTCTCAGTATGGCCATGCCACCCCAAAGAGCACTTACAAGAGGTTGTGGTGCACACAGAGGGTCTCAGCCCTGTCTCTGACACACCACAGGCACATCAGCCTTGGCCCTTTCATGCAGCCTATAAGGCTCTCTGCACAAAGGAGCATCCTTGTTCCAGGACAAAGATATTTCCCAGCTGCATTTGCAGGCAGAAGGCTGCTGATCTTGGCCAGCCATCTCTGTACCTCTGCTATCTCCAGGTAACGTCTACAGTGATGGCAGAAGCACATCTGCCTCTGCCTTTATCAGCTCCTCTCTTAAACAAGGCTATTTACTCTCTCCTGCCTCTGCAGCACTGGGATGCTCCAAGATCTTTGTTTATCAGCACTATGCAGGGAAGTGGCAAAGGTTAGTTCATTACTTTTTCATTCCTTGATTTAGCAACCTTCTCTAGATTTGAATTCACAGTCCTGGAAGATGGCTTACCATCTGATGAGGAGTACAACAGTAGGATATTACCATCCTGGCACTACTCCCCCTTCCCTCCCTCACGCACGCGAGGCCATGTGAGAGGAAGCGAGGCTGCTCACACTCCTTCAGCTGAGTCAGGCATGGACTGCCCCCATGCCTGCGCCCACCTGGCATCACTCGCCCACCTGGCACCACCCCATGGAGGTGAGAGGCTTCTGCACCTACAGAAAAGAGAGTGAGGCTGAGCACTTCTCCATAAGAGGAAAAACTATGCACAGATTTAACAAATCTCCTGTGATATTCAACTGACACCAAGGGAGGGATCTATTTTCTGTCACCTCGTAGGCTTCTGTGCTCAGTACACTGCTGTCAGAGCCCTCCCCAAAGCTGCAGAATGACCTAGCCAGCTTTATGCAATGTGGGAGGAACCAGAGGCCAACCAATAGATGACATATTTAACCCATGCTCCCACTCAAAAGGAATGTAGAGCTGAGGTTGACCCCCTTCTAAACCTTGGAGGGGAAGACCCCATTGAGTCACTGCTGGCCCCAGGGAGAGGCAAGGCTGGGGCCAGGGTCAGGGCTCAGGCTGCAGAGGGGAAATACACCTGAATCCCTAGAAAGGAGGGGGTTCCTCTTATTTGGTAGCCTGTGTGTGAAGTGATGGCACTTTTCCAGTAGCTGTTAAAGGAGTTTACACAAAGGAGATACAAACTGATGAGGAAGTCTTTTTTTTTTTTCTTCTCACTGTGGCAGTCATCCTTGTTCCATGAGACACTTTTGAAAATATATTTAGTGTCATGCTGCTCTATAAAGTGAGAAATCATTTATTACCCTCACTCAACAGTCACAAGATGAAGGAAGCAGAAGATCAGTTTGAGCTTGTATTTTCTTGTATTGTATTGTATTTTTTTTTAAGTGGCTGTATATTTTGGACATCTCCATTTATGAGGGCCTGGCTTCAGCCAGCTCTCCTATTACGTTTCTTTAGGAAAGGGAAAGGGAAAGGGAATGGGAAAGGGAAAGGGAAAGGGAAAGGGAAAGGGAAAGGGAAAGGATCACACCTGAGGCAGACAGGAGTACTGACACATCTTCCTGTCCTCTTTCACGATCACTTGCTGTCTGATTCATGGGGGCATGGCTGGACATGGCTAAAAACTCTTCATCATCCCCTAGTCCCTTGAAGCTCTCATGAGGCTGAGATGTGTGTAAGGATTGACCCAGGAGGATTTTATTTCAGCTGGTGTAAGGGAAGGTGATCATGGCTGTGGATCTCACTTTTCCACTGAGGTCAGTGGAAAAGATACAACACAGACTATTGATGCTGTGGGACAGGCATTCCCAAAGTGCAGCTTACAGACTGACAGAGGTCTGTGTCAGGGACCCTTATGGACACTGCGGAGGGCCTGAAGGATTGAACAAGTGAGGATGTTCCCCCTTGCTCCCACATCAAAATTCTCATGAGAGTGGCTGGGAACACTGTTCTCCAAATCTCTTCTTGTGTTCTCACGGCAAGTAACATCTGTGAAAGCCAGAGGGGAGCTGTGTATTAAAGATTAAGGATTCTCCTAAGGCAGTGAGCCTCTCAGTCCAGCAGGATTTATGGCATGCTCAGTCACATCCCTGCCAGGCCTTTTGACTCCCAGTTCAAACAACCAGACCCCTACAAACAGGCAGATCCTATCCAGATTTTCATCTGGAATCCAAGTAAGACTTGTACCTCCAGTTTAGACCCTCTGTGTCTTACTTTGAATGCTCTGCCACTGCATTTCATTTATGGGAGAGGTAGGAAGGTGATGCATGCTCCCTGGAACAAAAAGGGTAAAGGACTGTGAGTCATTCAAAGCCAGTGCACAATGTAAAAGAAGTTTGAAAACCTCCTGACCTACAGCATTTATTATCCATTAGAGTTTCTCATTCATTCCCACTGGGAAAAGCTCCTCTGACATGAAACACTCCTATATTTTGAGTAGACACAAATAAAACAACAGCTTACCCTGGCCTGGAATTGCTCTTTTTTTTTTTTTCCCTGCAATCTCACAATACTTTATTTCTGAAGACAGATTTGCCCTCAAAGCTATTGTACTTTCAGTGTTGTCCCTAAAGTAGGTTTCTTTCACTCAAAGTGACAAAATTCCTAATGAACATATGCTGATCTTGATCCAGTTCATTGTATTATCATTTACATACACAAATTTGCATGAAAGTGTCTTTTTTAGTGTTATGCTCATGTAAGGTAACTCTAGGATATATTTTCATTCCATCAACTATCACCAAGTCATTATTTAACCTTATACTCTATTACAAATTCTTCTTGAATCTATTTGAACAATTAGTTTTCAATTAAAAAAGGATTTATAATGTTCTGTTCTTGGAGACTCTTCACTTCTCCATTGCTCTGGCACTCCCCTGCCATGGTTTCAGGATCAACCCTTTAGTTGCTATGAACTTCTTTTTTCGATTTTTAACTTCACGTGACAACAAGACCAAGTTAGATGTTGGTTTGAATTATCACCTCACACTTTTATGAATCACACAGGATCAGGAAATTCCGTGAACTGAGTTCTATTTGCAGCTCTGCCAGAAAAAATGCAGCTCAAGTTTCGTTATATGTGTTCACAGCCTGATAAGTCATTATGGGCCAGGGATAATATAAAATAAAACCACAAAGTGATAAACAATGGAGTAATATAAGTAACTCTGAAACAGAAGAACTACAATATATCAAGAGTAAGACCAGCCTAACAAAAGAGCCCCAATAATGGAAATGACCTGTGAGCTGGTCTATAAGCTCCACACATCTGTGCTCTTCAGAAGTGCAGGAGGGGCCTAGGATCAGCTCCAATTTCTCGACTCCCAGGTTAACCCACATCATCTGCACAGACAAACCACAGAGGGAAATGAGCCAGGCAACTCCACAGTGATCCTTCTAGCTGATATATGAGCTGAAGGAGTAGCCACTGAGCAGAGATGAGTGACAATCAGCTTTTTGTTCGTCCCATTGGAATTACTGTCATATTTAATATTTATCCCACACCATAAAGGAGTGGAAAAAAACCAAATCAACAAGCGAAAATTTGAGGATGGGAAAAAGGGAAAGAGATAAGTCAGATCTGCTGAATCAAAATGCTTGGGAGACTTCCAAGTGTTTCCCCTAAAGTATTACAAATGGACAAATTTGTTTTACTGTAAATTAATTTGGAATGTGAAATGGAAAGGCATTTCCAAATTGGAGAAGTAATTTTCAACTTAGCCTTTAAATGAGGCATGTGGTGGTTAAAAAAAAAAAAAAGGACAACTTTTTCTTTATCCTGTGTTTTTCCTACAATAAAGAGAATTCAATCCCTATGAAAAGGGAGAATTCAGCTGTGTATCTGGGATAGACTTGGTCTTTTCCTGTAACCAGACTATTTTCCAAAGAATTTCCAATGTCAAACACCTTTCAAGAGGTCTTGAAGCCATTGCAGTCTGCTGTCCCTTCACTTGCAGAATCCTGCCCTTTCCTCTCTGGCAACAAGGGCCAGATGGGAACTTTCCATGGGTCATCTACGGCACTCTAAACATGAGCCCCTGTGGCTGGCACTGCAAGATGCTGTCAAATCCGTGGAGACAGCTGCTACACAGCTGCTTCTTCGACCTGAGAAGTGGCTGCATTTGGAAAGATTGCAGCAGGGAGCATCTTGTGCACACAGAGAAAGAAAGACCTGCCCTTTGCTTGAAAGAGGATGGACTGTCCTGAGCCATGGGTAGGTCTTGGTGTCTGCAGATGACTGATAAAGCCTTTCACACCATTTGGAAATGGAGAAACAAGACATCCAAATGTGAGGTCAATATCCAACCATTTGCATGTGTGTAGGAGGCAAGAAACTCTGTGGAATCCCTTATTCCTAACAAAAGATTGCACTATTCCTGAGGTGAGAGTATAAAAAGACCCAGCCCTGTGGGAGATACTGACTGTGAAAGTAACCTGAAAAGCACACCACCAGTGTCCCTTCCCCCCTAGACCCTTCCCTGGACGTGCCACAGTTGTCCTTGCAGTGGACCGTGGGGCTGCACCGCAGCGAGAACCCTGGTGGCCCCACATGGCTGGCCATTTCCAGCCTACAGCACTTCCCCAAGCATGCAACCAGATGCAACAGCAACATGCCCTCTTGCAACCTGGCGTGTGTCACAAGATGTTGAAAAGCCTTTGTGCAGCCCCAGTCTGTCTTCAGCTCTTATAATCCAGAGCAAAATGTGCACAACAGCATTAACGTCAAGTTAAAATAAATCAAAATCGGCATCATTTTCATCCTGCCTGGCTCATGGTAGCAGCAACAAACTAACACGTACTAACCCCAGAGCTGTGAACATTTTGTTGTTAGCGCCACTGGTGATTTATAAAGAAACAAGCAAAGATGTTGCTTGTGCTGGGCAGACTCGATGCAGAAACAGGAGATAAAACACATCAGTTTTTATCCAGTACCGCAGGAAGGGGTTGAGGGGCAAAGAAGATATTTTTACATTGTGGTCATGCAAAGACAAATTTCACATGGATTTTCAGGCAGACTCATAAATCAGTCCATGTTCCCTCTAAAAGTTCATGGTGTTTTGCAAACCTCCCAGTGAACCAAGGCTAAGCATAGAAATTGTAAAGAAACCTGAAGCCAAGCAAATTTCAACTAAATTAATATTTTGCTGTGAACATTTTCTCAGGTCTAACTAGTTGGTTTAGGAGTTTAGGCAAGTGCTTTTCAGGAGCAAAAAAACAAAAAAACAGTCTGAGAAACCAAATATACCCCACGAAATATTACTACAAAAAATCTTTACCTAAAACTAAATTGTTCCCTGCTCTGTGTTCATTGTATTATTTGCAAAGGTTTCAGTTCAGGCAAGGATTCAGCTTTCATTTCAACAACTGATTTTTATTTGTTCATGATTTTTCCATGGTGGAAAAATGTGTGCCGGTGTTAGTTGTGGCATGGCTTGCTCACTTTTGTTCAGAAAGGCATAATGGTGTCAGACCCACATTAATCAAATAGTCAGAGAAAATCTTCTCTTTCCTAGTCGGAAAATAAAAATAAAATTATAAACTCACCCCGTACAAATAATTTAAATACGTTAGATCTTGCAAAAATATTCCTATGCTTTCTATGTTTGCCAGTGCCCACCTCATCTTTTTGGTCTTGTAATTACAGTGGGAGTGCTTTGAAGTAGGAGCTGATTAAAGTGTTAACTCCATGATGCTTAGAACACAAAAACAGAGTCTGTGCCCACATCTGAACTTCCAGGGTGAATCGCCGCTCGGCTGAAGTTCCAGCAGCATTTAGCAGGGCAGGTCCGTAAGGCCAGCAGAGATGTCCCCAGGTGCAGCCCTGCTGCACTGCTGGCCCCGCTGCATAGGGGCCGGTCGCTGCCTACCTCCCTGTGCAGCTGCAGCGCCTTTGGGGGCGTCTGGGGTAAACCTCAAGGCCAGAAGTTAATGAAGGGCAGGGAGCCACGCGTGTTTGCAGCTCCGGCATGCCCAATGTTGTGGCCAGTGAAGTGGGATCACAGGTCCAGCTGCCTGCTTCATCCCCGGCCTTCTTGTAGCCCCAGCACTGAGGAAGCTTGTAGATAAAATGTTGAAAGCAGTATCATAATGATAAAATGTTTTCCTCCTTTAGCAAAGCACAGACCTTATCACCAACAGCCCAAACACGCAGCCGTGCCCTCCCCCCCCACCTGCAGCCAAGGTGCACATCAGGTTCCAGCTCTGCAGGATGCTGAGCAGGGCATATCGGGACAGAGAGACAAGGGAAATGGGCGACGCACACCCTGTGCTCCTTCACCTGCCGGGACTCGCCAGCCCAGGCTTTCTTCCCACCCGGCCTCCCCGCACCCCATCCCTGTGGGCGCCAAATGAGGATGGGGAGGGAGGGGGCCCTCGGCCCTGCTCTCCTTGCGTCTCTGCTGAGATGGTGCTTTCGCCTGCTGAGTGTGATGATGGGTGGGTTTCTCCACACCTCCCGCAAAAGTTGTTTTTGCAAAGGCTGCTTTCATTAGCCCAATCTTTAAAAGCAGAAGTTATCAGGGCATAAATCATCCTGTGACTTGTCGAGAAGCCTGCGAGAGGAGATAAAGGCAAGACAGTTTGACAAACCNGGGGGGAAGGAGGAGGAGGGGGAAGGGGGGAGCCGAAGACGGGAGCCAGGGCGCCGACCGATTATGTCATAGGTCAGCCGAAAGGATGCAAAAAAGATCGAGAAGCTGTTTCCTAACTTTCTGAGGCTGGCTCTGACTACACGTACCCACTACAGAGCTGGGTGTAATAAATACCGCAGTCACAGAGAGCATTACATCACGTACGGGGAAAAGCCAGCAGATGAACTCACACCGTAAAACCTTGACTTGGTATCTAGCCAAGCTCAAGCAGACAACCCCGTTATTACGGAGTTGACAGAGCTCTGCACGTTGCTGTGGCTTCACCCTTCCACTTCCTGCAGCCTCCTCCAGCACAGCCAACACTTCCTCACTCCCCCTCTGTGCTCCCGCAGTCCTGCCAGCGGCCATCCCGGGCACCAGTAGCCAGCCACACACTGCAAAACAGCAACAGCAAACCAGACGTTTGGCAGAATTTTAAAACATGCTCCTCTATTTCCAGCACACTTTCCTCACAGCAGCTCCAGTTTGTTTTTCTAGTTTTCCTAGTGAATTTGTCAACCATTAATGGCTCTAAAAGACAGACCAAAATTTGTAGGCACAGAGGGTCTGATTAAGGCTCTCGTATCTGTTGGGCAGCACTGAGAGTTGTAAAGTGGGGCTAAATGTCATTTAGCACACAAAATCCATTTTACGGCAAAAGAAGGGTTAAGAGTTAAGTCCGTGTCTGGTGTCTCTCCACGGAATTTCCCAATAGCTAATAGGGGCAATGCTGGGGAATACTATAACAGGGAAAACTGGAGTGAGATTCAGATCCCAGCACCCCCAGTCCCTTTTTTCAGAAGCCTTGGTAAAGGAGAGCACAGCAGCCCTTCTCACTACCTGGCCCACCAGCCCAGGAAGGTTGCTGCCAGCAAGCCTCAGCCCCACCACAGGGATGCAGGCACTGCAGCGTTCAGCCTGGTTCAGCCTCAACATCTTATGGTGCTTTGACATGGCTTTCTCCAGGGGTCTTCTGAAAGCAAATGAAATATTGGGCTCAGGATGAGCCAAACTCGCCTGCTGGGGCCTTTTATGTCTAATGTCTTCATTCTGTCAAAATTATACTTGATCGGGTTTCATTATTGTTGTTTCTAACTTTCACCTCTGCCTCAGCAATTCCATCTGGTGGGTCATATTCCTCTCTCTGATTGCTTTTTGGATAAAAACCTGCTCACTGGGGCCTGCTTGGAATTACTTTTTCTTTTTATTTCCACTAGCTGCTCAGCTCAACCCCATAGTTTCCCTGACTTAACACATACGAGGTCAACCCACCTTTGCCTTCCTGGCATATGCATTGAAGTTCTGATTCCCATGTGCTACAAAAACCCCATTCCTTTTCTAACAATCTCCAAGGGGGAGTCATTTACAGGGACTTTAACTGAAAAGCACAAGTGTTGTATCATCCTCTGGCGTGTGCACTAGCGCAGATATTGAATCAGCAATGATAGGAGGGAAAAAAATACTGTCTTGGCTATGTCCCCAGGACATTCTTAGAAGACTGATGATGTACATCTGCCTTAACTGTCTGGGTTTGAAATAATTAAAGACCACTATTCTTTCCCTTCCATTAATTTTACTGAGTATCTGGAAACACAGTTTTTATTTAGAATTTCTTGCCTGCCTTGTAAGAACACCATCCCAAATAACCTGATTTCCACCTACCATAATTGCATCAACATGACCACTAAGGTATAACGAGAGACTGAAACCCTACTGGCTACTGCACCACTGCTATTTATGCTCACCAGGACTCTGTTATGTTATGCCAGGGTGGAACAAAAAACCTTTCCCATCTTGAAAAGACTGCAAAAGAAGCTCTTCTTTAAGGTTACATCACTGGCTTGGTCTTCATATGGTTACAACATTCAAAGGTCTGGAGCCTTTCCAGAGTGTGTACAAGCAGGACAGCAATGCAAACTCCTCCAGACAGAGAGATGACAAACTGGCTTGATGAAAGGAGCACTTGGGCAACAAACCAGTTAAGCAACCAGTCAACCAATGGATTGGCTAACTACAGATGCTAAACCTAGTAGCTTCTTAGAGCTTTGAAGAAGGCAGAGGGAAACAAAGCAGGAGGTGTTTTAAAGATGGTTTCAGCTAGTTAGCTGGTGTGTGGCAACCATGTGTCACGGTGGCAGACCCCAGGGAGCCAAAGCTGTCACCTGTATGGGAGAGGGAACAACAGCGAGTGGGACCTGTGCAGCTCTGCATCTCCCTCTGTGTGAGCTGGGGCCAAGCAATGCCCTGGCAAAGTTACTGGGCAGTAGGCCTGGACCCCAGATGAGGTTAAAAGGTATTCTTATGGAGATATTAAAAAGATCCATTTTCTGGTGGGAAACCAGAGAAAAGAGCCATCTCCCTCTGATCTCTTCTGCTTCTCACCTTGCATTTCTTTCCTCTTTCCTTAGTCTTTGCTGTCATGGGTATTCCTGTAGATAACACAGGGATAAAGGACTATTGCTCACTGTGATCCCAGAGGCTGGGAAGGAGGACTGACCCTCAAATAGAGATGCTGTCTTGGAGAAACAGCAACACACCCCTTCAAACAGTTAAAACCTTCTAATTGAAAAATATTAACTCTTCCCTAGACAGGATGCTAGGTAAATTTAGATTTTTTTTTTCAAGGAATAACCTGAAAAATAGAGATCCCCAACCCATTTTTTATTTTGCCTAACTTTTCTTTCCTTGCTTGTACATGTCAATATTTACAAGCTTTACCACTTCTTGGATTATTTATTTTCCCCGGTCTATTTCACTGAGTGAAAAATCTCTCCAGCTCAGGACTTGACAGTTTGTTGCTGATATCCATCTTTATTAACTTCATGCTGCAAAAAGCCAACAACAACCATATATAGTCATAAAAAACCCCCACCTCACTCAGGATGATGCTTAAATCTGGGGGGAGGGGAGAGGGGGATGGGGGAGAAGGCAGGCCAGAATTCTCAATTCTCCAAAAATAGCCAGTGGTTTGCACACATTTATTTTTGTGTGGATATTACTGAAAGCACTTCTCCCTCCCCTTCATTAGCAGTCAGTAAACTCACTGACAATCAGCAAGAGAGCTGCTGTCACCACACCTGGGGGATGACAGGCAGGGTGGCTTTTCTCACCTCCCTATGTTGCAACTTTTTCTGCTGAGGGGCAGGACCAAAAGGGTTCAGGGCAAATCAGGCTCCCGCTCATCAACCCCAGTGAGCTCTGAAATGCTGGAGCCAGACAGCCAGCAACAACCTTTCCAGATTACTTTTAAATTTGGCCTTTGAGTGACAATGAACTGCACACTTTTAAAATATTCCCTGTAATGTGTAATGCAGGATGATGAAAAATGGTTTTCTGTGTTCATTAGATACCCTGGAGCTCAGGCCCACCTCCATTTCACAGCTGACCCCCACCAAAGGGCACTTCAAGATGATCTGAACTTCCCACAAGGTATTTTCAGCATTTCTCGGGTGGAAATTGTTGCTCTCTAAGAGGAGCTACTGAAACAACAGGCTGTGTTGGTGAGTCTATCCTCTTCAGCTCAACATCCATCAGCTTGGCTCAAGCAGAGGAATTGGCAGAGCCTTGCTGCCTTTGCACCAAAATGAATCAGAGCCCACCCCCGTATTGCATTTGCCACTCAAAACGTGGGCAGAGCCATCTTTAATCAATCCGGCTAGCTCGAGCCCATCCCTTCACATTTTTCTGTCCTGAGTTTTCAGAGCCAGAGCACAAGCAAGACAGTCTGGCAGTCACAGACCTCTTTGAGCTGGCTCTTTTCATCCCTCTGTCCAGACTTTACAGAGTAATCTAAAAGTAAACAACGCCTCTAGCCCTGATAGTGGCAAAGATAACCTTCCTGCCCTGAGCCACCTCCCAGTCCACAGGGGTGGGTGCAGCTGGGCAATACAGGGAGGTTAGGGGAGGTGGAGGGGAACTAGTTGCAGTCTGCAGACACCCACTCACAATCTCCTCAAGACCCAGAGTGTACACACTGCAGGGACCAGCCAAGCCTGTAGCACCACCAAGCACTGCATGTCATGAAAGAGTGGCATCAAACCATTCAGCTGCCTAGATATGAAAAGGACTCAGAGACCTGTCTAATCCTAACAGGAGAGACCACCAGATGGTCAGCAAGCTGGGAGGCTGTAAGATGCTCACAGAAACAGCATGGTAGTTTGCTAGGATTGGTCAGCCTTAGCCTTGTGAAAGCAAGCACTCATTTCTTAGTGTGGGCAAACCTGAGAAAAGGTTTGATTAAACTAGCTGGCATCACATTGTGTCTTACCTTGCTGCTGCATTTTTTTCTCTCTTGCCCACTTGTACATAAGCTTATTTGAAAGCAGATGCATGCTTGGATAGAAAAAATTTTTCTGTGAGTTCCTGTATTGTACTTTCTTAGGAGCACTGTCTGCTCTGTGAGGGACAAAAAGCCAAAGGATCTGGCTTGCACCCCAGCAGCATGGGCTCATGCAGACTGACAGGTCATAGCACAATGTATGTCTTTCCAAGTTTGGCAGACATTCACTCCAAAGGGGTTTCCAAATTTCCTCTCTAGACTCCTGTAACAGCCTTGGATTAATTTTGTCTGGAACAGAAGATTTATCATCTTTGAGTCATTGTGGTTCACTTATCTGCTCTACATCTTGAACCCAAAGTTCAGGTGGCATTTAGGTATCACCCTTCTTATCAATTCACTGTGGGAATACCCTTCTGAGACCCTATTTCTTTCCACTGCCCATTGCTTCTTATCTGACTTTCAGCTGCAGCAATCCTACCAGGGAGCCCTTTTAAAAGGATGACTGAGGCTATGTTGGCTGTAGGAGGTTAACAGTATGGGCGGTGAGATTCACAGCATTCCCAGTGCTTCCTCGGAGCATTTCAAGCATGCTAAAGCCAAAATATCTGAACAAAAACTTCCAAGTTTTCAAATAAAATCAGCTTGATACCCAAGGGCCTGACTGCCCCACTGGCTTTAGCTCTGGTTTACAGCCAAAATTTAGAAAAATCTGTTTTCCACTTTCCATTGAAATGCAGCTGAAATCCCACCAGCATGGTCCATCCTGGGAGCAGGCTGTGTCTCCACGCCCTGGGAGCTGGCACCAGTCCAGATGGCAGGAACGCTGTGAGAGAGGTTGTTCTTGTGCAGTTCTCATCACTTGGGATAGAGGTTAGTTCACAGGATTTGGCATCTTCAGATCAACTCAGACTTAAATCTGTTGCCTAAACCCAATTTGGATCTAATTGTAAATGTCTCTGGACAGCCCTGGAGAGCGTGGGAGATTTTATCCTTTCTGCCTGAGAAAAGCTACTCCAAGCATTTTGTTGTCAGGTAGCCCATATGTTTGTTTATTTGCCTGCTCACTTCTTCAGACCTGTTCTGATTAATTTATTGATGGATAGTTACGCCTGGCTTCAGCGACAGTTCCTTCCCACCAGCAGCACTGTTTGGGGACACCCATAAAATGCTCAGTGGGATGCGTGACTGCAGGAGGGAGAGGGAGGCAGCGACCTAAAGCTCATCCTCCTTCGAGGCTGTCGAAAGCAGCGTGGGGCTGCGGAGGAATTTTCCGATGAGCTGGGAAGTGTCCTCACGCTCCGGCAGGGAGTCATCTCGGCAGCGCGCAGGGGAGGACTGGCGGTGAGTCAGAGCTGCGCAGAGCGGAGCAGCTGCGTCCTGGCTGCGGGACCCAGCCTGGGGACAGCCTTGCTCACAGCCACGACACTCACCAAAGCAGGGCACTCGCAGGGGCTGCGGATGCAGCGTGCTGTGGTAACTTACTGTTTTAAATGGAGGGTTTATTTTGGGAGCTCAGTGTTTAATTTCCCATCCTTTATGACTCATTAAGTCAGGTGAGCCACCTTTATTATTTACTTATACTTTTATATTCCAAGGGCAGGTCCTAAATTGATATTTGTATCAGTTGAGCACCTTGTGAGGCCAAGCTCTCTCATTTATCTGCCTGCCTAGCTAGGGATTTATCTTGTGTTCATACGCTTGCCTCCTCCACAGTGGCAGGTTTCTGGGAATTTGCTTCACAGCCAACATCTAGCTCCTGTGTTCTGTGCTTGTCAATAACTATTGGTGCACTAATAGGAAAGAAAACTTCCACACGTCTCGGTTAGCATCTTTGTTTGAAAACACAACCAGAAAAGGAAAAAAAAGAATACTAAGAAAATTGTGAAGCTTGGGGAGTTGGAAATGTTGCCATGTGGCAAAAAGAGACGTTGCCCGTGCACTGAACAGCTGAGAACAACAACAGCTGAGAAAACTACTGAACAAATATTTAAAAAAATCATAAGATGATGACAAAATAATGGCCAAATAAGACCAGCTAACCCCCACTTCAACTTCCACATTTCCTTCCCACAAAACCATTTGAGAGGAAAGAGGGGGCTTCAGAGATGATATCCTCTCCCCCTGCCTTCCCCAGGCATTTAATCAGAGATTTACAAACCAGTAAATCAAAAGGGACTGTGAAATTCCAGCCAGAGGAGCGAACAGCGAGATTAAGTGGATTAGTCTACTGTACAGGAATCCAAGGAATGCAGCCCGCATGTGCTTTTGTTGTGGATTACTCAGCAGCAACATTATGGTTTTACATCTCCCAGAAACATATGGGCATGTGCACTTGTGCAAACCAACAAGAAATAGCAGTCCCCAACATGCTGCTTTGCTGTACCAGCTGTGCTGATTTCAGCAGATACAGCATTTTCCAGGGAAAGGAGGAGAGTATTCAAGCACTTTTTTGTTGTATTGGTTGAAAATGAAACAGTAAACAAGCTACTCCTACCAGAAACAGGCGGACACATCCATTTAGTTCACTGGCAAAGAACAGACATCTCCCTCTAACTATTGACCATCCACCTGTTAATGGTCCGATGAAATCCTGCAGTTCGGACACTGCAAAACTTTTAGGAAAGTCAGGTCCTGATCAAAACTCAGCATCTCACACTGATAATAGTTTTGGTGTTGTTTTAATTGGGTCCAAAAATATACATGACTTCGTAGCCTGAGCAGACTATCTAAAGGGAATAGGCACAAACATAAGGAAGAAGCAGTAAGTGATGTATAAATGAACAAACTATTACTAGCCAGAGTTAACAGTTTGTATTAGCAGTCAGTAATAAATAATTAATATGGCCCTAGGAGATATAAAGCCATGGTATCTCGTGCTTGGCTCTAAATGGAACTCGAGATAACCTACTTTGAACAGTAATGTGTTCACAGTATGTGGGAATTAACTGCTCAGTGAAATAAGTATTATTGAATTTCACATCTCTGTGCAGATAAAGGGCAACTGCCACCAAAAAACACAGTAATAATAGTAACCAAATGATAAAAAAAGCAAACAAACCTGCTTTTCATTACATCCTTAAAATGTTATAGGTTGAAATAATCTTAAAAGGGCTTAAAAAACAGCAATTAGATATTTCCATTTCTGTTTTCCAAGACTGCAGCTGAGAAAACGAAAGAGGCCTAAGTGCCATACCGTGCTAGCCTTGCTAATAACTCTCTGTGAAAAATCTCATTAATTCAGTCTGGCTCTTCAGATCAGCCGCTAAGACCTTGTATTGTCAGTCATCCTCTGGCCTTTTCAGGATTTCCACAGCCTAACTAGCAGAGTCTCCATGGAAACCATGCAGTCATGCTTTGCACATCCCCAGAACTTTTTGTTCCTGACAAAGCTTGAAAAATCACATGCAGCATGGAGAGTTTAACACAGTGAACTAAACCCTGACCCACACTTATAAATGATAAACCCCAGCATACTAGCTTTATTATAAATTATTTCCTTACAAGATACTTAGCCAAGCTGGCAAAATGCTAAACCAGACAACATAGGAGGAACGCAGCTCCTGAAGAGAGGAAACAAACAAACCAAAGCAAAACACAGAGTTTTGGGCTAGTTCTTCCTCCTTTGAAAGTGCTGGAAGCATGCAGGTGTGGAAACAAGCAGAGAGCAGAAGTAGCACTCTGAAGTTGCCTTTCGTCAAACCCGGCATCCCTGTAGCCCTCCAAGGAGGAGTCAGCTCTCTCGTGACTGTGCATCACAGTGGTACTGATTCACTTCTCTGGTTGTGCATCCCGGCTGTAAGAGGTGGCAGGAGCCGAGTGTTGGCCCTGTGGCTGCCTGGTGCCCCTGATACCTTGCCTGCACCTGGGATAGCCCAGGCACTGCTTACGCCTCCAGTCCTGGGTATTTGGGTTGACACAGCAAAACTGATACCAAAGGCAGTACTGGCATTGCTCCCAAAATTAGATTGGCTCTCAACTGGGAACCAGCAGGCTCAGAGTGCGTCCACGTCTGATGGAGGGTACAAAGTTGGCAAGCCACTCAACAGCCTACCTGCCTTCCCTCCAAGCCTTAATGCTCCCCACTGGGCTCTGCCAGGAGGATCAGGCACAGTGGTCACTGGTTGCACTGACCCTACTCATCCCCACTGATGCATGGAAGGAGCATTCATGCCAACAACATCACAGCTCAATATATAGTATTGATTATAGGCAGCAGGGCAGGGGCAAACTGCTGGATGTTGCCCCAGAAATGAACCCATGGAAAGCCCCACTTCATAATCAGCACCTGGTTGTCACTTGTTCCTTGGCAACGCAAGAGCCCCATGGGATATTCCTGCTCTCCTCCCAAGCATTGCTGCTAGTCCATGCTTGGGGAAGCAGTTGCACAAAGATGCTCTACATAGGACCAGCAAAAGTCAGCAAGTTCACATGCAGAGAAGGAGTCACTGCAGGCCAAACTCACTTTGCCGCAGTAAATTCTCAGCATTGGCGCAGATGAGCAACCACCTGCTCTGTACAGTGTCTGGGTTTGTGAGAAAAGAGGTGACTCATAGCTGAGGGTCATGCTGTAATCTGGGAGGACTGCCAGGGGAGGGAGAGACACACTCAGCCTGATCCATGGTGAGCTCACTCCTTTTGTGGGGCGGAAGACGCAATCCACCTCAAGAGGATCAGAGAGTCCCGAGTGGGCTGAACCAGTCATTTGGGAGCTGGCAGCCACATGCTTCCACCCCTGAGTTGCAAATGAGTTTAGGATTAGGAAGACAGCCTCACATGGAATGGCTCAGGAGGCGTTTGGCACATGCAGTCCTTCCCCAGTGGGATTCTAGAGGTCAGAGAAGTCTTTGTTTCCATGGGGTTCCCCTGGTGTGTCACCACAATGGATGGAAAACATTTCCTTACCTTCTCCTCCCCCAGCAAGGAGTGGTACATAATCAACAGGAAGCCTTGAATCTCTGGGGCCTTTCAGAGGATAACCACAGGCATCAGAGCCAGTGTGGTGTGGAGCATTCAGGCCTAATAGTTGTTGGCTGAGCTGGCCAGGACCCTCTGAAGTTGGCCCGATATGAGACAGCAGAACTACCCTGCCACTGCTGTGCTTGGGTGAGCAGCACTTGCTGATGCTCTCTCTCAGAGCCATTCCCCATCAATGCCAACCATCTGCTTCACTCACCACCCAAGCAGCTGCTGCTTCGCCACAGAACATATGAGCAGCTTGGGTACCTGAACAAGGGAAACAACAGGTCCTCACCCTTAGGTCAGTATCCAGTTCACCTTTCCTGGTGAAGATCTTGCTGTGTCCTCCAGGCAGTTTGGAAGTCCAGAGGAAGCAGATGGTGTTTGGCTGGAGCAGCCTCAGCTTGGAGCAGACCAAGCTGAATGACAGCCATCGCTTGTGACAGCTTCAGTTTATTTATTTGACCATGAGGACTGAGAAGATGAGAGATTAGGAGACATACTTGGATGAAGATTTTATGCAAAAGCCTTGATCCCTCCTTGCTGTGCTGTGAAATTGTACATGAGTTGGCTTAAAAGCAATAAAACATCTTTGCATCTCTTGCTCTGATCTCTTTTTTTCTTTGGCTTTGTCTGTCTTGTGACAGACCTAAGACCTTCTGGCAGCCCAGGAGCCATGGCAGCTTGAAGCACTGCCTTGAAGGCCCTAGGAATTATAGTGGCTGTTTATCTGCTCAATACAGTGTAAAATAGAGTTGCAACTTAAAGGGCCATGTTATTAAAATATAACAAGGCAATCATGTGTCCCTTCAAAATTGCATTAAAATTAGAATAAGCAAAAACTACTCTTTTGCTTTGCTACTGCAACTGCATTTATTTTCCTGAAACTGCATCCATACTGAAATGGGTTCACCATATGGGACAGGGCTGTAGAGCAGGAGTCCTTTGCCTTGGTCAGAGCTAATGACGCTGAGCACTGCAAGGAGGTTTCAGTCCCCAAGAAGGGCTAGTGTGGGATACTTCCTAGTCAGTGACGCTAGGTCTGCTTTTTGAGGAAGGGACTGGATTTTGACAGCATACCACAGAAAAGATAAAAACCCTAGAAAGGAGACAGAGAAAACACTTACTCTATCCCAGAGTTTGTTGCTCCCCTAGTCTCAGCTTGCCCTTGCCCACTGCTTTCAGCCCTTCAGGGGGCAGCTCTCACAAAAAACCCTTACTGTCAGCCTCAGACCACTCATCTGTGCTGGAAGTGACAAACATGTTCACTCAAAGGGGATGTTTGCCTGCAGGATCACCTTTAAAACTGTACCTGCCTGCTGTCCTGGGGTATGGGAAAGCTTCTGGCAGAGAGAAGCAGTTCCAGAGTCACCACCACTGCTCTCTGTTTCCTTCTGAGACTGTGTTCACGCCATGAACAACCACAAATCTCACTGGCGTTTGCACAAAAATAATGTGAACAATCACACGACTTCAGGCACTTGCAATTCAAACTTTCTGCATAAAACCCTTTTTCTATGAGGTCTTTTCTTTTCATGAAGGCCCAGTATGGATAGACAAGGCAAGGGGACACCAGTCACTTCTCTGATACTTTCTGACTTGGAGCTTCTAGCTCTGTAACAACACCTGTTAAAACCCCTATGAGGCAAAATCCAAGTCAATTGGGGGATTTGCCCTTTTGTGAAAAAGAGACTGACACAGGCTTGAGCTGACATATAATGGAGATGACACATGTGGGACATCTGGGAACACAGATCTTTTTTTCAATCTATAGAAGAAAAAGGCGGGCAGGAATGAACAAGTGAGATGGTCACTGAGCTGACTGCGGGAGGTCCATAGGGAAGGACAAGCAGACACAGGACAGCAGAGATTATACAAAATCCAGATGAAAATGACCTCCTTCAGGATCTTTTCAGTAAATTTAAGCCAGGATCAAACACAAACCCCAATTCATCAATTTTTGCCATAGAGCTCCTGTGGTTTTGATTTAGCAGTTGATACTCTACAATACTGCAGAAGCACAGCCTGACACTCCCTGTAGATCTATTTACCATTTCTTTTACTTCACTTTCTCCATATTGACAGTGTTAATAGCAGATACTTTATCAAGCCTTTCATAGAAGATATATATTGGTAAATCTCTTGAAGAGCAATGTATGATGGCCATCTTCCTCCTTTTCTGCCTGGAAGCAGTAGGAATTGTCAATTTTCAAGTTAAACTTTCATCGATGTTTAGATTCTGTGAGAGTTAAATATTATCCTAAATTGAACCAGCAGCTAAGCAAACAGATGATAAGCTTTTAGTGAACTCAGGAGTTGTATAGGAGAAAACCCTCCCATGTACTTTGACTACAGGTGTGCGATGTTTATTCTCTTCCATTAAGTTGTAACTGAACTTTGCAGTTGGCTCCGCGGCATTTCAGTTGCCATAAGATTTTGTCCGGGGTGCAGTTTGTCTCCTATTTGGCTACAAAAGGGGCAAATAGATCTATGGAAAACCCACCTCTAGCTGTCAAGCTTTTCACTAGTCCTGTTAGCAGTCAAAATCTGGATCATACTTAATTTTACAAAGTCCAGTAACAGCCAAGCCCAGCCCACCTCTAGTATGAACAAAGTCTGAATAAGTTCTACCATTAAAAGAAAAATTCTTTTCTTTCTATGCCTTAGATACTTCACAGATACTATCATTAGAGAGGAATGAAGAAAGAAGAAAAACTCTTCACTCTAGCCCCAAGGAGAGCCTTGGGGTGTTATATAACACTTTGAGGCTCAAGATAATTTCCAAGTGCCTTCTGAAATACAAAGAATTGAAAATACGTCACAAGGTGACAGTGGGACAAGAGATCTCATCCATCCTTCTCAGATACTGCCCTCCACCTGCCCTCTGCCTCACTAATGTGCATGTATGAAGGAAGTCTCACCCAGGAGACAGAGACACTGCTGGGATACTATTTAGGGTATATAGAAATCATATTTCCACACTGAAAAGAGAATTGCTTGTTTCTAAATATGAGTAAAAGCATAACAGCTGAAGTATTATGGAGTGAAAATTCAGAAGCCAAGAATTAGTTTGAAGTCATCTAAAAATGCCACTAAAACCAGCTCTCCTGGTCTAAGAAATCTATTTGTCTTGTCTCTGAGGAAAGGCTGTAGGCTAGACAAAAATAGCTTTCTGGTAAGTTCCTCTGCAACCATAAAATCCGTGTTCCTCCTTCTTCCAGTTGCACATTCCCTTCTTAGCATTAGGCTGGGCATTCAGTTGGAAAATGCTGGCATGAATTTGCCAAGGAGAAGCATGAATCCAAGCTGGAAATTAATGCCGAGCATGCTCTGAGGAGGCTATGCAGTTTACATCCTGTAGCTGGCTGACTGATGGGTGAAAATTTGGCCTCAGCATTCAGGCTCTCACCTCCTAAGCAAAAGTAACACTCAGAACTTTGAAGAGATTTCTGGTCTCCAGCCAGAAAAGGCCGTCATCATAAAGAGGTGGGAAAAGTAAGGAAAAACAAACAAAAGGGAGGGAATCTTGAAAAATCACATATTCTTTTTGCATTTCACACAGAGCAGGTTTCTTGTGGATTTCAACACCCAGCTGCTTCCAGGAACAGAACAGACATGCATGTGCCTGCAAATAAAAACACAGCTGGAGAGCTAATTTTAGGCCTACCAGTCTTGGCAATGTCCCTTTAACAAATGAAGAATAAACAATTTTCATGCATAGGTACTAACACCAAATTCTTCCAGTTAATTTAGATGGCGGTTTATGCAGTTTGGTCCTGGTACCACCAGGTGTGCCTGTCTCCCTGAAGTATGTTACTTTTCTCTGACTGGTAAGATTACCTCCTCCTATTCACAATGCAGTTCTTGTGTCTGAAAAACCCAGTAAAGAATTCCCCAGAGAGCAGCTACACCTCAGCAGAATGGAAGAGCTGGGTTTCACAAGTACTTTCAGGTGAAATTACACTGATATTCATCCACTGTAGGGCTGCCGAGCGATTAAACCTTTTTCTTTAACTAAAGAAAAAGTGGTGTTCCTCTTTCCTTCAAAGAAGCAAATGCCAACACATTTGAGGAAAGAAATAACAGGCATTATATTTGCACTTGGGACTGGATTCCAAAAAGAACAAGACCAACAAGTTACAGCCAAGGTTTAAAAAGGCATCATCTTACTAGTAAGAATTTTTCTTTCATATTCTGTTTGTAGTATAGATATCAAGACTTACTTGGTCTTAACTTAAAACCCAAGAGTGTTCTGGACTTTAAACCTGATCCAACACTGGAGATGCTCCAGAAGTTTTATGTTTTGCTTTGTAATTGTAAAACTAACTTTCATTCAGAATTGGCCAAATGTTCCAGGACGTGGAATTATTAGCTTAGTGCCAGGATTCAGAAGAAGAGGAAATCTTGCAAAAAACACCCATTTAGACCTATCTCAAATTTGTTGGTAGTTCCTGACCCTGTCAATCTTCCCTTTAATTTCTCAGGAGGAGCACTAATTTTGGTTTTCACAATAACCCCTCTGGTGGTGTGGGATGTGGCCTCAGGTACCAAAGGGCAGGTTCAGAGCATTCTGGCTACAACCTCCCTGCACTACCTTCTACTGAAGAATGACCTCAAAAACATCTTGCAAACCCTCCTTCTCACCCCCCTAACGCCCTCTCAAAGAGAGACCTTCCCAGTCCCTTGCCCACGTATGCTGCCAAAACAAAAATGCAGACTTTATTTTCTCTATTGCCACTTGCCAATTCATCTAATGTGGGTGACACCCTCTATTCACAATGGTATGGGCAAAAGCAGAAGATTCATCAGCTTGTATCCAAAACATGGAGCAAGTCCGATGATATACTAACAAGCTGTCATCGAGGGCACTAAAAGCTACTCAGAAAAGATAATACAGTGCCTTTTGTCGGTCAACACAAATTAAACTAAGCAAGTGATTAGGAAAGGATGGATTTCTGCCCTCAGTGATTCATCTGCATTTTGAGAAAATGGATGGATGAAATCAAAAGCTGAATGTGCAACTTCACTGTATGCCCTGCTATTTCCAGTTCAGGCTTGTTCTAAACATATTTATCAGACACTTCTGAAAACTCTTCTCAGACTGCTAGGTAATAACTTGCATGACACTAAAGGTAATCTCAAATATATCTTTCCTTCCCTTTTTATCTTCCTTAACACCAGAGGCATCCACCCCATCAATTATATCAGAAACAGACTGGAAAATTTATGGAAAAAAAAATAGACTACTGAATTGAAATAAAATGCTTCAATATGTGGCAATAATAATGAATGAAATAAATTCTGTCATCACACAGACACTGAGTTTTGCAAAAATAATGTGCTCACACCCTGAGCAAATGAAAATATTAATTCTATACAAAACTGCCTCCTCAATGAATGAGATAAGAGCAGACCCTTTTGACAGTCCATGTGTTAAAAAGATTTCAGGATTAAGCAATGCCTTCATCCTTGTAAAAAGCTATTATCTAACTAATTTCTAATAGACAGGAGCATTTCACATAATAGCATGTCTTCATCAGGGAAAGCAATGTTTAAAATAGATGCATGCAGATCAGTTGCCTTTCAGCTCTATTTCCAGCTAAACTAAACCCACAGAAAGTGAAATTATTTCATGCTCATTTTCTGTACTTGTGGTCATTAACCTTGCAATTTCCTAGATGCAGGGAATATTGAAAGTATCTCTTATTATTACCCTTATTACCTGAGGTGCAATCTCCCAAACTTGATCCAGCTTGCAATAGACATGTTTCCGTGGAAAGGGAGTGCTAACGCAAGTATGCATGCAAAACTTTCTGCTAATCAGCTAGTCATAAACTCTTCCTCAAATCAAGCAGATTTCAAAATTTCATTCATAAATCTGATTAGCAAATATTTACAGGGTTTTTTTTTCCTATAAAATTTCAAATCAGATCAAGATGATGTGACATTCCTGAGTCAATGTGAACAGCTGACAGCAGAATGAAAACAGTACCAAAACTACCTGTACCAGTTTAAAACAGAGGTCCAAAATTCAGATAAAAAAATTTAAATATGCCAGCTGCTTGGGTGGTTTTTCTTGATAGTTTGATCTAGTGAGAGATTTTCTAAAACTAAGTGTGGTGCATGCTAGGATCTCACACCTATTTTGCCTAACAGAATGCAGAAAAGGGTACTGGCAGAGCTCAGTAAAGAACATATTTTTAAACTCAGGCAGGATGCTGAAAATGCAGTGAAGAAATAGCTAAGGTTGAACTGATTGTTAATGAAAAGGAGTTCTTTTCATTTGACTGCAATCATTTAGCTCAAACCTAAGCAAATTCTGCTACATTCTTTGTCTTATTTTTTTTAAAGTGCTTATTTTACAATAAAAACGGTGACTTCATGATGAAAAAATAAACACTTAATTTCTAAATATATAATAAATGTATAAGTAGGAAACAGTTCAATTTAAAACTGTTAAAATGAACACTTTAAAGTTATTATTAGGAGTCATGAGACTTCCTTTCCTTTCCCTGTTCTATCAGTAATGCAGCGTGTCAGTCCCTTCTGACAGGCAGACTCACAGTCAGATGGAGACAGCCAAAAGCACAAGAGCACTGCTCTTACTTCAGACATGTTTGCTCCAAATAATCACTCTGTTAGAAGCATTTCAAGGTACAGCTTGGTGCCAAATGATGCCGTCACTGTTAATTGTGTCCTTCCCCAAAAGCAATAACTTTACACAAATACAAACAAAACATGCCCAGCAGGATGCTGACCAAATAACTTCCAGATTTTGCTAATGCTATTGTTTTGATGCCTGAGTGCTGCAGTTTTGACCTGCGCTTGGAAAAGCACAAGGCTCCACAAAGATGCGTAAGAGGAGGCGAGAGATCAGGGGAACTGAGCCCTTCCAAAGCAAGACCCAAATGCTCGTTATGGGAGATGCATCCTCAGGCTCCTATGTACATTGTACCATATTCTTACCCAAGGATTTGCTTTGGATCCCAACCAAGAAGTTGAAGCACCCTTCAGCTCCTCAAGTTTTATGAGATGAAATTAAAGGACTCCATATATCCAAAGCAGGCCTCCAAGTGTGAGCCGAGCATAAGCCTGCACTATGGATGGAACCACAGTGTCAGAGGTAAGCATCACCCTTGTATTTGCGCAGATGGGTTATTAACTTCAAGAACCTAATTATGTCAATTTAAATGTCAACATTGTTAATGATGTCACTGCCTGTTATTTTAACAGAAGCACCCAGCTTCTATGTCTTGGGAATTTGGGGTTGCATGTCTCTCATTTTGTCTTTGGTCCTAGAAGACAGACGAGACGCCTTCAGCTGCCAAAATTTCCAACTTCCACTTCTGACTTTGGCATCGCTCCACAATGAATTTTAATTTATTTCTATATCTATTTGCCAGCCCACTGGAAATCATCCGTTTAGAGGCAACATAAAATTAGTGTCAAATTAATCAACAAGGAAATCTATACCATTTGTTTTGCTCCCTTCTCTGCTCATTCAGTAAAGGAAGGCACACGGCTTATTATCTGCTGTCATAGAGGATAACTTATCCCTGGACCTTACTGCAGCAAGCACTTTGCCACCAGGTAAAAGGGAAAATGTTGTTCTAACTCATAGAAATTCCTAGTGAATTCTGGTCACGTCAGTAGGGATTTCTTTCCCAAATTTGTATTTTTTTAATGTGCATAACTTTTCCTGTGTTGTGGCTCTACCCTTCTGTTTTTATAACCTGCAGGAAGCATATTTCAAACATATTTATTAGCTTATTAAATCAAATTACCCTTGCTCCTGCTGGACCAAGTTTTATAGAGTACCCACAAAAATCAAAAAGCCTGTGCTATACTGACAATTTGTAGTCATGGCAGAGACAACTTAATATTTTTAATTAGCAACTGCAAATACTTCAATTTACTAAATCAGAAAATGCTGGCCAGAATTACTCTGTCCAGGTTTTGTGGCTCAAACTGGAAAAGTAAGCAGTTTTGGAAGATGAGTCAAAATGAATAAGCATATTTGTTAAAAGCTCCTAGTAAAATGATCTGCAATAAAACGGTTAAAGATATTGACTTGTAAATACCTGTAACTATGCTTCAAATTTTAAAAGCCATTTGAGTAAATGAGACAATTTAACATTTCTCTCTGCTGTTTCTCATCTGCCTGTGGACTCAAAGAGTTTGGATAAGGAGAAATTTATCTCTTGAGATGCCTACCACAGTGTATGACACGGATCAGCTCCTTGTATGATCAGCTGCCTCCAACCCCAACTACCCTCACAAGGCAGCTTAGCTATCACCTTTGGTTGTATTTCACCACTATCAAATACTTGTGCCATATTAGCCAACTCAACCTTTAAGCGTAATTTTTTTAAAGTTCAGATGAGTCCAGAATGCAACAGCAGATATATTTGCACTGCAAATTGATTTTAAAATTAAAATTTATATGCTGTAGAAGACAGAAAAAATATGCAGTAAGTCTGGGAAGAGACCTTAAATCTTCAAGGTGCTGTTCAATATTTTATATATACTACTTGTTCCTATATTTGTATATACATTTATATATACCTGAATATGAAATCAAAGGATTTCCAGGAGTCCAATACAATAGCAATAGGAAAAGCAAATTTGCTAACCCTGCAGATTTTGCACTCAGGTTCAGAATGCCCAAAATGTCTAGGAAAATGATTCCTGAATGCTGGACTTTTGTTAAGCTGATTACAAGCAGGCTCATCAGTCACAATCTTAGAATTGATTTAAAAAAACGCTTACACCTACACCAACCTAGAATTTGGAAGAAATGAGATGCAAACATGCAAGTTGTATTTATCTCCAGCATTAAACCAAGATGATTTTGGGGGAGGGGGGTTCCTCCGGCTTTTTTTGCATTATATTTTATATAATATTTTATAAAGTTTTATATTATAAATTCAAGTGTTACATGTCTTCCCTGCAGGAATCCCTTGGTGCTCAATAAATAAAGATGGTTAAACAAACTGTGTTTGGTAAGCCTTTGAAAACTGAAAATTTGGGGCTTCAAAGAAAGACTTATTTCTTCTGTTCATTTTTGTCACCCTTTCTGTAATTGTATTTCAGTATTTAGCTCCTTTATAACCCAATCTTAGATTATGTTATTGATTTGAAAATCCAACTACTTCATAAAGAGCAGAAACAAAGCCTCTCTTTAGGCTTTGCATGAAAAACAAGGATTTTAATTTCATCCCTGTCTTTACTCAGCATTGCAGCCATGGAGGAAGTCAAGATATTCCATGCAACACCTGAGTTACAGTAATTTAACATAAGACTTGTGACTGCATGAGGGGGAGTTTTAGATGCCACAGGGAGGACCAAAACAAGACAACTGTGTGCAGAGGGCAGCTGACCTTACTCTGCTGTCCTGCCAGCTGCCCTGGCCAGGCCACCCGATGCCACCAGCCAGCACACTCTGCCAAGCTGCTGGCACAGCCAGACCCTCCAAATCTGGGTAAGCTGAAACTTCCTTGCCCCGCCAAAAAAATTACAGCAGATCCACTGGTATAAAATCTTATTCTGGATAAAACATTGGAAGAGAGAGGGCTGAACCCTTAGGCAGCTGGTGCCCAGGCAGCTCAGTGCCCTGTGCTTGGGCAGGGCACTGGAGAAACAGTGGACATGAAGGCAAAAGTACTCGTGGGCACCCCTGGGGTAAAGGCCAGAGGGAGGAAAACAACTGCATGTGTTTGGTGGTTATTCTTGATGCCTTCCTGCTTGCCTGCCTGCCCTTCCTGTGCTTACAAGCTGTTTGCTTGTGCAAGCGGTGCCTGGCAATCAGGGGGAGGTTTCCTCCGACTCGAGGGCTGGAGATTGGGTGCAAGCAGCACAGGAAGTGAAATTAAAGCTGACACCAGGCAATCTGGTGTTACAGCCGTCTGCATTCCTATTGATCTGAAGGCTTAGTCTGCATTCTGGCTTTATCAGCCGGTGGCATCACGACTGCCATCTCCTCTGTCTCATCCTTCTAACCTGGAAAACACTTCTGAGGGTGCTGTGAGACACTTATCAAAGACCCACTGCCTAAGAAAAGAACAACATGCCTCAGAAGAAACAGCTGCCTGGCACCTTTGAAGAAAGTTCCATGACACTTTTTCTATTTAATTAAAAAAGAAAATCCCCAATATATACATGATGTTTCGCCTTGCAGATCATTTCAGAACAGCTTCTGACAGTGGTGGATAATAATGAATCTCTTATCAAGACATTGCCAGCTTGAGACAGACAATGTGTGTATGTATACGCATAGATCTCAGTCTTGTTAACACCAGAGAGTGAAAGGGATGGTGTGCAGGAAGATTTATTGCAGGGAATTATCCACATACACAAAACAAAGGAAAACAAGCCTGAATCTTTTGCATGGAGTTTTTTGCTCCTAATCAGTTTGTAAGGTGGGAGTGTTGACCCAAGGAGCAGAGTTGATGAAAGGGTGATCTGCTAAGATTTTGCTCCATTTGATTTAATTATTCCTCTCCTGTAAGTGTCACACACACAAAGAAAGCTACCTTAAGGAATAAAATAAAATAAAATAAAATAAAATAAAATAAAATAAAATAAAATAAAATAAAATAAAATAAAATAAAATAAAATAAAATAATAACACCATTGAAAGAACAATGGAATAAAACCCAATGACTGTGTCAAAGTGGACCGAGAGATATTTCATTTTTCCACACTGCTATTGTATTTGAGAAAGCATAAACACACCTTCATACGGGCAGTGAAGGTTTAAAAAACAGTTTCATATTCAAGCAAGAATAAAAACTATCCTGTACATTTTCATGTGGCACATTGAGGCAAAACATACCCTCTTGAAGTTACCTAAACTACCTCATACACTGCTACGAGGTAAAACAGGATCAGGCTCTTATAATTGTGCTCTCACCTACAGCTTTTTAGCAGGGGCTTAAAGTGAAGCTGTAATTAAGCTCAAAATACTAGAGCTGCTCTGATCTTGAATATTTAACATTTAAATTAGAACCACAGAGCTCGACTCTGATGCTATCAAGGCTGGCATTTCATGGTAGAAGACATGGGACCACAGTTGTCATGCTGCTATTATTCCTCATATTAATTCTTATTAAGAAGAACTGCTTACAAAAAAAGGTTAACACCCTAAATATTTTCTGTGAATCTCACAACTGGTGGGTGGGTTCAGATAACACCAAAAACCAAACAGTCTATGGATCAGTGAGGTTTTACCTAGCCAAATGCAAGCTGCTTAGTTCAACTCTAATATTTATGATAGGCTTAATCCAGCAAACAGATAAATTGGTAAAAGCGTGAAAAGACCACACAACTGCATATAGGCAATAAAGACCACACACATACCTTTCTTCAGACTTAGGGCATTAAGAAAATAAGGATGTGCCAACAAAAATTTAGACTATTGGACTGAACAAATAAATAGTGGTCATTAGAGTTGAATAATGGACCACAAATCCAAACAAATAGTCAAACTTACCAGGCAAAAGCTCCTACAGTTTATTTTAGCATTACTTTAACATCATTTTTGTGCTAACATAAGGGGCAAAATTGTAAGTACTTTCCAATCTATAGAAGGTTTTGTCATCGATTTCTCTGGGGCAAGAATTTGACCCTATGATTTATAGCATACAAGATCTACAGCAGCTCTTCATACACTTGTGTGACTCTACTCCAGAGTTGAAAAAATTCCACCCAAACAGAAGAAGCACAGCTAAAAAGACAAGTCTGTATTAAACATAGAAACTCTGAGAAAAAAGGTTTGGTTTAAGCATAATTTGCATAATTGTGAGAGACTCATGCAGACACTGGAAAACCTGGCTTCTTCTTTCTAAACGTTTCTGTTAGAAATACAGGGTTAAATCTTGCTGGCATGAAAGATACTCTACTCATTTTAATAGCAGAAGCTTACTTTGGAAATCAAAACAAAATATTCTTCTGAATTTCCTATTGGAGTAAAATGGTTTTAAACCTCTGTGAACTCCCTGGGGCTAGTGAGATATAAATGAAAAAAGCAAATCAATTACTAGAGAGCTTAAATTCTCCTGTTCCTGTGTCCATACAGAGACCTTCTCCAAAGGTAAATAAACGCGGAAGAAAAAAATGTAGCAACAATACTATGGCTTATTACTCAGGCAGCCATGTTAGATAATTCCAATGGTAATTTCTGGCCTCATCATTTACACATAGCACAGGCAGTGATATATTAGAACATCTAAAATCCTACTGTTATTGCACTATTCCACATCTCTAATTAAACCTTATCTGCCTAAAGTGCCCCTACATTACTGGATATATGTGAGTGAGCAACGTGGTATTTGCATAGAGCTTTGTAAATTCAGGAAGCTTTGCAAACAATAACGAGGTAAGCCTCAAAAATACCACGCACAGGAAGAAGGGAAGTCAAGGATCCCATTTTTACGGGTAAGGAAAGTGGAGCAAACACATGCTTACGGCTGTGCAAATATTCATAAATGATGACAGAAGTTGCAGATTCGCAGTGCAGTATAATTCACACCAATCGCCCATCCCTCCTCTTAGCACAGAACTGTCACACCACAGCACAACACTACATATTTTACTCAGACGTGCAAAGGGGAAGAGGAGGGGCTAAAACCCTGTGTGACCCTGTGTATGACCACATACAACTGCAATCATTACTTTTAAGTGTAGCACCTGGCCCAGTTGTATTATGCCAAATCAAGGTCTATATTTTTTCAATTAACAAGAGTTTTCTAATACTTTGCCTTTGGGTTCAGCTAAGCCAAACCTTGTGCCAAGCTTTGTGTTCAGGGTTGGTTCTCAGCTCTTTCTCACATGAACTTAGATTCTTGAATTCTCAGGATGGGTTTGCAAAAGCAGATACATAAAAACCTTGGTAGGCTTGAATCATAACTTTCCCAATAAAAAACCACACTTAGAAACTATCTTTAAATTACCTGATGATCATCAGAGCACCTTTATGAAATGAAAAGGAGAAAGTTTATTTTCCTAATGAGATAGCATTAACTTTCTCTATTCAAATATCAATAATTTTCTCTTAGATAATCTCTTCCACAGCATTGCCAACTCTCATTATGTGATTATACATTGCAAGGTATTTGTGTCTTTGCTTTCATTTTTATGTATCCTTGCTATTTTACCCTACCATGAAAATGGAAGATGCCCATTTTCCAAAATGGCTGCCACCTCCTGAAAGGACCAATGTGCAGAAAACCTGAGCTGGCCTTACTGCCTAAACTGCTTTGCCCTCTCAAATGTTGTGAAGGCAAGTAACACTGTCCTTTGGAAAGAGCATTTATAATTCATGCTGCAGTAGTGCATGGAGGAGCCCTTAGCAGATAGGGTTCAGGTTATAGCTGGCACTCCACATCCATGTAATCAAGACATAGATCTCTGCTTAGCAAATAAGCATATGATTAAATACAACAGAGGAACAAAATAGGTGGTAATGACACAAACTTTTGCCTCCTCAGGGTGCTGCCTCACACCAGCCACGTAAGCCTGATTACTTTGCAGGGCTCGTGGTGTTCTGAGGCAAGAGAACTTCAGTGTGAAAGACTGGCATAGGAAAAGGCCAGGACACTCTGCAAGTTATTATTTGCAGTTGCTTCTGGCCCAAACCCCAAGATGGTGTCTTCATTTAAGGCCTTTGCTGAGGAGGAAAGTAAATGAAAATGTGATACAAGCCAGCATGCTGGGCCAAGGAGCTTGCTCTTGGATATAATGGCAGCAGGAAAATAACCCTAGAAGCATGGAGGGAGGGTGGGCCTCTGTTGCTTAAAGGTGGAGAATGTCAAGAGCAGAGAAACAGCAGCTCCTTGAACACAGCAGAACCAGAAGAGGCAATGAGGAGTAAAAGGAGGCTGCTGTATGTGTGCACATGCACATCTGAGAGTATTTAACACAAACTATTGGCACCCTACACAAAAGCAATATTCAACACCTCGTGTTTCAGTTCACTGATATCTCAAAGTGACTGCCTCACATAATTAACCACCTTTGGTTAAGCAATTCAGTGCCGTAATGAGATAGGTTGAAAACTTGGTTGATGGATAAGTTGCTAACCCAATGAGAGGGCTGGTAACGCCTCTGGAATCACATATTTAAAGGGAGGCAAGCACGGGGAGTTTGTCATTGTTCAGGCCTTAGGGGTTGAGGGGTGGCTGGAGGTGGAGGGCCCGGGCCAGGCTCCCCCTGCCCGGTGCAGCAGCGTTGTGGGCCCGGCTCTACCCCCAAGGGAGAACTGTCGTGGCTCCGCATGCAGTGTGTGACCAGAGCTGTCCCGGCTCCACATGTAGTGTGTAACCGAGACCGCGTGGCTGACATGATCTGAAGTCGCTGAGACCCCACACGGAGCCAGCGGGGCCGGTGGGCCCCTCCCTTGCCAGCACCGCATGGCCGAGATTTCATTCGAAGTTGCTGTGATCTCTCCGCACAGGGTCAGCGGGGCATCCCTGCATCCAGCACAGCCTGTGCTGAACCAAAGGAACACCACAAGCTGCAGCCAACAAAGACACCTTTACTTTCAAGTCAGCAAGGAAGAAAACAAAAGTAAAGTCACGTGGGATGCAGCTGAACATGGCGACTCCAAGGTCAGAAACAGAGGGGAACAGCAAGACCATGATGGCAGGAAAAGAGAGCAGTCACACTTCTGGTGCGGAGCTTAAAAGTCCTTCTTGCAAGCTGTAGATAAGACATTAATCTGTTTGGAAAAGAACTTGGGGGGATTGGAAATTCTTGTGCAGCCTGTGATTTTAAAGAGAGGCCCATGCCAGGCCAGATAGAAGTTGTGAGAAGCTGTTAGAGATTCAAAGTAGAGACCCTTTGCTTTCAGGTTGAGATAACTCATCCTTAAAAACGAAAACCCCGTGGTATTTTTTCTGTACCCCACGACCTTGCAGTGTGGGAAGACTGCAGGGTTTTCATGGGAAAGATACCTTTTTCACTTCAACAGGTTGTATTTCCAGGCAGACTATTGGTTTGTGAAGATTCTGTGACACAGCAGAAGAACCTCTTTTCCTTAAGCATAAAAAGACTCTTAAAAAAGTGGAACTCTGACCAAATTCCATGTTTTGTTTTGTTTTCACTTGTGAGAGGTTTGTGGTAAAGAGGGAGGCACTGGGAAAGAAAGGTGTTTCAAGGTTTGCTTTGATTTCTTACAATTTCTTTTCACTTTTCATTCTGTTAGTAATAAACTTTTCTTTATATTGCAACTATTTAAGTGTAGACCTGTTTTGCCCCAAAGTTCTTTTCTGTTCTCTTCAGTAAATCCATATTCCCCTTATGCATATAATTGGATTTTGTGTGCTTGGCGCTTAAACCAGCATCAAACAATGACACATGAGAAAGGCGATTTGCCCCATCTGACTTCTACAGGACAACTGCTCTGGAGCCTCTTTCCAGAATGGCTGGGAAGCCTTTCTGAAATCCCATCTGTGTCTAGTTAACATCCATTTATCCTTATGTCACCACTGTCCTCTAACTCTTCCTCTGTTCTGCTGCTGAGCCCTGTATCTTTAGAGACAAAAAGTAGCATTAGATTATCTGTTCTTGGATTGAGTTAGCCCAGCTCTTCTACCCTCTTCCTGGGACATAAACTTCCTATTTTCCCAATTGCCCAGGAAACCTATCTCTGCTATAGCCTGAGTTCAACTTTTACCAGTGGAGATGGCCAAAACATGACAAACTCTTCTTAAATGGGAGCCCAGTGGAATAATATGCTCCCTTTTCCTCCTTTTGCTGAACATCATCTGTCAGATACACCTTTGCCTGTTCTTTTTTTTTATCCTGGCCACATCACTTCAGAGGTTCACAGACATTCTGTGATTGACTAATAGGCCAGTCTTGTCTTTCTCCTTCTCTGTCATTTACAATTGATGGATTCCCATTTTAACATAAATTCTTATTAGCCCCTAAGTGATTGCCCATTCCATTACATTCTATCACTCAGTTTCTCAAGATCTCATCTCATGTAGCTGAAGGATATTCCATTAATTCCTTGCATTAAGAATGCATCCCAAATTTATCATTGGTAAAGGTAGAATATTTCTTTAAGTTATGAGATGACTAGACACACAGGTGTATAGCTTTAAAAAAAAAAAATCCCAAAACAAAAGCAAAGAGGAGGTCACAAGAAAGGTGACCACAGGTCATTCAACTACGCATTTTAAACCTTGTAGGCTGCCGGTACCTGCTCTTATTTTTTAAGAGTGTTTGGTGACTTTCCCTCTCAAGAGCTTAAATTCCTTTACTGTGCCGAGCAAATGATTCTCATCTCAGTCCTGAGAGATCTTTCTGTCATCCTTTCTGGTCATCCCTTCCATCTCCTTCATCTGTGGAGAAAAGAGAGACAAAGAGCTATTAAATGTTTTGGCCAAGGTTTCCTGAACAGGCGAGGGTTTCCTCTAGGCAAAGAGTGCTAATGCATGAAGACTCTCCTTTCTCTGGAGAGACTCTTATTCCAGACCTGGTCTGCTGAAAGCTGACTGCTCCTCCCTCTCTCTTCACCCGACCTCTATTCAGTTTTGGTTCTCAATTAATCATGAGAAATACCTGGGCTTTAAATAGTCAACAAGAAACAAATCTCCAAGTGTCCTTCAGCCTGGTGGGGGAGGAGGGTGTGAATATTGTGGCAGATTCAAAGGAACAGCTTGAAAGCAGCTGGAAAGCTTTGCAAAAAAACCCCATACACCGCACACGTACAGAGCAGCTGCATAGAGGGTGCTATGCACAATATTAATTATAAGCATGTTATGGAAGACAACATTCAACATTTCCAGTGCAAAGCATTCAGCACAGGAGCAGCCAGTGACACTATTTCACACTCCCCAACGCACCTCCACTAGGACGTGATTTAGCATTATAAGGTTCCAAGTCTGTCAAGCTGTGACAATTTGTATGAGTGAGATCTTGGGTATCTCACTGAAATACGCATTGCAAAAAGAACCCCCAACCCCTTCATCACAAGCCTGCTTGATTTCAAAGGCTGCCTTGAAAGATGAATCATAAAGAGTAAGGGAGTGTCCCTAAAACAAATCAAACTTAGCAGAGCTAACTTTTCTTGTAAAATTAATTTTTAGCATCTTCTCTACAGCAGCCCTGCCTCAGCTGTCTCCCCCTGTGCACAGTTAATGATCTTGTTGAGCAGATAACCGATCTCTGGTTGATTTACAAGGCCTTTTATTGTCTGAACTGTCTATAATTTTTTTTAATAGAGCTTCAGTTGATATTGCAGTAAAACAAGGTTCGTTTTACATATTTAATGAAAAAGTGAAAACAAGCCAATAAAGACACCAAAGGACCAATTTCCCAAACTGTTCCATGCAGTCCAAAATATCTTACATGCCAAATATCTGTAAAGCAAATGCACAGGCTCTTGATTCTAAATCTTAAGCCTCACATAAAAAGAAAACCTAATAGCATGCTTAACACCAATTTTATGTCATGAATTGTTGATATGTTTTCCCCCTTATTATCCCAAACTACGTTAGAAGGATATGTTCCATTTCTGTTTCTAAGCAAAGGGCAATATATATATGTATGTGTATATTAGCAGGGTAGTGTGAAGATTTTAACTGCGCTCTGCTCCAAGAGCCCTACCTGATGGGAGCACAAAGTGTCGATATTTGAACGAATCCTCCTGAACTGATGTAACTCAGCACAATATACACCATGCCAGGGAAGCAAGCACTGGGAGCTAGATATTTTAAAGTGATTGATTACACACTGTGCGAGCACAAATGAAGTCAGTGGATAGGGAGTGCATGTATTCTCAGGCACGGTTAAGTCAGGTTTTCTGCTAGCACAAAGTAAAACACACAGGAGATTGAGGAACCACTTGGTTATTTGTTACAAACCCCAGCATAATGCACCTGCAAAAGTGTTATTAAGAAAATAAAAGGCATGCCAGCTCCTGATGGAAGCAGCCCCAGAGGTGGGAGGCAAACAAGGCACAGCCCCAGGTCCCCTTCAGCCTGCAGGACCAGAACCAGGTCTCACCCTCCATGGCAGCCACGTGCCATATGTGGCTCACCCACACACACTGTCCCAATCCCTTCCAGGGTCTCTGTCATGCCTCCATAGGAGTAACACACAAGACAACTCCCAAACATATTTGATCCTGGTCAAGCATCTAGGACAAATTTCTGGTCATAAGAGCACAGCCAGGGCAGGGTGCTGCAAGCAAGGTGGTAAGACTTTTCAGACAGGTCCTTGGAGCCAGCTTTTTCTCCCTGTCACCTCTGTGTTTTTTAAGCTGCTGCACCCTGTTGTTGCCTTATGGTGATTATTTTCACTGCCAGCACAGTCTTTTGCATATTAGCAGCCTTTAATCCATTGCATCAGCCAGCTTAATTGGGGCAGGACGTTCCGATTTCCAACCTCTGTCCGCTGCTCCTTCCCCCCACTCCCACCCCATGATGTTTAAGGGGTGTACGAAATCTATAGTGTTTCTACATCTGAATGGAGCATATAAAGGGTATTTGGTCAGATCTGGTTAATTGGGGGGACTTGTGGTTTAGTGGTTAGGAGCAGGCCTAATCAGGGATAGAAGAGGAAGGAGAGGAGGAAGGAGGGGAGGGAGAAAGGGGGGGCTTCTTTTTTTATGAAAATGTGGACCTCCCTACAGTAATTCCCCTTCAGCTGCTGCCTCACAGATGGACCTTTTAATTGAATTTTCTTACAGGCCTGAGGGAGGGAGTTCATTTCAGGTCAGGTGAGGCAATTGAAGTGAATCTAATAGCTCTAGTTTCTTTTCATTGGGAGCAGAGGGAAGTGTGTTGCTTTGTTTTTTTCCCTCTCCCTCCCACCACCCCCACCTTTCAGCTCAGCTAAAAAGTTTCAATTAAAAATTGAAACACACACACTGTGATTTCCAAGGATTTGTTGTCTTCATTTTGGCACAAGTGGCAGCAAGGTCAGCAGTGGGAGAAATGTGAAGCAGTTTGCACCCTGTTCTGGTTTTGTTCCCCACACAAGGAGGAATGCAGCATGTACAATGTTCATAAAAATGGCACGAAAGCATCCTTTTAACTTGTGCTGGCAAACATAAGAATCATCTTCCAGATCTAGAAACATGTTGTGAACGAGTTACCAAATTACTCATCCCTGTGCCTTTTTTTTTTTTAATACTGTGACACTTCTTCAGGCCTCATTGGGCTTGGTTCTAAATTAGAGAAAATGAAGAGGTAGCCATCTTAAATGAAGCCCACTTGAGCACAACTTGGTATATCTGTATTAGGTAAGAAAGGCTGGGCTTAAAATTCAAGTCTTGTGAATGCAGTTTATAGCACCAAAAATACACCCATGTTGTATTTCCATCTTTAAAAGATTTGTAGAGCCAAGTTAGCCATGCTAGCAAAAGAACATTTATTCTGGCATAATATATCTATGTTTGTGGGTTTTTTTCACAGAGCAAAGCTGCAAAATTTTCTGGTGTGTCTCATGCCTTTAGCACATCAGACAATCAAGGGTATAGTCTCTTCTAGCCCAGGGTGGGTACAACTCCATGTGGAGCCACAGGCAGGTACATGGCACAGGTTGACCTTGCCCTCTGGGAACATTGGTACCAGCAGCAGGATGGCTTCCAGGAGCCTTGCCAGCAACGGAGGCAGAATTTTCTCTAAAGGCCATCTGGTCACCTAAGGCTGGGGCAGACAAGAGAACAGGATGCCACTCCAGGTCATTTGCAGGGAATGACGGGGGATCTACAGTGAGAAGGGTACTGAGATGCCCTGCAGCTGCCAGGACAGAGTTTAAGTGGATTTTAGGGAAGGGAAGATGGGTGTAGTGTGGTCAGAGAGGTCTGGTCAAAGACCAATGCTTTCCCTTGGCTGAAAGCTCTTTTGGCACACCACCAGCCCCAACCTCATATATGTTTCATTAGCCAATGTACAAGGCTTTCAGATCTCCCTTCCTCCTTAGTCTTTGTGGGATCAGATGGGGGCTGGAAGGGCTGCTGGCCCTTTCAAGGTGAAAAGCAGCTTCCCATTGCTGCTCAGACAAGTGCAGCTTGATCCAAGTGTGAAGCGTGGAAGTGAATAGCTCTCCTGGACTTGGCACCAGCTCAAAAAGTAAGCACAGTTGTTCCTAAAAGGGGACCATGTTACCTGCAGCTGTGCTGCAATTAGGACCAATTCTCCCTCCTTCACTTCAACTTCAGACCTCTGGGGAGTGATAAACCACTTGCAAATCTTTGGGGCTCCACATGGAGCCTCTGAACAAACTCACTCCCACCAGCCTAAAATTCTCTGTACAACACTTTGCACCTCCACTGGAAAACTGAGGGATTCAGCGCACTCAGAATGTTTGAAAAGTACATCTTTAGGGATCATTTGATGAAAAGATGGCATCTCTGTGTTGTTATGTTGCTTTGAACCTAATAAAAACAAGGAAATCCGAAGTGCTGGTGTGTTTTGTATATGAGAGAGGGAACCTAAGGAAGTATCAACCCGTAGAGGAAGGGACCCATTACCTTACATATATGAGGTGAACAGCATAGTGACAGGACAAGGAGTAATGGGTACAAATTGAAAGGAGGAAAATTTAGGTTAGATATTAGGAATAATATTTTACTGAGAGGGTGAGATTCTGCAACAGGTTGCCCAGGGAAGTTGTGGGTGCCCCAACCTAGGCCATGTTCAAAGACAGATTGGATAAGGCTTTGAGCATCCTGATCTAGTGAGAGGTGTCCCTGCCCATGGCAGTGGGATTTGGGACTAGATGATCTTGAAAGTCCATTCTAAACCCTTGACTTTCTATGATTCCATGAAAAGCAGAGCACTAAGGCCACAGCCAAACTAACAGAAAGATTGTCTAGGTTACTTCATGGCTTAATCTCATTTCTCTTGAATTGCTTTGACCACAGTTTATAGGTAAAGATAAATAATATCCTCATTCAACATTCATATGTTTCAGTATTTCAAATATTGCAATGATACTTCATTACTAAATGCAACTTCATTTAATTTTAAATTTCCAAGTGCTGAAGCTGCAATGAAATTATTTTGAAACTTTTTTTGAGGAGGAAGAGGAAAGGGAAGATTTTACTTGGCATAGATCTACTTGCAATATCAAATAGCAAATGTCTGTATCTGTGTAAAGAAAATAGCAAATGTCTGTATCTATGTAAATTTAAGCTAAACCACAGCTTAAAGAAGTTCCCTTTGCAGTTGGTTCTTTCATCTTAAACCATTCTGGGTGTTGTAAGACAAGTGCATCTATCATTTGGCTTCCCTGCTGGCTTTTCCAGCATCCTCTCATTCACACGCTTCTTTATTTTAGTATTTTTAAGACCTAGCAATGTCCATAAGAACAGCTTGGCCAGTGGGGCCTGGGCACAGATTAAATTTGGGGAGAGGGTCCAACAGAAGCCTTGGATCTTATTATTATTCCCTTTATAGAGCCCCATTTAGAGGCCCCAAGTGAAAACAAAGGTAGCAAGCCATCCCAATCCTGCTGCCAGGAAAAAGGAGGGGTGGTTTAATCAACCATCCGTGTAGCACTGTAGCAGAAGGGGCAAAAAAGAGCACATTTAGGACCAGATGCTTCTCCTTTAGATGAAAGGTTGATTAAAGCACTTGTCCTGAGAACTGCAGCAATCCCTGTTATAAATACGGCAGTGCATGTCTGACCCTGCCCTTTCAAAAGCAGATTCTGTGGCTCTGGTGAGGGTATACAGAGGTGAGAGGGGAAAAAACAGCAGTGGGTAACATGCAGCTAAAAAGCTCAGTCCACATAGGAAAATGTAAATGCTTCATTTGCTCCTCTAAGTAAACTGGCTATAGTTTCAGAGCATACCATAGGTGCCCTAAAACTTTTCTAACCAGGAGGAAAGGGCGCTGATTCAATCCCTGTGTGGGATTGACTGTGGGCAACATATTTGTATTTGTCTTGAGACACCCACGGTTCCATGCATAACCAGAAAGATTTCTTTCAAATGCAAGGAAGAATTCTGAAAAAGCTGCTGCCTGTTACAAACAATCAGCTGAACAGGACAGCTGTTTCTGCATTGTAAAACGCATGCAGGACATGGTGCTGGGGAGCTATCAGAGTTCTTGCTGCAAGAGATGGGTTTTGTCTACAGCACCCCTTCAGTACCTCCAGCAGAGTGAAGAACACTTTAACATACTGCATTAGAAATGCCTGATGGACAAACATCAGACATATCCATTCTCTAATAAAACATTATTTCGAGGCATTATAATGGTAACTTTATATATCAAAAGGATTTACTCCCTGGGCAGCTTTGGGAAAAAAAAAAAAAGAGGACAGATTGACAATAAAAAATGGCACTTCAGTCTCAAAAGGAAACAAAACACAAGCTCAATTTTTCTTATAGTTCCCCCTATTGTGAAACATCCACACCCATAAAACTACCTCGTACTGATAGAAAGCTTTATGTCTTTATGCACAAGATATTTCACATCTTGCTGGGTCCTGAAACAACTATAACATCCAAGAAAGCACAGTAGCAGCAGTTTCTCAAAACCAGAAAGAGTTCGTAGAAGCAAAACAGAAGGCAGAGCTGTTTGCTGTTTCCGGGTACAGCAATCCAGACATAAATGAGAGTACACGATGTGACATGCACTTCACTGTTCAGAGACTAATACACCAGTCTGCTCAGCCCAGAAACTCTAAATGTTTCTGTCAAGTGAATTTCCCATATAAAAATCTTGTAGAGATGCAAAGAACTAATGATAGGAAACACCTAATAATTGGAAACATAAGCTTTAAAATTGTTTGTAGATAAAAGGCAGGGAGTTACAAGATGGAATCTTTTGCATCGGGCATTTCTTTTCTTTTGAAATTTCAGTGCACAGGGATAAGAAAAATGGGTACAGTTTCCCTTTACATGACAGGAACAATAATTGAGTAGGATTATATGTCATCCATGAAAATACTATATTTATGCCTCATTGTAATCCATTCATTGGTTTATGGATCCAAAGTCCCACGGGTAGTGTCACAAATCCACATAATGTCCCTGAGTAGTGGATTTTGCATTTGGATCTGAGATGTAGCTGGCGGACACAGCAAATGACATGTAGCCAGACAGCTCCCAGGAGAGCACACAGACGGGAATGCCAAACATGACGGTCGGTCCCCAGCTCAGGTGGGAAACACAACCTTTGGCTTCCCAGTCTGCCAGCTTCAGAGAGGTGTTCTAACATACAGACCATTTTCTCCCCAGTCATCAGAGAGATTTTACCCATCTACCGCTTACAAGTGTCAAAAGTGACTATGATATATCTCCTGTGTCATATGAAACCATTTCTTCTTTTGCCAAAAGATGTCAGAAGCCCAACCCTAATTACATCTCTTGGACTACCTAGAGATATCTCTACAGCCAAATTTCATAAACCTGAAACCCATCATTATTTCTTTTTTCTTACATTAGGAGTAATCCTGAAGTAGCACAGTAATATGTGATAACACTTCTTGTATAAGATTTCCTGTGTGGCTTTGTACTAGATCCATACTTCAGCTTCCCCCTGGAAATTGAGGGGTCTGGTTTTTTCCTGGCAGTACTTTCCTTAGTTAGCCTTTTGGATTGTACATTTTCTGAGACAAATACCATTTTTTATTTCATGCCTGCACCAGACTCAGCCAGGCTCTAGCCTCAGATGAAGCTTTAAGGCAATATCATAACAGCGATTAAGCAAAACACTTGACAAGACTTTATAGCCACTGCTTCTGTAGATAGAGGGAGGTGCACTTTGGTAAAAAGCTTTCCTCATAATTCATTAATTAGGTATTTACAAATATTTCGGCTGCCAAACCCTTGAAGCTTCTCAGTCTTTAATGAAGAGGGGAGGAGCAGTGAAAGAAGTTGCCACCTTTCCTTAGACATGCATCTCAGACAATGATATTGGGTGTTGGTCCATTATTGAAAGTTACAGTAAAGTAATAAAATTCTCCATCCAGCGTGCTGGCTTGATTGTCAATATGTCCTATGCTGAAGTTAGAGCTGACTGCGAGTAGCCTAAAACTGTAATGTACAATCAAGCCGTAACTATTCTACTACAACTGAACAGAATCAAATGGAAAACAGCACCCGGGTGCAGTATCTTTCTGGAGTGTTTCTCCAGAAACAAAGTGTATCTTCACACCAATGCCCCACCCCTGGTGATAGTCACAGGGCAATGCTCCTGTCACAGGAAGCAGTATTTCTGCAAACCCCCAGTGCTGGGGTAGAAGCACCAAGGATCTACCTACCAGATCACTGCAGCCAAACTAGTAAGATGCAGCTGAAAGTTTTCCATGATGGAACACCTGAATCTCAGACTTTAACTTAAAAATCAAATGAATCATTTCATACCAGAAGTCTTGAATGTAACATGGTTTCAAAGCACATTAAAACTTGAGCAACAATTATTCCAGCTGCTTGGGTATCACTACCATGAAGGCCCTAGGACTGATCCAAAGTGTGGGCCTGACCAGTGTCAGTAGTAACACAGGCAACCTCCTGGCTATCTTGGCTGACCCTTTCATATACGATCATTGCACACCACATCTGACACTTGGGGCCTGCAATTCTTTCTATGGTTACGAGAACCTGCAGAATAAAGCAGACACAGACTGTTCTGAAAGAAGAGTCCACATGGAAAATGGTTCCCCAGTTATGAGTGGAAAGACTGATCACCCAGAAGTTAAACAGCATCTCAACTTTCAATTTCATTTTGCTTTACGTTTTCTTTAAATAACATATTTTGCAAGAGATTTTACTATATAAGTGGATTGACAGTCCCGAACTTGTATTCCTAGTATACATATGGCTCCTGTCATATCCTTCCATTTCATTGGGTCACATGATAGTTAACACATCATCTATTTCAGCCACTACAAAACTTGAAGAATCTAACCTTTCAAAAGGTGTTTTTTTACCTCAGCAACAGCTAGCACTTCTGCAGCAGTATCAGTGAGGCAAGGGTGCAGGTTCTGGTCTTGGAACAGTACTTAGGAGGAAGATCTCCACACTCCAATATGCCTATTTGCATCTGGCATGCACAAGTATTCTTTAAAAGACCAAGGATGATGTGAAACAAGCCCATCTGCGGGGAAGGACCTTTTGGGAAGACGCAGAAGTTTATTATTAGAATTGCATTATATGTTTTCTCAAAATTATGTCAGTGCTGCACCAGCTAAGCAGATTAATAAAGAACAGCAGCCTCTCAGGTACCAACCTGCCTCTTGTAATTATTAAATCTACCTAGGAAGTAAGTGAAAGAAATGTTGGAAATCTTACTCAAGCAAAATATATATATATATCAACTGGAGCTAGGGAAATTTTCTGTATCATCTTGACCTTGCTGGTCCTCTTTGTTTAAAAAAAAAAAAAAAGACAAACCCCAATGCCATTTCATAAAGATTTTATGAAAAGCTATAAACATGTGTGCCTGTGCACCATGCAAACTGAAAAATAAGTGGTACCTCTGGCCTTGCAGGATTTTGAGAATATATTTAGACTTCTCTATTTAGACTTCTCTACTTTCTCGACTGATTTCTACAGAGCTATCCTGAACAGTTGGAACAGAAGTGTGAATGGCTCAGGTGTGGATGGATCCAAAGAAGGCACATCCTCCCCCCCAGTTTTCTCTCAGGTCCAATCAGAGTTTCAGTATCTACACCCTGGTCACCAAACCTTGTGTGCCCTCCCCACCAAGGCCTGGAGAGTTTCTTTCCCTGCTTAGGTGGGTGCACCCAGCAAGGAGCCAGCACTGTAAGGGTTAAAAAGCAGACTTTTCCACCCAGAAGGCTGAACTGACTCCTTTGAAGCCTTTAGTCTATTGTATAAATCCCTCCCAGTTTTGAGGATTACAGAATAAATACATTGTAATGGCTCCATAGGAACCTGGCCCATGGGGTCACCCTGACTTTAGTTTGTGCATTATGTCCCAAGTGACAAAAATCGAAGCACATTAAATGCTTCATGAATGTGAAATGTCCAGAGTTTTAATCTCAGGAGCTTTGCGGCCTTACAGCTTGTCTTGGATGCACCTAAATCCATGCTTCAGACTGATTAGAGAGGAGCCAGCTTCAGCTGACACATTCACACCAGGCAAATTCAGATAGTTTCAGATTTAGCGCAATAATTGCTCGGTGTGTGTCGGGGTGGGACTTATCTAGCTTTATGCATTATAGTAGAGTGCATCCAATAAAAACATAGACAATTTATGCAGAAAAAATTCTCTTCTATTAAAAGAAACTATTTTTAAAAGTAGGTTGGCCTAAGAAGACATTTGCAGACCCTTCATAGCTGGATAACACTAAATAACTACACAATTTCACTCCACTTGCTTTCAGGTGAGAAAGATATTAATGGAATTTACAAGCAAGGAGAGTAACTTATAAACTTATCAGACTCCCTTCAAGGCTGTCACCTGACGAATCATCTTAAAGCAATTCTTCCTTGCTGGGCAAAAAGAAAAAAAGGACATCCTTTCACTCTCCACCCATTAATTTAGGCAGTGGAAGTAGAATTTCTGTAGCCTCTCTTACCCTCATTCTATTTCTATTTTTCTTTTTTTTTTTCTTTTTTTTTTTTTTTTAAGCTAGAACAGATTTGTGCTGACTTGAAAGTGCCTTTGATAAATTCTGGCTGATTTTATCTACTGCTCAGCATACTCTGTCTTATTGTACTTTTCACTAGATATCTTGGTCAATTTGGTCCTTTTTTTTTGGTCCTCTTTTTTTTTTTTTTACTAAGAGAATTTCCATTCCTGGCAGAGACAGAGACCCCAGCAGCACTTACTGAAAAATGAAGGAGAAAAGGAATATAAGAGGATTGAAATGCTGCCATTTAGTATTTTAAATAGTTAATAGCAACTTAAAAATACTGACACATTCACAGAAACACAAACATATGCTACAGTATTTGGCTGTTTGCTTTAGGGGGTTGTGTTGCATTTGCTAATCTTTTTAATAGAAGTATTCATATAATTATTGTGATTTTAATTTTTTTTTTTTACTTATCCTCAAAAGAATTATCTGCTGCACTCCTGAACTCATTTTTACATAAGAGAGTTTATAGATTTAAAGGGACTTTCTGAATTTATTCTCTATGGATTTGCTGAAGAAAAATCAGTATTTCTTCCCAAGTCAAAGCTTTGCAAAATCATATGGCAGAGGATATTATCATCCAGTCTGACATCTTATTACACCAGCATTGTAACATAACCTTATCCCAGTGGAGACGGGAATGTGCGGATGCCTCTCTCATCACCCGAAGGATGTCCCCATCTTGCCCTGATGAGTTTCAGTCCATCCAATTTCCTTCCCTCAAAGACCCCATGAAATAGCAACCTAGCTCAAAAAGAGGAGAAAATTATGTCGTTATGTCCCCATTTCTTGTACACCCAGTGGCACTGATGATGCCCGTGGTGCTGGGGCTGTACAAACAGGTAATGGCAGCATCCTCTTGCCAGGCAGCTGCCACCCAGGGGCTGGGGAAAAGCTTTGCAGGTTGTTACCAGGTCTCAGAGTATATCTCCCCCTGTGAAATGATGCAGAAAAGCCCAAGCAAGAGCCTAGGACTGGAAGCAGTGCAGCCACATTGGTGAGCAGCCCACCTGGGCACTGAGGCTTGGCTGGGCTGCTTTCTGGACCTCTGCTGCCACCTTCACATGGCACCACTCTGAGCAGCCACATATTGCCACAGCTGCCATGCAACTCAGCTGTGCTTTGTACTACCTTGAGCAATTCTCTTCAGCTATTCCTAAAGGTGCAGTAAGGACTTTGCTGGGCTTCCAGAGGTGCTGTGAGCTCTCTGTAAGCGTGGTTAAGTGCTGAGGACTGCTCTTGTGCTGAACAATGAGTACCCAAACATAGCTCCTTGAGCTCCTACAGCTGTGGGAATAAGGAGTCAAGCAAAGAGCAAGATCACAAGCCTCTCACTCTGCAGTGATTTAATTTCAATCCAGCACTCCATTTCTCCTCTCCTTGCTATGGACAAGTCCATGTTTATTAAGGGACTCCATTAGTCTTCCCCTGTGACTCCACCTTGCTGCAAAATGGTTTTTTTCCTCCAGGGCTATAGCAGCAGCTGGCACACTATTTCCTTCTGAGGTGTAGCCAAATAATGGCCTTTTGGAGGGGGATCTGTTTCATCTCTCTTCTCCATATGTTCCTTTCAATTGAGGGGCTTAATACACTCATTTTCACAGTAGCTATCTAAGTGTTTTTCCTTTTTTTTGTCTATTACTGAAATGAATAAATGTGCACAAGACAATGAGGCACATGAGTCAGGTCAATACACTAGCGCTTTCTTTCGGGAGTAATTTTCCAGGAGACCTGGAGAGAGGGGGTGGGTCTCCAGGGTTGGCCAGAAGTTGATACCCTTGTCTGGGGCACAGGGACATTAGTCATGTTTATATAATATAAGAGAACAGTCTTCTTCCCACAATATATGAGTGCTTTTCCCAAATGGATCCCTGGTCAAGAGGAAAACATTTGCTGTGGTAAAACTATTTCTTTTCAGCTATGATTTTTTTACCAAGATGGCCCTACAGCAAAGCAGATGTAGATATGGCAAGCACTAAATATGCAAACAGATAGATAGCTGGATAGTGCTGGAAATTTCAGGGTGGGAACAAACAATAGTAAGTGAAGCCTGCAAATGGGTGCAGCTCCTGCTGTAGCCTGGCCTAGGAGACCTATTAAAGCTGAACGTGTTTCAGTATAACTGGATCTACACTAAGGGACATAATCTGTTTAAAATATACATCACTGTATTCCAATTGCTATGTACCTGTACATAAAGCATAGAAACAAAGGAGCAAGCCAGGGAAGTAAGAAACCTTAGAGGTGGAGAAGCTGGCAGGGAACAGCAAAATGTACACTGCATCCTCCCTTCACCTGCCACCAGTACAGCACCCCAATAACAGTGAACAGCCTGAGCGAAGATGGAGCAAATCAACCCAGGAAGGCCATCTTCTACTAAGGGAAGTGACAGAATGGCACATTTACACTCTTTCCCTGGGAGTTCAGGAAGGCAAGATGCAGGTGCCAGAGAGTGTCAGACCTCAGAAAAAGAAAAAGCTGATGACCAAGTACCAGAATTGAGGAAACCTGGAGTGCAGGATCTGTCACATGAGAGGTTCTCTGGTGCACAACTCATTCCCTTTTCCTTCCATAACATCAGTAACAAAGTCTCTGTCCTTCTGTCAAACACCTATCTACACAACACTCATAGAAGCATCTGATCTTGGAGACACCCATTGTTCTGTCAAATTTGGCTGAAATCATTAAGTGGGTTCAAAATTTAGACAGATGTATACCAGTGACATTATTTTCTAAGAAATTAAGGTAGATAAGTGCAATGAATTAAGAAAGGGCAGTGAAATAAAGAAAAAGTAGCAAGGATACTTTAATTTGATGTGAAGTAAATAAATCGTGGAATGTGATTGACATGGGAAGTGCAGCAGATTTCACAAGGTAAATCTTTGTAGTGGTACAGTGATATTTTACCTGGAGGGAATGTGGAAGTTGAGGGGGCCAAAGAAAAGAGTGAAGGTATCAATATGAAGAATTGCAGACTGCTGCTGCCCACAGTGATATGATCAAAATTAGAAGAGTTAGGTTTTACTTCAGGGAAGGGGGAAGGAAGTGCTCACTAATCTGGCCAAAACTGTTGCAGCCTGTCCTGGCAAGACATTAAGGTGCTCACTGCCAAATGCCAGGTGTCCTGCTTTTCCTCTGCACAACTGGGAAACACTAGATCTTATTTATGGGCAGTACAAACAGATTAGTCAAAACAGCCCAAACAGGGAAAAAGCCCCAATTCATGGCCCAGAGAATTTATAGCCTAGAGAGGGTACACATGAACGCACTTGAAAATATCTGAGGCATGCCAAGATGCATTTCTTACACCATTCAAAACTGACTTCACTGCTCAATTTGCACTCCCTGCAGCATAGCTTGTGAAGAGAAAACAAATGGCATACCAGACCACACAGAGAAGCAATATGGTTACCAGCAAAACATTTATTAGCTTAGGGAAAGAAACACAAAGCCTTCTTTTCAGAATTTCACCGTCTCCTTGCTATCCTCTCCTCTCATACATCATTTTTCTTGCCTGGACATTACTATACAGCAATCTGCTGCACGAAGCTGTAGTTTATTTAAAGCAGCATTTTATAGTTAAATCCCACTCCCATTGTTTAAAAGCGACTATCCTAATTCTCAAAAGCAAGACAACAAATGCACCTCCAGAACAGGCTCTAACAATACCACAGGTTTTGAATTTATCAGCTGAGGTCACCTTATCACTCAGAAGAACTATATTCAAGCAAAGACAAGGGGATGGGAAATATAGCCACCCACACCAAGGAACAATAAATTCAGCTTTCTTTCAGTCCTATTGCATATTTACCCCATACTGATAATAATAAATTGATACTTTTCATTTATATTCCCACTTGCTGGACTTTTTATGTTTCTCACACTGAAGGTTCTCCAGACTTTCTTTTCTATCCAAACCTACCTGTTCTCTCTGTACCTTGTGCTTTCTCATTCTGTCCTGTCCACTTCAGTCTCCCTCTCTCTTCCCTCCTCTCTCTAGCTTCAGCAGTTCTTTCTGTTCTTCTGGCACAGCATGACAGGGTGGAAGCTGAATAATAAACATGCATAACACACTAAACCACTACTCAATCAGCATACATGCTGTCAGTACATACACTGACTACATAGCTATTTCTAGAGCTAAGGAGGTTCATGCTATTAATGTACTCTGGAAAGAGGGAAAATTCCCACCAGAGGCCTTAAACTCCACAGTGCTGCAGCCGACCACCAGCCCCTTCCAGTTTCCACAGCAGGGTTTGTGTAGTTTTCCAGCTTGTTCAGGTATTACATCCAAGAGGAAGACCTCAACCCCCACTTTCTTTGCATGAGAGCAGTCTGGAAGGAGCCTTCACAAACAGCAAGTGTAATGCCAAGGAGAGAGAAGAATAACCAAGGAGACAACGCGCTGCATTGGCTCCTCCGTTTCTCTGGCAGGACTCCCTGGCTTTGCACAGAATATGACTGACTTTGTTGCTTTCAACATTTTCTTCCATTTCGAAATATTTTACTCATTAGCAATCCTCCTTATGCTCAGAACAGGAGATAGCAATCAAGTTCTCCTCTTCCTAGCTGCTAAATGCCTCAATGCTGGCTTTTGAAAAGCTGCCCTTTACACCATGTTTATCTTCCCAGGATTTTTGCTCATCTAGTTTCATCCTCCCTGTCTGGTGAATCTCACCTGCCCTCAGATGTTTGCATACTGTTTTCTAGGCTGATGATTCATACATATAGTCTTTTGCTGCTTTCGTACTTCCCCATTCTCAGTCCTGCCTCTATATCACACATCTTCCCATCAGTTTTCACTTGCCTTTTTCATTCAACCCTTCCTGCCCCAGCTTCTTCCAAACTAACTTTTGACTTTCTCTCCATGACGTCTGCCCCTATTCCAAACCCTGATGGTTCTTCAATCTCAACATCATCTAAAAGCCATCCTTTGGATTTCATACTCACAAAGGTGTCTCCCATTTGGGCTTTCATTTTTTTTGACTTGCTCCTGAAGCACCATTGTGGCTCTTTCACTGGTACCACTATATTTCAGTCCTGACTAGAGACAGCTGCCAGAACTGTTTTATTTTATCCTGTTAAAATTCCCTTCACTGAATCTCACTGCTCACTCCCATATAACATAATGTAACATAACATAACATAACATAACATAACATAACATAACATAACATAACATAACATAACCATCTAATTTCGAAATTCAAAGACTTCTGGTTCAGATTCTCCTTAGTCATACCTCCTGACATCCCTTCTCCACCAGCTACTGGACAGACGATCATTGCAGTGCACTGTACTCTGTAAAATGAGAAGTCTCCATGCTTAAGTTTTTCCTGAGACCCTTGCTCTCTTGTGCTCCAATACAGCAGTTGATTTGGTCCATGTAAGCTGTCCCTATTAAGCCCTTCCTTAGCTCCCTCCTGGCATCTCCCACCTCACTGTCTTGGTCCAGCTTGTGGCTGCATCTAGTGTTGTAGTGATCATGAACACGTCAACACCACCAGCACTTCTAGAAAGACATTGCAGTAGTGATGCACTGCCCACCAAAACAAAGCCTATAGAAGGCAGGGGCACTTCCCAAACGTACCACAAGCCAAACAGAAAAGTAATTTCTTACCACATTGAAGACCTCCAAAACCACAGTGAAGCCTCCAAGAAAAACTACTCTATGGACATGACTAAAGACAGGAGAATCCCTTTAGATGAGGATTAACTGCCAACCCAAGGGAGACAGTCACCATGCAGCAAGAACTGCACACTGTGTCAGCAGTAATGCTGAAAAGCCAACCTTCTTTTTCCTCTTCCAGGCAGTTTTCTGGAAGAAACAGAAAAGATGTGGAAGAGGTGCACAAAGTACTTGTGATATTGGCTGGAGGTAACTGTGGCAACAGATCCACGTGGCAATCCAAGGACACACAACAAAAAGTGAGCCAGGATCTGCCAATCATTTATTGAGTTTTCCAGTAAAAAAGGCAAAGGACCACCCCCCCCCCCCCCCTTCCCTGCACCACTATCTCATGTGAGTGCTCTTGTAAAACAAATCACACAGAAAAACAGGATTTGTAGGATCAGGCTGGCTTGTTTCCAAAACACATACTCAGTGCAGAAAGCTTCAAGAAAAAGAATAGGTACTGAGAGGAACATGGTAGATTACTGCCCTGAAAAATCAACAACAGCACTGTTTGACGGGAAAAACCCTTGTTGAGTTACTTGGGATAATTTATTAATATTATTTTTAGAGGGATAATAAATAGATGACTATATCTTACTGCAACTTAAATAAAACCAGGAACTCCAACCCAAGTGAAGCTGCCCACAAAAAACCAATGCATCACAGTATAACTCACATACCAACATCTCATTTCAAATATCAGAAAAATCCCACGTTATGGACTAATCATTTCCGAAATGCAGTTTAAAAAAAGAAAACAGCAGTTTTGCTCTACTGGAATACAAATTAAATCTGCTTGATCTTCTCTTTCGACATATTTTTATAAATAGGTAACAAAAAACTTAAAGGGCCTTCACATTTTATTAAAGAAAATACTTAGGCTGTGAGTTTGCTTTTCACTTTTTAACGGCCAGGTTTCAATGGAGAAGTACTTTTGTAGACAATATCAAACCCTCCATAAACACAATGCTATCAAAGGAAGCAATAATAGATGTTGTCTTACAGCTACGTGCACACTATCATTTTGGGGGTGGCACTAAAGCCTCAAGACCCAGACAAAGACCTGAAAAGCATTTTAATCAGTGAATTGCTGATGGATAAAGCCCCCTCTTCTCTCTTGGCACAGTAATCAACACATTGCCTCTCTCATCTCCCTTTTGAGTTTGACTCTTCATATGGGAGCAGGATGACATCCAAGCTCTCTCCAACAGCAGCACTGTACCTCTAGGATTTGTCTGCCCACCAGCTCAGTGTCTTTACCCATCTCCATTCCTTGGCTTCTTTCCATTGCCCCACGGAGTCACCCCACTGCTACTCTGATGGCTCTCACAGATATGGAGTAAGTTGGTTTTTTAATACTCACCCTCTCTCTCACAAGGAGGGCAATTAGATTAGTTTACTGCAGGCAAAATCAATAGCAAGCATCTCGGGAGGGCACACTAGCCACTGCTAATTAGAGCTTTTAGACATTATTTGAATAAAATGTATGAGGTTGATCAACCAAGGTGGAAAAAAATCCATAATATTCCAAGTCTGCTCTTGGTTTGTCAATCCGGCTCACTTTGGAATTAGAAATGGAATGAAATTCCTGAAGTAAAGATAAGCTTTTTCTAGACTTGGATAGATGCAGGGAGGGGTGGTGTTATTTAAATGCAGGGAGACAGACTTTTCTGTGTCAGATAAGAAGTACAACACGTGCTTCTAGATATTTCACTCAATTTACAAAATATTCAGAAGCTTTTTTGCATGAATCTGATAAAAATCAGAGCCATATATTTTGAGTCTACTTACTCTTAATGATTTTTTTTAGTTACAGCCATCTATTTTTAAAAGACATATTTAAAAGATGGAGAATTATATATGCAATGAACGTGCTATAATTCCATGAAAACATTTTACTAAATTAGCCATTTATTTATATTCATTTAAATAGTTGGGTTTTTTTAAAATCTGCTATCACATTTAGCATGTAAATGCCTGTTATGATGCCTACTCCATGCAGTAATTTTCCGGCCATGTAATGAATTACTTTCATATCTTCAGATTAGGGTGCAATTAGATAATGTGTTCAAATGTGAACAATACATTTTCAGGGTAGCTTTCTTTGAGTACTCATCCATAGAACATTTTGCTTGATAGGAGTTTCCTCTGTAGACTACTGGAATTCTCATTTCAGGAAATATTGTTTCTCCATGCAATGAAATATCTTTTTCTCAATATAGTGTTCTTAACTAGTGATTTTAAAGTACAGTAGGAAGACGAGCATAACATCTTAAATATGAACAGGAGATGAGCATGTCATCTATAATACACTTTAAAAATGTCTTCCTGAATCTCAACAATAATCAGAAATTTACAAAGACAGAAGATTTATCTTATTTTAGATGTCTAAATAGATAAATGTTAAAAATAAATGTAATTAAATATGTTAAATAAAATTATAGGAAGTGCAAGCATTCAAACACAACATAAAAAGATGGTTTTTACTGCAGAGGTAGAAGACAGATTTATGTATTTATTTAATATTGGTGGGGGAAAATATAAAACAACAAAACAAAACCCTTTGTTGGACTCAGCTATTCAATTCAGAGATCGTGCAGTTCAGCACGATCAGTCTAAATTAGCCAAACACCTCAAATAAATTTTTCTTAAACTATCTGGATCCAAGCACATCATTACAATATTTGAACCATAGTGTAGTTAATTTTTAAGTACAATTTCAGATTCTTGAATCAATCATGCTTTGATGAGGAAAGAGTAGAGGGAGAGGAGAGAGGTTGGAGTCCCACTTGAGTCGCTGTTCTCAGTGGATTGAGATCCAAGCCCAGGGGCTGTTGTTCTTCCCTGTTTGGATTAGGATTCAACACCAACACATTTGTGAATGTACCTTAAATTTTGCTGTAAAACAGCAGAGACCAAACCCCATCACATTATCACCCTTGTGAATATTGGAAAAGAAAAGCATTTGAGTGATATGAAGGAGCCTTAAAGGACCTCAAGCTAACACTGCTATGTATAGCTTAAGTGTGAAAAAGCAATCAAGCAGGCAACAAATTCCCTAATTCACTACAATTCTTTGCAGTTTTGGGTAGGCAGAAGCGGATGCCTGTCAGTGTGTGGGATGCTTGTCACTGTTAGTTTAAAAAAAATATATACTGAAGACAAGTTTTGTTTAAACTGAAGGTGGTTTTTCAGATCAGCTGCTGAGATCATATTGAGGCATGGAGCAGTCCTCTCTCTCTCACAGGTATGACATTGTGCTGGCCAGGGGGATGCTGCATCTGTGCACAAACAACAACTGTGTAGGGGCCCTTCACAGACCAAGGGATGGACTTACAGTCCCAGAGGTGGCTGGAGGTTAGGGAAAGAAACACAGTGCTCCTCCACATGCCATTCCCCATCTGCTGGGTCATCCTCCGTATCTAGGTACGGGCAAATTTTTCACTAGGATTTAACTTCTAAGCTATTTTTCTGGTTCCTTTACCTTTCATAGCATCTTTTAGACCACAGCATCTTTTCAGCTATTTGCAACAGCACTTTTTAGGAACACCTTTTCTTTACAGAGCAGCAAATACTTTTGGACCACAAATGCAAATACTAATTTCAAGATGGTTGAGCCCCTTTTTGGCACCTCACATACATCTCATCTCACAGGGATTTGGTACCAACTACAGGAAATCTCATGCCAGAGGAGAGAGGAGAGTAAGACCATTAGCATTACACCACCAAAAATGGCATCAGAAATGTAATTTTATTTTAAAAAATACATTTCCATAAGAAAGCAATATCTCCAGTAATGCACTTTCTGCATATTCCATTTTTGTTTCACATTACCTCCCTGAAATGGTATGGTACAGTAGTGTGATTATTACTATATTTAAGCCCTTTTCTTTGGCTTCATTATACCGAACAGCAGAGCTCTTGGAGAATTTTATTTCCAAAAATTGAAGTACTCAATCGTGCGCCAGTGAAAGAGGTAGAGAGAAGATGGATAGAGAGAAGTGAATGTTAAGGATCAGAAAACATAACATGTCTACAATAGGCATACAGGGTTTACTCCCTGCTGCAGCATCTTCAGCATTTACCACTATATACATAATAAAAACCACTTTATGAGAGGACCTTCCTTGTCTTTTGGTAGCTGGACATACACAATTAAGAGCAAAGATTCTGGATCTAACAACCAAGTGAAGCTTTCCATCTTCTAACTAAACTGTTTACTTGTAGGAGGCCACAGTGTCAGGAGTTTCTACATAATGCTTGGGATCTTGCTTGAAACTGTGAACTCCAGGGAACTAAATCTTTTACCTTCAATTCAGTGAAACTCTGTGCATGAACTTCAATCTTCTCTCAAAACACTGGGACAGCAATACACAGAAAAACTCACTCATCTTGTAACTACTGGAAATTCATCAGATAGATTTGAAATATAACTACATAGCATTTTTCTAATTCAGTACAGGTATTAAATGCATTTATTTGACAACATTAGGAGATACATGATAGCATAAATCAAAATCCAGATAAATTCCAAATAACTACTTCTTTTTTTTAAGCCATAGCAAGTATTTTAAAAGATAGCAAACAAAAAAAACCCCACTTTAGTATTTCACTTTGATGGAAAACATCCAGAAACACATCCTGTGAGATTTTTCACATTGTCAAAACATGCTCTGTGATAGGACATTCTGAATTCTGTTTGGTTCAGACAAGAACGTAAATTTGCCTCATTGAGAAGGGTTACAGTAGCAGTTGTTACACAACTCACATCCGATTGCAAAGTGACAGTGATACCAGTTTTAAAATTATAACCACACTGTTCTTCCTTAAAAAACCCAAAGCGCTCTCTTGTCTCATCCAAAATATTTCAGCTGAAAACAGGCACTTTCTGATGAAAATCAGTATGCTAAATATTTTTCGTTATGTTCTCCATAGGTTTACTATCCATCTTTCCTGAGAGTGTTCAAAAAGAGAGCAGTAAAAATAACACTACTGAAAAATCCAACCTGGACACATTTACCATCCTCTTTTGTCTTTCCTCCTCATCTCTGGCAACCTTAGCTTCTTATTTTAGACAGACACATCCCATGAAATCCCTGTGTTAAACTGGGCCTGGGAGCAGTCTGAAGGAGTTTCCCTAAAGATGACCAATATTTGTCTGTGGCAGGTGAAGGCTCTCAGGATATAATGTGCACCTGGTGAAGTGTAACATTTTCAAACGAGGACCCTGTGGTGGGGCTTATAGGTCTACCAAATATTAACAAGAGCAGACTCAATAGGTATACTGAGTTTTATAAGGTTATAATTTTTCTCTTCCCACTAACCTCTGCCACAGGCTATAAATTACTTCTTCCCTCTGGTTTTCCCTTAGGAAACAGCCACCTTGCCACTGCTTTCTTTACTGGCATCCCCTCTGCTCCACAGGTGCCAACCACATTTTCTCTCAGAAATTTTAGCTGATTAACATTTCCAGTTATTCTCAAAGCAACTGCTCTCGACCTGGATTTCACTTTAATGTCTGCTGCTTCTCTGGTTTAGACCTGATTAAGAACTTCCATGTGCCAGAGAACCGCTGCTTTTTCCTGAGAGGACCAAGCTGCCCTGAGGAAAGGTCCAGCTCTCTGACAAACCCTGCCTTGCTCCTGTGCTAAACATCCACCATCAACCCAAGATGGGGCTCAGGTGCAAAGGATTAATATGTCCCCTAAACCCTGCTATGTGAAATGGCCTTTCACAAGATCTTAGGTAGCACGGAGGCTTTGCTGTAGCTTAATTGCTTGCTGGCTAACTACGAGCGGCTCGATGGCCGGCCACCACGCCGCTGCTGAACTGAGCTGAAAGAGCGCGCTTCTCGGCACGACTCAGATCGTGTGGTTCAGTCAGTTCCCATCATCCCTTTGTCCCTCATATGTCTGACATGTGGATGAAGCCTTTCCTATTGTGCCTTCTCTTTTCTGGGAGAACAAAGGGGAGCTGACAATGAAGTGGCTGCCAGCCCATTGCCACAGTCCATATATCCACGCAGCTGTCATTACATAGTCAAAGCAGACGTGCTAGCAGGAGAGAACAAGCGGCCTATGTGAGAGGCAAGTGGGTTTAGCTAAAAAGAGGTAATATCTTCTACAATGCACATACTGCTATTAATATGCTATTAAAGGGAAGGGGAAAAAATCCCAACATGTAACCCCATGACCTCGGAAAACTTTGGTGGCAAAGTGCACTTAAAGAGCAGGCTTGGAGGGATTCTCCTTCATGTCCTCTGCCTCCAACTATCCTGAGCAGGCACCCTTGCTCTAAAAATAAATGGAAGCAGTTTTGTCATTACTTAGGTATGCCTAACACCAGTTTTCCATTGAGGAATGCATCAGTTTGCTGAGGTAGCCAGGACTCCTCCTGTTGAGCGCTGACATGTCACATCAGTGGATTTCTTGTTTACAGAAGTGGCAGATTGTTAATGTGAAGGCAATTTCCTGCATTACAACAAAATCCCATGATATATTTCAGTTGTTGAAAACCTGGAATGAAGAAACAGCTCTGTGATATGGAAATGCCACTGAGAGCTAAGTGGTAACTGGAACTAAATTTTATGAAGTAACTAAGCAAAAAAAGAAGGGGGGGAAAAAAGAGCAGCTCTCTGTATGAAATAAGGTCCCCTCTTGAACTACTTCTCACTTCCATCCCAGATGGTGAAGAGTATACAAGCCACGGATTTGTTGTTCCTAGTTAAAGTAAAGAGTGGAAATTCATGGAACAGCTGTTCAGGGTCTACAGGTTAGGATGAAACCTCCAAGAAACCTCTTGGTAAATTGCTTATATGGCCTTTCAATGCTTATAATTTGTACTGTATATATGAATGCAAAAAATAGGGAAGAATGTAGGTTGTAAGTGGTACTGAGGTCACCTGGGACTTCTGATGGTGCTGTACAGCCTCCTCCCCACCTTGGGGAAGTCATCTCAGCACTGAGTGCCAGCTTCCATTTGCAAGATGAGAATAGTGATATTTCTCTTTGGATTGGATATTGTCTCTTTGGATTGCCTTAACATTTACACTGAGGCTCTAACACCCTGGGCCCCCAGGGATCCACCTGGAGCCTGGCCAAAACTAACCCAATCACTCTCCAGCCTCACAGACATCACACTGGAGGCCAGGGGATGCCTGGAATTGTGCATGCTGGACTGCCTAGTCAGTGCTGTTCTTTGGCCTACACAGCCACCCTGCAACCCTGGTTGGTTCAAGCAAGCCTAGCTGCCTGGTAACACCAGGTCCCCATCCCTCCAGCTGCTTCCCAAGTTCTTCATTGCCAGAAACAACAAAAGTTGCTGTGTAAGCTCAGAAAGAGAAACAAAAATGCTTCATTAAAATAATACTCAGACTGATCCTGAAAACTTCTGTATCTGGATGGGCCTTGGCACTGGCGCAACAAGAAGTGGGGCAGGATACTGGGACCCTTCCAGAGTTCATACTGCCTGGTGTGAACCATTGAGTTTGATTTTGCATCATGCTCCCAGCAGAGAACAAAAGATCAAAAAAAGATAAAAATGCACATGAACTGGACACCCAGCTTGTCCAGTCCATTGCTCTGCTCATGCCCCCTCCTTTGCCCTACAAAGCACACTGTGCTCTGTGTCTGAGCAGCTTCACAGAGATGACTCTGAGTTTCTCCCTGGTGGTGCCTCATGGGGTCTTAGCTCCTTCCTCCCCATCTATGCTGTCCTATCTGTGAAAAAGCTAAGGGCCTGGGTTTATCACAGCACAGGGCCATTCATCTGGAACTGCTTCTGACATCGTCAACTTCCCTGTGTACACTTCCTTGTTCAAGCATCTGTTCAGGGCAGTGATAACAATGCCGGGCAGCTCCACTGTCCCTCTGCTGATATCAGGAGTCTCCAATTGCCATGACCTTCCCTGCCATTTCAAAGTCAATGTCCCATGATCTCTGAGATTTTGCATTGCTTCATCCCCACTCCCTGTGTCTTCAAGCATGAGCCTACTATTGCACCCTCACCTACTCAGGGTGAAAGAACTTCCTGCTTAAATCTCCCACATTTCAGGCAGCTCTTCAGCAACAAAGCTGCCTTAATTCTGCTACTGCCATAGCAAAAAATGTGTTTTCCTCCTTGCTTCTAGCACTTCTTGATGTGATTTTATTCTATTTCGTTTTTCCCCTAATTATTCTTTACTGATAATACTTCATCTGAAAATTGTTAAGTCAAAGTACATTGTGGGAAAGAATATCATCTTGCAATAATCAAGCTACTTCGTTGACAATTGAAAGCCCCCTTTAGGTGTTTTTCAGAAAGGGTTTTTCCAAGTTCTCAAAGCAGGTACAAAGTCACTCCCACATCCCTAAAAGGAGAATTCAAAACTGTCCTGAGGAGATTAACATCTCAGCTCATGTTTCAGACTTCTTATCAGGTTAAGTCCATCTTCAAATGTGAGCTTCATTTTCTGCACTAAACTCCTTTCTTCCCCCTTCATCCCCCAGGCCCCCGCCACCCCATTATTTGTCCAGGATGATCCCAAATGATATAACATCTTTGTAGTTTCAATAAACCCAAGAAAAGTCTTTCTTTTCTTATTCCAATCTACTTAAGATACACTGACATAGAAAATGCTTTGTGCAAGAATGTCACACTTCCGTCCTCCAACCTCAGCAAAACACATGAGCATTGAGGTGATTTTCTTACCAGTTCTCATATCTTTCTACAGAGATTTGCTAGCAAAACAAAGGCTGCTTCAGCAGCCTGAAATGGGGACTTCACAGGTTTTGTCTGAAGCATGAAAACTGAAGCGTGATTTTTTTTTTCCCTAACAGTTGCTCAATAACATGAACTGAGGGTACAAGTACCAATTTGAGGATGAAGGATGGTGAGTCATCTAACAGCTTGGACTTCCACTGGGGTCAGCGTGACCGAGACAAAACCTTGAAACACAGACCAGTTTTCAAGAACATTTCATAGTCTACTGGAAAAATGACACATTGGTTGAAGCCATGCGAATCTATACCAGCATCAGGAATGCTTCTGAGAAGAAGCCTCTCTGGGAGACAGACAGAACCATTACTGGTGCTGGCAATCACATTCGTGCAATAATGTTGTATCACAACACCCATCTGTGTTTCCACATGCAGCTGAGCCAGGCTAGGGATCTACCACCACTGAGAGAGAGATCCCACCCCTCTCCGGCCCAAGTCCTCCCATCAGCTCTAGCCGCCATCAGAGACCTCTGTGTGTGCAGCTTGCTGGCCCCACTGAGGACCACCTCGTTCTGGTGGGGCAGCTCACAGAGGTGCCTCAGGAGCACCACAGCTGGTGCCAGGTCTGAGAGGGGCCATGCTTCCAGGACATGGAAGTGTGAGGGGGGTGCTGGCATTTACCTATCCACAGCATCCTGCCTCTGAGCATTACATTTGAGGGCTTCACTCTCTCTCTTACACTAGAGGAAGGGCAAATTTTCAGCCATGTGCTGTGGGAGACTTTACCTGTAGTTTTTACCAGAAGTGGAGCAAAAGGAGGGGGAAGGATGCATTAATGAAGAAGAAAGCCTTTGATAGCTTCTTACAATCTGTGGGAAGAGGCCTTGCCTCTACCTAGGTTTATTGGTTTTGAATTTGGGATTGTTGCTGCTGTCATGTTTGGTTTTTATTTGCTAGAGCGACACTTTAAAAGCGCAGAGTCGTACAGATTCAGCAGAGGTCAAACAAATTGTTTGCATTTTTGCTATAAAAGGGGCATGAGGGAGAGTGAGACAGATGGTAAATTGGCTGCTAGGAAGCAGAGCATGAACTTTTTCAATCATGTCTCCCTCTTAACTCACAGCTGGCAAAATTCTCAGTTCTGTGGCAGGTCTTTCACTGGGCAGATCAAATCTAGCAGCACAGAAAACAAAACTCACCAGGAGCCACACAGGGTGAGAAATTATTTCCTAATAAAACTACAAAGCCCAGAACAATAACTGGGCAACACTGACATGTATTGCTGGCCTTTATCACAATCCCTTTATAATCCTGGGTTAAGAACAGAGATGCAGTTGTCCTTTGATGTCCTCATTCAAAGGACTTTACACCCGCTTCCACCAGTGATAAGCCGGGGAAGGGGGAGAGGAGAGGCTGAAACACAGCAGAAAAGGCTTGGAAATAAATAATTTGTTATACTTCTGTATTTCTGGAGACACTGCCGTAAAAGATACAGTCACAGAAATCACAAGTCGAATGACACTCAAGCAGAGCTGCTTATGCCTGCAGTAGCTGCTTCAGAGCCAAGAGCTTCTTGGAAACACACTTGCAGTTCAACAAGGGAAATGGAGAGGTAAACTTAGCCTTGTTTGTGGGCATCAGGGTTAGCTCCACTTAGAGCCTCCCTAGAACTGACTTTTTCCTTGTGCTACACCAGCACACAACTGAGGCTTCCCAAATCCTCTCTGGTGATTCCTTGGCTCCTGATGCCCAGCCCTTTCACAGTGAGCTGTGGGAGAGCTCACCTGTCCATAAACACAGCACCAGCACTCTCACACCACTAAATATTTGCCCAACATGGAGCAGAAGCAGCTTAGGGACAACACCTGAGCAAAACTGTAGTTTTTCTCCGCAGTGATACCAAACTTCTGGGGGTTGTGTGAACAGGAAGAGCATGGCACTGTCCTCACCAGGTTCACAGTGGGACACTGTTCATCACTGTACTTTCTTCTTGCTCTGCATCCCTGTTTTGAGGCAGCAACTTTTGGCAGAGGTGCTAGAAATGATAATGTTCTAAACAGTTAAATCTACCAAAGATCCTCTGTCAGAGCCCTAAATTCCATTTTCAGAAGCAATGTAAACACTTAGCAGCCAAGAACCAGATGCTCTTGAAAATTCTGCTTCACATCATTCCCTGCAAAAAACCTAGCAATTGCAATATGCCACACCAAAAGTAACCCCTTTTGGAGTTTGCTGCTGCTGCTGCAGAATTAAGAGAAATTCCAGCTTTGGTCCTGCTCTTGTTCACAACACACTAACTCCATATAATAGGGCATTCAGCTGCATTTAGATCATGGGGACTTTTTAAAGTAACAAATTAGCTGCCACAATCTGAAGAGTCAAATAATCAGTGTGATCCCAGGTATTACCATTGCCATTTCATTCCAGACACAAAGAGAGCATACAACTCAGCAAAGGTCAGATGTGAAGCGTGTGCCAGGCCTAAAAATTGAACCCATATGTCCCAAGTTCTAACCCTTCAGAGTGCACCCACCTCTCCTCAGGGAGGATTTTGGCCACAAAGATGTGGTCAGAGTGTGTGAAGATGCTTCACATTTATTATTGCATCATGGTTGAAACCTGGTTTTGAAAACTGTTCATAAATAAGGTCGAGTTTCCCAACAACATAGGCCAACCAAACAGATGTCACAGTTGCTTAAGTGTTTTCAGCATGTCTAGACACCACGTGGTGATTAACACCAGCAGACCATGCTTCCATATGTGCTAGGAAGAGCAGAGCCCAATATGTGGTAGATGTACAGTGGAAGAATTCTGGAAAATGCACATGAAGTTAGAGAGAGAACCAAGGGCTTTCTCACGTCCTGCAAATAAATAACTTTCTGAGCCTCAGCAGCACCCAATTAAGAAAACAATTAAGACTGAGATAGGCACCAACCACAACTCCTTTGTAAGAGTCATTGTGAGGTGCTGCCAAACATTAGCCTCCCTTGATTTAAGCACAGCCTGGCAAATGGCAAAAAGACAACTCCCAAGAGTAGCCACAGCAAGTGCTCCAGCTTTTGCAGGATTTGGAGCACAATAGTTTGGAAACTTTGTTAAAGTCAAGAATGAGGGTTGTGAGCTAAAGCAGTAAAATGTTATACTTCCTAAACAACAGGCAGGAAGGGGAAACTGTGAATCCTGGAGGAGCTATCAGAGGCAAAGAATGCGCTGTCTAGTACCTCTGCTGCAGTGAGCCCTGCTGAGACCCTGCTGGGAACAGCGTGGTTCCCCCTGAAAGCTGGGTACTTCATGCCAGCACTGACAGATATGGCATCGGTTCTGCTTATCCCACGCTCTCCTGCTCCAAGAAGCATCCTGCTCTTGGAAGTCAGTTTCCCTCTTCAGTCAGCCATGAGTCTCACATGGCCAGACATGCACTGCAGATAGTGTTAGCTTTATGATTAGAGCTGTCTAATGCGAGACACATTTTAAAATTCATGACCTTTCCCATCAGGGTTCAAAACCGAACTGGCCTGAAGATGAAAGACTGGCTTAGACTCCTGCTGTAAGCAGCTTCCCTTCTTTCCTCCCCCCAGTATTTCTCCTTCAGCGTTTACTTCCAATTATTTTACAGACTGCCTTCCACTAACTGTGGGTTTAAAAATTGCTAATGAATTGAGATAAATTAAAGTTCATCAGTATCTGAACCAAGCATGTGTTTCAACTTTACAGTCGTGCCTGACTATCAAAGGTATCTTATTTTGTCAGGTAGAAGATGCTCTAGGAAGGCTGCAGCTGGCCAAAAGAGATAGAGCCGAGTTTTGAAGGAAGAAAAACAAGAAGAACGCTTATGTTGCCTGTGAAAAAGGTATTTGCAGAGGGATTGGCCATAATACCAGCAAGAGGAAGGAGGGGGTGGAGGAGGGGAAGAAGAGAAGAGGAAATGCAAAACCAACCACAGCACACACATTGGCACTTGTAGAGTCCTGGAGATTTTGCCAATGGAAATTAGAGGGGAATATGTTTGCTCCTTACCACAATTAGAAGCAACCAAACTGGAAAAAAAAGTACTCCTCTCAGTGGGATTGTTGTCATGAATTGTATTTTACCACTCTAACACACTCCCACTTCTGGCTTTCTCTCAAGGAAAATCCATGAGAATAAGAATGCATTTTCATAATTTACACTCTGAAAACCAGGATGTTTCTGCCAGTTCCCAGCAACTGCATGAATTGTGTTTCCTAGTCAGGCTGGCCAGAAAACAACAATTCATTTCGCGAGGCACTTGGGGACTGAAAACAAGGCCTTCCGAACACAAAAAGGGGATTCTCACTAAATCTAAACCACGTGGGACCACTCATCGCCAACCACCCAGCAGGGAAATGGCTGCGCACACCCGCCAGCCTTCGCAGAGCTCGCCAGGGCACATGGCTCACAAGCGAGGACGCCCTGAGCCATGGGGAAGCTGCACGCCCCCTGGACAGCACTGCTGCTTGTTTATTGCTCCTCTCCTTCACTGTCACCTCAGCCCTGGGAAAAGTCCCTAGCCACTGCTCGGATGCCACTAGCCAGCTACCAGTGTGTGCCTTCCTGGTGTTGCTGCTCCTCTCCCTTCCCCTCTCACCATTTGCAGGCAGTGCCACACAATAGCCTGGACCCACCCCAGGCACAGCATCTCCAGCAGACCCCTTCTTGGCCAAAGAACATGCCTTGAATGTGCCTGTCACCTCTTCCTGGGACTACAGACACTGCAGCAGGGTGGGGGGAGCTTGGGGAGGCTGGGGAGGGGCAGTGACAGACACAATGCCCTCAGGGCCCCTGAAGTAGCCACTGTTGAGATGATGCAGTTTAGAGCCACGCACAGCCCACACTACCAGCAGATGAAGAGTGAAACAGTAGCAAATGTCACTTTGACTGGATTTACCCATTGCACAAAAGCCATTACACATGCATCTAAAATCAGTTTCACCCTCTTCTTTGCTGGTGATGAAGCAAATCTTTACAGACGGCCTCCATTACCCTTAAAGGCAGCAGTGGCAAACCACCCACACGTATGTCTGCACAGCCTAGCAAGATGCATGGCCACCTAAGGTGTCCGTCAGTGCTGCGTGGGGCAGAGCAGAGAAATGCCTCCACGCTGGCACTGGACCCATGGAGATTAGAAAAGCCATTGAGCTGCTAAGTGACGTGGAGAGAAAGCATGGATAGTCACCCCCATGAGAACCCAGGCGGCCAAAAAGTGCCTGGTGCCTGACTCTTGCATGCTGCTTAGTTGTCCTGAATGCAACAAAGCCTCACACATGCGTCTCTTGGCCTTGGTTACTGGTATTTGTAGATCCTGACAGCCTTGGCAGGATAGCCAACATTTTTTCAGCTCTGGGACTAATAGTCCTTCTTCCCTCTCATCCTTTAAAGACCAGACTTCATGATTTTCACTGGTTTCCAGCCCTCCAGAGTTGCCAATAGGACATGCCTGGAGGATGAGAAGCCGGGCTTTCATACAACACTGAGGAGAGCAAGCCTTTAAGCACAGCTCATCTATTGAAGGCGAACAGCCATCACCAGTCCCTCTTCTCCCCAGAAAGGGCAAGTTCTGCCAGTTGCTGCTAAGGGTGGCACTACTCATAACCTCAAAAAAAGACAACTGAAAAAGGCAGAGGCCATTTGCAAAGACCTGTGTTTCTCTTTAGTTCAGCACGACAAGGAAGGGCTGGCAGCATTGCAAATCATTGTGCAGATGCTGCACAATGAGAGATTGATTCACATCAAACCAGGCCATGTGAAAGCACTTCTTTATCTCAGCTGAGCAAGAGTCTCCTTGCCATTACTTTCCATAATGCAGAATGAATATACAGACAGTGGCAGTGACTGATGCCACATGCAAGAAGCTTACTCTCCTGGGAAACATGGAATGTAAGGGGTGTAGATCCACTTTTCTGAGTGGAAGTTAAAATTTATCACCCTTGATGTCTTGCCAGGGGTCCAGTGTTTGATTGATGAACACCCCCCCCAGGGATGGGCAGAGGATGGAGATGAAGGTCTCCCTTTGTGTGCACTTCTGTGTGCCTTTTTCTTTTAATGAACAATGATTGGAGTTAATAACAGTGCCTGGTTTTGCTGTCTTGAGCTTTCACCGCATAGTTAGAGGTGGTATGGAGAGAAAGACCTAAGCTTTGCAGGATAAGGAGGATCAGGGTGGACCACAGACCAAGGGAGCAGTGCACAGAGCTGTGTATCAAGAGAAGAAAAGTGGAAACCGTGATATAAGCCACTGCCAGACTTTTTCACCCTTGGATTCACACATCTGCAAAAGCCAGGGCAAACTGGGGGCATGACAAACGACAGATTAAGGAGCACACTCTGCCTGGTTGCTGGTGCTCCTTAAAACTGGCAATAAAGCCTCTCAATCCCCAGATAAGATGGAACCGAAATAGACAGGGGTAGCTTGCATTGATATGTGACCCCCATCCTTCAATGTGTGATGGGTAGCAAAGAAACACCCACAAACCAGGCTCTTTCAGTTCCCAAAGCTTCTTTTCAAGTGCCTATTACTTAAAAAGAGTCTGGTTCCCGGGAACAGTGGGAATTCTCCTCTGTTCCTCAGAGCCTCTTGCAGTCCTTGAAGGTAAAAAAAAAAAATAAAAAAAATCAGCCCTCAGATGAAGGGAATATCCGATTTCTGTCCTGTAAAATACATCCTCTAAAAGAAGCACAACGTTCACAATTTGAGACACATCCAGTTTCTGGCACTACTGTGGCCCAGCATTGTCCATTATTATTTTTGGCTTTCCTGCTAGTATACCACAAGGTATGTGTTTTGACTACAGACACCTGCTTTTTCCATACAGTGCTCTCTGGTAGAGGACAACCTGCTTGATTTTCCAGCTAGTGCTACTTTAAAAGCATTCTTCACCTGAGTAAGCATCTATTCAAACAATGCTGCTGCAAATGATGCTACAAAAAATTATTTCCTGTTCCTCCTCAAGAATGGCTTTGGATTGGAGCTTTACTGTGTCCCTAATTTGGCCTGGGATAATTTGAGTTGTTTTGTATCAACATAGCTGACATCCAAAAGGGAGGTTCCTGACAGAGTGACTCCTAAGAAAGTGGATTTTTCTTCAGGATCCAGCTAAAGAGAAGGTAACTATAGGCAGAGACCAACCCAAACTCCTGGTAGCAAGCCTACAAAAATAAAAACCCAGAAGTCACCCAAGAGAAAGGCAAATGCTATCACTCACATCTACTGATGAAGAAGGATGTAAAGAACTGACAACCACGAACTTGGAGCACAAAACTCAGAAAAGGAACAAGAAAGGATCAAAAATATAAGGGCTGGACTATGTGAGATTCAACAAGACATGCCAATCAGCCAGTGGGGAATACAATACCAAATCCTGATTGCCTCTAAAGCAGATATTCAGTCACCCTCAGAACACATTTTAAACAAATTTGACACAATATCACCAAGATACTTGTCCCATGCTGCTGAGGTGTTTCTAATCTGATCCTAGGTATCTTACCAGGGGTTTTATGCTAGCAGGAAATGTACATGTTATTCTACTGATTAGGGCTCTGGCTTTTGATATTGGATACACAGGTTTGCAATCCTGTCCTGAATTGAATAGAGGGCACCTGATGCCATACCCTCATTCAGCATTGATGTGAAAATGAGATACTGGAAATACACTAGTAAAAAAAAAAATGGAGGGGGGTGGGAATACGGGGGCGGGACCTCAAAAAACCAAACTTGGACAGGAAAAATGACTGACTTGTATTAGTAAACACATGAAGTTTACACCAAACTCATTATTTACACACCGACTTCAACCTAGGCTGAACATGGTTCTAAGAATCCGAAGATTTTTCACGTGCAAGTAAAAAAGAGAAGCCAATTCATATCACTAGCCCACTTGCTTTCATGCTGTTATACTAGTAGATAATTCTCTTTTAAAAGGAAAAGGAAAAAAAAATGAAAAAAAAAATCAAGTCACTAAATGGAGAACAAAGATGACACTATAGAATTCTGAAAATAACCTAAAGAAATTCTGAACTCTGGAAGAGAACTCTATTGTCTGTTAAACTGCACAGGGCAGTTTGATAGTCCAACAAAGAAGTTTGTATCATTCTCTCTCTTACAGAATTTACAGCAATTTTCGTAGCCCCTATTTGATTACAATACATCCCCACTGGTTTCTTCTTCATTATATTCAACAAACAATTTTCAGATGGGATACCAGTATTTCATTGCCCTTTCATAAAATGGCAAATTAATTGTAAATTACATCTGGTTCCCCGTTATGGATATTTGATTTACTAGCATTCACAGTACAAAACAACATTACCAAGGAAACTGTTGAATTTGGTCTGAAGGATATCAAATCAGGCACAAAATACGGAAGCTCTGAGAAGAAAAAAATTTTACACCTCTGTCCATGCCAAAGCACACTGACCTGACAGCCAAAGGGCAAATTTCTTCTTTTCCTGTGCAGATAGGATGCACCAGATGCCTTGTGTATCTTGTTCCCTGTCACTTGAAACAACTACTGCAGGAGCAGCTTTCTAATGCTGTTTGGTTAAAAATCTTTGACCTAAAGTCCCAAAAAGGACCACTTCAGAAATCCAGAGACCGTCCCACTATCCCCAGCTCCTCAGCAGGAAGGTTTTCTATTCTGAAGCCAACTTGAATGCCAGCCAAGACTAACTGGGGAGGCTGGTGCAAGCACATCCACTGTGAAGCAAATGAAGGTGAGCATTTACATCAAATAGAAAAATACGTTATTTCACCCATTTCTTGAACAAGGATTTGAACATAAATTTACTCTAGAAGGCAGGAAAGAAACCTGAAACATTCTCTGGATCAGATACCTGTTACCTCAGCGCACATGCATTTTTCAGGTCTCTGTTTCTTCTTTTAATGGAAGCCTTTAAATTTTCTTTACAGACACACTGTTCATCTGTCTCCTCACCGGAGACTGAATTTGGGGAAATCTCAAACGCCACTAGCAATCTCTTTCCGGACAGAATATCATCACTAGCTTTGCTTGTGTTCGTAAGATTTCTCCCAGCATGTGCATTGATCACTCACAAGGGCTCATTTCAGCTCCTCCGTAACGAAGAGCCAGATGCACTCTGTGCTGAGTAAGAAAAAATGAGTGGCAGAGAAGAGATTGTCTTCAGTGTAATCTGCTGTGTTTGCCATCACTCGAGCTCGTCAGGTCTTTTTTCCACTCTGCCCTTGCCTCCTCTTCCACCTTTGAGTCTATTAACACCTCTAAGAGGAAGAAAAATGTCCAACTGTTCTCTCAAATTGGATCATACTTGACAAAAACCTTGTACAAGCAACATTAGACCATCTTCATGACCTTCTCAGAAACCAAGTGTGTCTAATTCTGCTTGTTTAAAAAAATTCTGTTCTTTCCTAATTTTATTCACTAAATGTTAGCTCCTAAAGGACTTAATGAAGACCAGGTTATCAGGGTTCCAGAGAGTGACAAACAGGATTGGGGCACAAGAGTACTTGTTAAAAATGTACAGGCTGTAGCCTTGTTCACACTCTAGAGTTTTACAATTACAGCAAAGTGAAAATGCAGTGTATATTAGCAAAATGGTGCTCCAGTTGCAGCCAGTTTCTTGCACAGGATAAGCTACCCTAGCTAGATGCCATCCATACTGCTACAACCATTTCCATTTTAGAGCCTTTCACATTTGTCATTGAGGCAGGAATGCTACTCTCTGTTCTGCACTGCTACCCAGTAAGTGGCTGGGAACATATGATGAGTATGGAGCAAGTCCAAGGGGGGCAGAGGGAACTGAGATGGCCAGGGATATGGGGTGATGCCCAGTGCCATGGAGCCAGCCTGCTAAAGCCGGAGGTAGCAGAGCCCAGAACTCCTGAGAATTGATTTGGAGGCACAGTTGGGAAATACTTGCTCTCAGGACTTGATGGAGGGCCTGCAATGCTTCCATAGGATAGCAAAGGGAAAGGATTGGGAAAATAGGAAGGAGGGAATCTTTCCTCAGTACATATGGCTGGAGCATGCACAGCACCCTATCTCTGGGCCTTGCATGGCTGGGACACATGGGTATGATGCTTCACACCTAGCTGTGCTCACCAGGGAGTGTGTGGTGCTCTGGGGCAGCTGAGCACAAGCTCTGCCCAAAGCAGCGCTGTGCTTCTCCCTGCTGTACACAACTGCTCTGCCCAAGCTGCATATTTCTGCTCCATTTCCTGAGTTTTAGCTTATGTCTGGCAGATAAAACAGCATCCATCAATCAAACTCAGCAAGGCTGTTATCTGCAAGAGCAATAAGTCTCTCTCCGTTCTCTCTCCTCCAGCTGCCTTCTCAGCCAAACCAGCTAAGCCAAACCATCCTGGAGCTCTCAGGACAGGCCCATATGCCCAGCATCTGGAGAAGGCATGCAGAGAGCACAGCCTGTGCCTTGCCAGGGCCATGGTAGCTGTTGGAGGTTTTCTTCTCCAGCACAGTCTGATCCGGATCCTAATGCAAACCATCAAAACAAGCAGACGGCAGCCACCTCTGGGTTCCTGCAGGAGCTCCCAGAAATCTTAGGCCAACGTGACAAATGCTGTCTGGAGAAGTGTCTCTTCTCACTCTTTCCCTAAAAAGGATCCCCAAGTGATGCATACCCTGAGATGACAGATAACATTGACTGTTGGAAACTCTCCTGAATGTTACACTACTGGGATCTTAATATTATCCATACTTTCTTGTATAATACACTTAACTGCATCCAAGAAAAAAAAAAAAAAGAATACTTAGGGAATCTTGCTACTAAAACCTGTCAGAAAAATCATTAAGAGCAGTAAATTATGATAATGAGAGATAATTTTAAAAATTAAGGCCTGAAAATGTCTGCAATTTCATGTTATGTTGGAAAAAGTAACTGAAAAGGAAAAAGAAAAAATGCTCATAACTTAAATTGCAGAAATGAGAGGCCACATGGAGATTAAATAATAATAATAATAGTACTATACAGGGGGAAAAAATACATATGCACACAACAATTTTAGGAGTCACACCTCACTGCACCTACCACTGTAGCTGCCCCACAGCTCCCTGTCCATGGCAGTGAGTCCAGGGAGCATGCCAGCAGGCTCCATCCTTGTCCTGGCTGTGCCCACCTTCCCCTGCCTCCTCCAGGAGATCCCTATTCAGAGGCCCCACTCCAGCTCCAGTCCCTCACGCTTTACATGGAAACATTCAATGTTGTCTGCACAGCTGAGGAGTTTGAGCAATTAACCATTGCTATTTCAGAAATAACATTTGTAGTGTCGGCAGGCCAAAATAAACCATGCCTTCCAAACTGATTTACTGTCTTTAATTTTTTCTGGAGGAAAAAGGTAAAGCTGTGCCAATAGCATATTACGCGGCCCTGAAACTGCTAGTCTGGTCACCATGAGAATTGTGCTCTTCTCATGGACTTGTTGCCTTCTAATTTTGACCCCAGCAGCCTGTTTAATCTCTATGTTTTAACAAACTCACCTTTAAAACAGAAATTGGACTATTCAAAAAAAGGGCTTTGCATTGTGGAGATAAAGGCATGTATTAAGTTAGTACAACTATATAAAATTAATTTTTCACTTTAAAATGAAGGGGACACTAACTTAGCTTACAGAAAGGGCTATGAATAAAAAAACCACACCCTTAAAACTCCCTGTAAGAGGCAATTCAGACTTGAGTTCAAAAGAAAACAACAGTAAGAAGATCAACATGAAAGGGATTAAGAGAAGTTTGAAGAAGAGGTTTGAAAAAGAAGTGTGATTGGCATGCAGAGGGTGGGCAGATTTTCCAGACACAGAAAACAGCATGGGGAAGACTTCCAGCGCCAAAGGAAACAAGATAAATGGCCTACCAAGCAAAGAAAAGTAAAAATGGGAGCTATGTTTCCAGCAAGATTGATGTCACTGTTGCTCCCACAAAATATGTGCAAGTATTTTACAACATCTGTTCTCAGAATGTCACATTTCAGCAAGAATGGGCACTGCCCGCATGTGTAAGAACCTAAGTGTGCATATTTGTATTTTGCATGGGCTCCTTGTGTTGGTGCAACTAGAAACTGGTGTTTGAAAATTTGGTCCCAAATAGCTTAACTGGAAGCAGAATGTAGACAGATTTCTATGAATCTCAATGCGTTTTATTTTTATGGCACTATCTTTGCTGAATCCAGCAGAAATACCATTACCATGATAAGCTCTGTCATGTGGTGTGCCTAACCAACCCACATAAAAAGCAGGGAATCTTTATTTTATATTGCAGCTAATCAATATATTAGCAGACTGTAGTACCTATAGAGTTGAATATCAGTCTCTTAATCAAACATGGTAGCAGGACTACCACTTCTTGAAGTTGCCACTGCATCAAATGGGAGTGCTGGCTGGCCAGAAGGGTGGGACAAGAAACCACATGGGGAGTGGAGAAAAGGTAAACAATGTATTTGCATGAGGAGGTTATGGGTCATAGCTATAGAGAAGCCTGAACAGTATCAGAAAAAATGGACTGAACTGGGATTTTGTTGGGCAGAGCAAGAGATCCTTATTTTCATGACTGTGGCATTTAGGTAAAACCTTATAAAATGAAGGCCTTGTTGCCTTTGTAAAATTATGGCTCAGGCCTGTGACTTTGGATGGAGAAGGACTGTGAGAAAAGCTTGTGAGAAGAAAAACAATTATTTTCTACCCATGAAGATGTAGTATCAACAGCAGCAAGAAAGCTAAACAATAGGAGAAAAACAGCAACATATCTGCACCTGCTTTTTTTTCTGAATGCTTGAATGCTTATCTTATAGGTAACCAAAGGTAGTATATTGTAGTTAATAACAGCTAATGAATCTATTGTAGTAATTTAGCAGCCAATGAATACATAACACGAATGATAACATACAAGAGTGTATAAAGAAAAAGCTGCTTTGTTGAATAAAAGCCATTTTGGCCCTCGAAAGAGGCACTGTCTGTGTGTGTTGTGGCTGGCCCAACAGTGACACATGAGCACCTACTGTTCTCCCTCCATAGGATTTCTGCCTCAGTGAGCTGGGAGGCACTGAGCATGAATTAAAGCTCCCTGCATTGCCCCTGTCTCACCTGTTGCAAAAGGGGGTACTGAGAATGAAGATTACAGTAGGAGAAAGTAGAGCAGAGAAATACTGACCTGGGGAGATGCATCTGCTTGTTGTGGGACTGAGTGAGTCTCTTTAGACCAAAGACATTGTAGGACTTTACCAGTGCAGAGCTCACAGTACTACCTCTGAACTTGGCAGAACCATTTGCTGAGCAGCAGCAGCCAAAATGGAAGTCAGTGGGCTGCATAAAATGCAGACATAGGGGTAAGGTGATAAACAGAAAATCGTCTGGAAAAAAAAAATTATTACGTGTCTAAACCTTGCATTCACTTTGACCTTGATCCTGCACTCTTTGCTGTTGCTCACAACTACAGTGTGAAAGCAATGCTCTTCCATCTTATGGTTCTACAATGAAAATAAACCCATTAATATTTTTAAAGGATTCAGGATACTGTCATGGTGAATGACAGCAAAAAACCCTCTGAGGAAATTAATAACTCTGTCTTCAGTGCAGTATCGGAATAGGATGTTGGAATTAAGGGATCAGCTACTCCCTCCCCTGCTAAAAAATGATGAAGCAAAACTACTGAATAGCTGCTTAGTGAATGAGCACTGTCAATCCCATGGCCTGGATGAGGCACTGTCCTGTGAAGCTCATCTGTAATTACGTTCTTTAAGCCTGTGCCATAATGCACCTTCACAGGGCAGCCAGGTTGCCCTGGCAGCTCCTCTCTGGCTGCAGTCCCAGCAGGGACTGGCAGGGAGGGGGTGAAGGTCCACGTGCACCCAGCAATGGGTGACCAGTTGTGAAAAAAATGTTCCCATCTCCAACTCTTTCATTCTCTAGGTTGACTTTCAATGTAAAGTGTTATTACCCTTACACACTTACAGCCTATCCAAGGCAAAACACCAAGGACACAAAACAGAGGGAATGAGATAAAGCAATGGCGATGGAAGGGGTGAGTGGCAACAGGTAACTCACCTGGCCAGTGGTGAACCCCCAGGAAGTAAAGCCAAGGCAGGAAGCCTGAGGCACAGATGGGGAAGCTCAGAGGGACATGGGGAAGGGGATCTGATGCAAAGGCAAGGACAAGCTCTGTGGTCCAGTGGTGGAAGAAGGAGATGGCAGAAGAGGTAGCAAACAGCAGCCAAAGGAAACTGCACCCCATGGGAACAAGGTATGCGATTCAATCATTTCTGAAAAAAAAATTCTCTTAAAAGCCTAAAAGCTATGACAGGCAGGGAGAGCAAGACCTCTCCTGGACAGATTTTTAAAATTACTCCCATTAAGGTCTGAGCCATAAAACTACCGATTGATGCTAAAACCCTCTAAGGGAAGGCTGCGAGGACTGAAATCCAGGTGAGACTCAGCTGGCAATCTGGCAGAGGATGTCACAAAGCTAAATCTTTCCCTGCCATTCCCGGGATCCTTGAGCTCCTCTCCAAAGCAATACATATTTGCCCTGCCTTGTCCTGCAGGCAATAGTGCAGGGAGCCCTACCTTGCACTTAGGGCAGGATGCCCAGCCAAGGCTGTCCGCAGAAGAAGTCAAACATCAGAAATTAGCACCTGTCATTAATAAACCACCACAAGCTGAACCGAAAGGAGCTGCGACCCCGAGCCCAAATGCAGAAAGCCATTGTTGTTTCAAGGGCTAGGTTTTTTCCCTATTGTGAGCATGGTAAATTTTTATATACAGATCTCCCTTTCAAAAATGCCAGCCCTTTCCTAGCCCAGCACTTTGAGGTGATTGTTGCTATTTGTGAATGACTTGGGAATTAATTAATGTAAAGCCAACTGGCTTATAAATGGTTGGCATTGTGAACAGCCCCAGAATCATGGGGAGTGCAGTTTATGTGGTCACAGCCACATTCAGTGCTGTATGTAAAGGGAGAAGATTTATTATCACAGCAGGTCCATTTTCCAAAAGTTTGCAAGGGCTGTTTCATAATGAAGGGGCAGTGTTCACAGCACAATCAGCACCTATTTTTTTCTGGGGTGTATTATAAATCCCTAGCTAGAAAAAGAAGGTGGGGGAAGGTTATTTAGCACTGAGGGCATGAAATTTTAGCATAGGAACAGCATAAATAATATATTTACTTCGGAAAGAAAGAAAGAAAAGAAAAACAGAAAAAAATACCTTTTTAAAGAAAAATTCAAAAGAATACAAAGTAATAAACTTGTTTCTAGTCTCATGACAAGAGTTAAACTCCCACATTACAGCTAATTAAACTAAATGAGTCTACCAAGTTGAATTACAACATATAAATATTTTTGGTCACTTGCCTCCCTCAGAAAACCATCTTGGATTTAAAAATATCACAGAAAAATAACAAGTAGTTCATAATAATTTAATAATTAGAATCATTATTAAATAACTTGATAATTAGAAGCAGAAGGAATGAAAGGCATATGTACTTTCATCTAAGAAAACAGCTGAGTATTTTTAACTAAAAAGCAATGCTGAATATACTAAGGTAAAGACTTTGATGACAGTACCCACCAAAAACCTCCCCACTCATCTCCTAGTGAAGGAGTGAGGTTGTGCCTCAGGCCAAATCCTGGGTGGTGGGCAAGGGGCTGGGAAGGGGCCAGAGAGGCTGTGGCCAGGCATGAGGTAGATCTGTGTTTGCTGTGGTGGAGGGGGACATCAGCAGGGTGAGCTGTGTTCTGTGAGAAGCCATTCAGCCCCACCTGTACAAGTGCCAGTGCTGCTGAGAGGCCCAGTGGGCGCTGATGGAAGAGGCATGGCAGCAGGGCTGGTAGCACGCTTGCTGTGCCATCTCTGACACCCATGGCAACGCGGCCTTGGGCACATTCCCTGTCTCTGTGCCCGGGACAACATCCTTCCTCCGCCCTTCCCTGATGGGTCTCTAATTTTCTCCAGCCCACTCTTGCATTCTGCTGCCTGCAGCAATTTGATTATGTGTCCTCAGGGCTGGGGACAGCACAAGGAGCCTCTAGAGCTGTGATCAGCCTTACCATCTCTGTTTCCCCACAAAGAGGAAGGGGAGCTCTCTGCTGTGCAACAGACTCACTGAAGCAAACACAGCTGGCACCCACATTACCCCTTTTTCCAATCATCCCATTCCCTTCTCCAGCCAGTGGTGCATCCTCCCTGCAGCTGGGATGCTGTAAGGACATCTGTCATGGGGTTTTACCCTAGGATTATAGTCTTGCAGTGATACACGGATCAAACAGCTCTTGATGACTGTCTGCACAAAGGTATTTATAAGAAACATTCTGTGATTTGCTTGACAAATATTACACCAAAAAAATATCTATATTTAATTCTCCCAGCTAAAGTGCATGTGTTACAATCTTCCCCACCTCACTATTGTAGTGCTTTCTTAAAAAGACAATAAGAAACTCTGATGACAACAATAAAAAATTATGATGCTGCATGTTCTCTTACCTCTTACAGCAAAATTCCTAAAGCCATTTAATAATCATCCTGTATTTCTATATAGCAGGGAAGAAAATGAAAGGTAAAGTGAAAGAAGCCAGAGGAGTCCCATGAGGGAAACTTGAAAATTCATGCTTTTACCAAACCACAAGTGAGGAACCAGATAGCGTAATGTATATAAATGAGAGCAGCAGCTCTATTTCATGCTAGTTAGACCGTCAGATGTAGAGACCATCATTGCCAAGAACTCCCATGTAGTTAGTTTTAAAAAGAAATCTCATATATGATGAAGTAATTTTCTGAAAAGATGCTTTTTGAATCACTTGTCTAGTGGGTTTCCATAGAAGCCATCCTGTTCTCTGAGCAGTTTAAGAGCCATGTTAAGATCCTGACACCATTCACGAGTGCCAGAAAATTCAGAAATTGAAGATACCACTCGCTCCCTTGGTCACACCATGTGCTCATACTTGTTTACATTCAAATACTATCTCTGTTTAAAGGAGAACTCTGACAAAAGCTTTCCACCTCTCTCTGATAATGATAAGAAAGTAGAGGGGAAAAGGAATAAACACTGTACAGCTGAACAGCATGAAAGGCTTATCTCCTTCTTCAGACACTTTGAATTTTGTGAGTTTTCCCTCACATTTCTAATGGGATTAAATGCAGCACTTAAGAAAAACCAAACCAAAAAACTCACGCGCAAAACAAAAAACATCAAAACAGACAAACAAAACCCCCAAACAGTCCTTGCTGTACTGCCATACATATTTGCTTTCTTTGAGCTTTTTGTGACTGACTATAAAACTGCACATGCCATGTTGATTATTTTTACCAGTGAAAACCATGGGTGACCCTTCTCCCCATCGGTGCACAAGAGAGGCAAAGGCAAGTGCAAGGATAGCCCTCAAAAACCATCAGATCCTCTGCTGCAAAGTCATCTCACACTAGAGAGAGGAACAGAAATTTTAGCTTCAGTCTGCTCCTAAGGAGCAAGTTCAACCACCTGCTCTCTTATTAAAAAAAAAAAAAAAAGGAAAAAAAGAAAAAAAAAAAAAAGCAAGAAAGAGAGGTTTAACTGGAGTATTATCAGAGATTTAAAGTATTAAGAGCCTGTTCAGCTGTGCCCTTGCTAACAGGTGTCTCCAGCAGTGAAATGCAATTAATATGGAGAGGATTTCTGGGAACATGGGGATGGATAGGTCAGCCAAATAATCCCACATTAAAATTAGTGAGTTATTTATAACTAGTAGCACAAAAAAATTATGATAAAAAATACAACATTCAGGTAGCATTGGGCTTGCTGAAAGGTTTTTTAAAAAATTATTAAGCTTCTCACACCATAGTGGCACTGACACTACAGTAAAACCCTGGAAAGGTTCCAACAAAGCCAAAGATGCCCCACTCCACAGCATTACATGCTAAAAACAGCTCTTCTCCTGCCTTATCCCCACTCTCCATCACCTTCCTGGGCATCCTGGTCTTTACCCTCTCTCATTTTCTTTGATGTAGTTCTCAAGAGAAGAACATCTGATCCCAGTAATCTCAAAAGAGCAACAACAGTGGGAGGCCTATTAAATCTCATTTTCAGCTTGTTCTGAGAAATTGAGAGGAGGGAGAGGATGAACAAGAGAATCCCAAGCATGGCAGTTGCTGTAAATAAGCGAAAACAGAGGGCACATCAAAAATAGAAGAGGTTGTTGAAGGATCAGTGGTCCCAAACTAGAGATTATTAAAAGGGAAAGAGAGAGAGAGAAAGAGACTCCCCAGCTGGGTTTCCACAAGCAGCAAATGTTTGTGGTGAAGGAAGCATGAAATAAAACACGGGGCAAAGCCTGCACTAATACAACATGAGGATTGCAAGTGTGAATGCAAAGAGGCCTTTGAGGGCCATCAGTACACATCCTGTGTGTTAACACTGAAGTTGGACTAAAGCAGGAATCGGAAACCTGAGCCCTTTCAATTATATTCCACTCTGGAGGCTCAGAGACACACCTCCATCCCAAGGGCTTGGATGCCCTTAGTTCTTAACACAGAAGCTGCACATTAAACACATTTCCACTTTGGATTCAAACATGCACAGATACAAGGGAGTACCTTTGGCAAACTAGTTTTATTTTACAACACTTTTGGGGAAATAACCTTGCTGAGCTAACTAGGTGTGTGGGAGACAATATATAAGATTCCTGGGAGTGGAGAGGAGGCTGAAGTAAATTAATCCCTTTATACTGCAGTATTGAATATACCTATTTACTAGATGTGACTAAGTCAAGACATTGCCACCAAATTCCATAAATTCTGCTCTTGAAGTGATGATTTAGATAAAGGGTTTTGTAGATTAGAAGAGAACACACAGGTTACTTCTGATCTTCAAAGTAAGTTTGGATCTTGGGTGACCTACACATTTGCCGACAAACAATCCTGGGAAGAACTCCGTGCACAGTCTTGGCGCGAGCTTGAAAAGCCACACGCCTGGGACACCATCAGCACTTCCTCTCCTCCCGGGGCTGTGGAAGCAGCTGATGAGGCTCAGCAACTTCTAGTAATTAAAGAAACAGGTGGAAAAACATCACACTATCACCCGGGAACTTAGAACGCTTCTTTTTCTGTTGCCCTCACACATAGATGCTTTTCTTTTATTCCCCTCTGTCCTGCCCCTTGCATCCATCCTGAGAAAAATAATTTCCCTTTACTGGAGTTCACAGGCAGGAGGTGAAGTTAAAAATAAACAACTTACATCAATTCATTTGTACCAGGGAAAAAATCCAATAATTTCAGGCCTTAGTGCATCTCAAATTATGTAATCATGTCCACTAGTGGTGTGGAAACATTTTAGCTGGCAAACAGGGGTGCAGAGCAGGCATACCACTGGAAGCTTGAAATAGCAAGTGGCAGACACTCAAATAAAATAACCACAGCAAAATGTGTAAGATTAGAAGGGAAAAGGACACAAACCAGCTATGACTTGACCTTGGTTTCAGTTTACTCCAGATGAAATGACTGAGATACTTATAGCCCTAAGCCTCATCATTTAGTCAGGAATTGCCTGTGATGAAAGCAGTTGGAGGGAAACATTTTTATACACATTTGTCTGCTTTAATTTTTCTCCAGCTGCTGCCTTTCCAAATTTGATCTCCAGACAAAGAGCATTAAGACAGGTGATTTAATAGGCCAAGCTAAATTGAAGATATTCTGGCAGCTAGCACACAAAAATTATATCCAGCTACCTCGGGTGAGGAGACCGCTCCATGTCGGAGAACCGCAGAAGCAGATGATCCTTGGCTCAGTAGACAACATGGACACTCTACATCAGTCAGAAATACCATGAGGACAACCCTGCCTGCTGCTCACCACCCACTCCGGCCCTGTGCCCACCTCCCAGATTTGGGGACCCCAAGAAGTCCCTGAAATCCAGGATGCAGTGTCACAATCTGTCATGATCTGTTTATGTCCATCTCAGGTAGAGCTGCTGAAAAAACAAATGGTCCTACACCACCTTCTCCTTATTCTCTTCACCTGGTCTGCTTCCCTCCCCCATCACCTCCTCCTCATCACAGCTCCTTAGCATCACCCTACAGATGCAGTGTCAGGGAGCTCAGAGCATGGAAAACTGGCCCTACAAGGACAGAACAAGTGACTTGGCCAACACAACCCCCTAAACAAAGGACACAGCAGGAGAGCTGCATAGTGATGGGGTTGGGAGTGGACAGAATCCCCCTCAGATTAAGGCATCTGCACTGCTAACCGGAGTCCTTAGCTTTCCTTTGGAGATGTCCTCTGTTCACCATGCAGCCATCATCGTTAGTGCAGAGGCCGGGGCAGGAACATGAATACTGCTTTCATCTATGAGTGTCTTCACCTTCATCTTTTTTTTATAAACATGCACTGAAACTGAGCCAGAAAACAGACAAATCCCTGGTCTGAGAGCAAAGCCTACTCAGACTGAGGGCTGCCAGGCTGGTGATTCCCACTCAAGTGAGCCAAGGCTGTTACATCCACACGCCATGCCACAAACAACCTTGGAGGCACTGGGCAGGAAGCAAGGGTCAGCCTCCATCACTTTCATAAACCTAGCATAAGCTAGTATTTCCCTCCCTGTTACTCCTGCCCCTTTGTAACACCCTATACTCTTCAGCAAAACCATCTCCACACCTCGAGGCCTTTGGATATAAGCAAAGCCATGCTCATTGGCAAGCTAACTTTTCCCATAGAGAGCCCCTTGGCTCTGGCAACAGCACATTTCTGTTTTGCTGAAAGGTACAAGCCGTGCTGTTTATCCCACGCTTGGTGGGAGCATGTTTGCATTCTTAAGAGCAGTGGTGCAAGTCACTTTCCCTGGGTATTACCATAAAAACCTAGGTTCCCCCCAATTGCTTTTCTGTGCTTCACAAGATTGCCACTTTGGGTTTTGTGCTGGGGCAGCAGGGGTGAGATTAGCTTCCCAAAGAGAATTAAATCCATAAAAGAGGTAGAGGAGAGCCTGCTGATGCTATTCAGAGGCAGTGGGAAGATACACTCTTCTGCAGATGGAGCTTCAGAGCATGGCCCCCCTAACCTTTATTATTATTCTTTCACTGCCAGGGAATTTAATTGATCAAAGCAACCCAATTCTTGGCACAAGTGCTTGAAGCTGCAAATCTGTTCAGACCTTGAGCTTACAGCCAGAAACCCCCTAAAGTTGCTAGCAGGTTTTGCACTCAGCTTCTGCAGGAAGCATGTCCCAGCACTGCAGTAAAGAGGTAGTGATAGAAAATGCTCAGAAAGAGGGAGGGGAAAGGGTGATTAGACAAGCTAATAAGGATTTGATCTCAAGTGGGCCCACTAGGCTCAGAAAGTTTGTACAATTGGGATTTTCTCAGCCCTGCAAAGCGGGAAGCCAGAGGTGGCATGGAGCACCACTCTCTCCTCAGCAGCACCTCCTGCCCGACACCACAATTTTGTCACCTTGGTTCTAGCACGTGATGAGATGAGTCCCCATCTAGGATCCAAGGTCAGAACCACAAACACAGAGAGGATGGCTGCTTTGGCCCCTCACCTGCTTTGAAGATGCTCCTCACAAACAGCTCAAAACCTTGGGAATAGGCACAAAACAAGTAAATTGAAAAAAAAAAAGCCCAGCTGGAGTGGAGGGACACTAAGGACGCAGGTCTGTACAGCAGCATTGCCAGGCAGGAAAGAAGATCCCAGGCAGTGCAGCCACTGCAAGGGTTTGATGTGGAGCACTGGCCACCAAACAGTGCTTGGTGCCAGTGAGGGCAGACAGCAGCAGTAGCCCCTGGTGGCTGAGGCGCTGACACCAGCCCGTGCTTGTTTCTTTTTCTGTGTCCCCTGTGCCCACAGCCCTACCAGGACATCCTAACTGAGCTGCTTTGATTGCTGCTTGGCTGTTGCTGGTATCTATAAAAAGCACCCAAATTACAGCTCCCCTTAAAACACCAAGCTAGTTACTAAAACAGCCTGAGATCAAGAGCATGGACCTGGCACTGACCTAGAAGCAATTGGCAGGAACAGACTTTTAAAATTATCTACCTAAATATGGAATTCTAAGAGAGAAACCAGAAATTAAAAGAGTATAAACTGTTGTCATTAATATTTGAGTGAGAAGCAGCCTGGAACAAGAGTCTTTTGGTCTGTTAGCTGTAAAGATGTCTTTTACATTACCAAAACATCCTCTGTCACTCTCTTTCCCTGCCTGTTCATTGCTCCTGTGGCTTTTTCCAGCCTGACTTTATATAAAGTCAATGGCATCGGAAAGGAAAGCTGCCTGTGTTTTATGCCCTTCCTAATTTTCAAGAAAAACAAATGTAAATCACACCTCACATTTGCAGCACTGCAAAAGAAAATGTTAGATTTAAGGCTCTGATATGTACAACAGCAGAATCAGAAAGCATAGTCAGAGTGATTGGATACCAGACAAATTATTTCATATTTCTTTTAAGGTCTGCTAGGGAAAAATAAAGGTTTGAATATGAAATAGCATTTCCCCTTGACTCACTTAGTATTGTTTTGCATGAGAAAGGAAAAAGCCGCATGGTACAAAGCTTGCAGCAAGCTGTGTGAGTGGAGCGTGCATGTTGCAGCAACGCACTGAGCATCAGTGCTTATTTATTAAAATTCTGATACGAGGTGAAACTCAATTTAGTTGATGTCAGCAAGCCTCCTAATGAGGCCTCTTTTTATTTTTTTAATATTTTTATTACGAAAGGGCAGCTTTGTGCCTCCTCTAATCAGTTTGACAAAGGACATATAAAAATGCAAAGAGGCATAAATATTACTGTAATTACCAATGAGAAACACCACGGAAAAATGCAGAAAGTAGCTGCAGATCTATCTGCAGATGTAATGGGTGAATTTTGTCAGTTACTTGTTCTGCTCTGGTATGGAAAAGCATTTTGTAAACCGTAAGTCACTTTGATAAAAGCCTAAAATCAACCCCAAATTTGCAGCTTTTTCCCCAGACTCAGACATATTCAGAAAGTACGTCTGACTAAGCATGATCTACTTTCCTGTTCACTAGTTTTGCAAACACTGATGTGTCTCAATTTACGAGCTTTCTGCTGGGCCAACACAGGGGCTGTCTCCCGATGTAGCAGATGAGTAAAAGTGCCCTTTGGTCCCAAGCCCAGAGCTCAAACTGTCAACTCTACAAAGAGCTCAGAGGTGGCAGCAGCAACATCAAAGGTAGATGCAGGGGAAGGTATTGCTACAAACCTAGGGGTTGTTATGCAAATTAAATGATGCAATGTGAGGGTATGTTAATGCCTGCATTAAGCCTCTGAACATGCCCAGTGTGAACCATTTCCAGAAGCCTAAGCAGATTCATTCTCAGCTGGAGGCTTGTATAATTAATAAAGGCACCGTGCCTTCTCTCCTGACCCAAGTGGCTAGGTACCAAACCATTTATAGCTTTATAGGTTAACACCAACATCCAAAAACGTATTGGCAGCTTGTGCAGATCCTGGCACATTAGTGTGATGTGTTCCCAGCATGAAACACTACTTAATAAGCGGGTCACTGCATTCTGCATTAGCTTCAGTTTCTGAGTGGGCTCAACGTATAGTCCCATGTAGAGCGTATTATGGCAATGATGTCTCGAAGGGACAAAGGCATGGGTAACTGCAGCGAAGTCCATTTGAAAAAGTAACCCTGTTCTCACTGGAGATGCAGGCATTTTGGAAAGGGCACTTGTCACTGCTCTGGCATTCTGGAGCATACTTCAGTCTAACACACCGAAGATGTTCACATGTGTTAGAAGGAAAGGTGGGCTCTCCTTCATGTAACAGAGCCCATACAAGTGCAACCCACTCCTGCCACTGCCCCTCCAGCAACAGTCCCAGTTTCACCCACGTGAACGTGCAGCCCTGCTCGACCTCGGTGCCAGTCCCAAACTAAGCTAGCCAATGGGACACTGCTTCTGCACTGGAGAGAGGATTTGTAAGAGTAGAGAAGTGATTTATGACCCTACCAGCCCTTCTTCCAACTGGAGATTTCTTGCTTGACAAGCAAAACTTTGTTTTGCATGAATGTCCACAGTTGAGCGCAGAGTCAGCCCAGCTTTTTTAAAGATGATCCAGTAGCAATCAAGCTGACTTTGCAGAGTGATGCATCAGAAAGCTCAAAGAATTAATTACTCAGCTAATTCTGTGCAGAAACAACTGCAGAATGTGCAGTGTTAAATGCTCATATTTATTCTGTAACACATTGGCAAATGAAATGGTACCTACCAGCACAGCCCAGTGTGCTCAAGTTCCCTGGGCCAGATAAAGTCATAAAGTAAAGGAATGATCTATTGCAAATGTAGTGCATTAGAGCTCTTCATTAACAGAGGGACTAATCAATTTATGGAACTCATGAATCAGTGAAGCTATTACTTATAATGATTATTGGCAAATTAACATATCACAGTGTACTGACCCCGATTCATCTCCAGTGTACGCCTACCCTTCCACAGCCAGGAACCCTTCCCAGCACTGTTCCCTGCCTTTCCACTCTGCTCAGCCTGGCTGGGTCCACTCAACACTGAGGATAAAAAACCACAGCAGAGTGGGCCTCCAAGCTTTCCATTTTGGTAGTCACACACGTGTATTGACTGTACAGATGAAAGTAAAGTTAAAAAAAATGTTAAATGTATGGAAGATTACAACGTTTAGGCTCTGGGTATGAGCTCAAAATCCACTCAAGGGTTACATACCAGAAAACCCAATGGTGGGGTCCAACTCATGAAAGAGAAGGAGGTCCCCTGCCAAATTCTAATGCTGATCTCGTTGCCCACTTAGTGCTCGCTCCTGTTTTGGAGGTAACATAATCCAACACATTAATTTGGATGCAGATTTAGCCCAACAAGGGCTAAGTGAGGAAGATCTGTTTCCCCAAAAGTCCCAGGGCCAGGCTGCCTGTGCCCCAGTAGTGCAGCAGCCCTACAGACCAAATCATCCAGAGTGAGACACATGGAAAATCTCAATACAAGATGAAAGAAAAAGAGAGGGAAAGAGAGAAATAAAGGGAGAATGGCATTATTCAACCTGCACACAGTCACAGAGCTCAGTAGGCCACACGTATGAAATGATCCTTTATTAGTGGTCCTGTTGCTTTAAACCAGAGGAGACATGGGCTTTGAAATCCTACAGACAGACGATCGCTCCCTATTTAATTCTACTAGGCTTTTTCACAGAAGCTTTTTACAGTCTAAACTGACATTCTTCTCTCTGTTCATTACTGCATTCCTGGCCTAAAAACAGTATGACAAGGGAAAAGAAGTGGAAAATTAGGTTACAGTGCAAACAAACATACTGAAAACATTGCACATTTGAAAATAAATTAAGTTTAACTATACTTCCCAAAGGTTAACTTCATAGGTTTTATTATTAGAAAATATCAAAACACTGTTCATTTACTGCAGGGCTCTCCTGACTGCTGCTTTGTTTCTGGGTCATGCAAGTGTCACAAAGGGTCAGCTCCACATTACTTACAAGCCACGCTTGCTTAACAAAGTAATCCACAATCTTTCCAACACTCATCCACTATTAAGCGCTCGCACATAGGGTGTCACGGACATCCACAAAGCACTTGTAGGTTCACCAAAACAAGGAAGCTCCTACCAGCTGAATCATGGGCTTTCTGAACATACTCGCAAAGGGCAGGACACTCCAGCCTGCTGAAATCAACCTTTCCTTGCCAAAGTCAAAGGAGGCATGCTGCTCTATGCCAGTGAAAGCCCATTCTTGACACTGGTCATATTGCTGCCTGCTGAATTAAGGTTTAATCCAAGGTTATAATAGTCTTTGTTAATTCATTGAAGTTTATTTTTGTTCTCACCAATACAAAGAGCAACCAAAACTGCATTATATTAGTTCAGAGCTCTGTACACAAAGGTGAGTTTGGGAGGTTGGCTATGCCCAGATGCACCCTCAAGCCCTGCACTAATGCCACAGCATTGTGCAGTTGTAGCCACTCTCCCTCACTCTGTGTCAGTTTCCATGGGAAAGGAGTACAGGAGCCAGAGACACTTGCATGATTCAGCCAGGTCCCCACTGGGGAAGGTCAGGAGATGACAAACATATCTCCACATGTCGTTTTAGGATCTTTGTGTCTCCACTTCCTGCACATTAAATTTGTACACGAATATTTGAGACTATGTCTGCCTTCACTTGATGGGGGAAAAGCCAACATTAGCAGTCTGGTTTGAGGCAATGCATCAGACAAGATGGCATAATTGGGAAAAAAAGCTCAGTGTTTAGAGCTATGCTGGATCTTAATGGGTTTCATCTTTGTGTGTGAGTTAATTGTCAGTCTCCTGTCCTACTGGCATCACTCCACAGCTTCCTCTTGCTGAAAGCTGTCCAGTCTCCTGGCTAGCACGACAAGCATGCACGTCTTAATCATCACCATCTTAAATGGACTCTCCAGAGTAAATGACAGAAACACAGCTGCAATATTTACTTTTCTACAATGAAAGTCCTCCAGGGAAAAAAAGAGGTGGGGATGGGGAAGGGACCCTTTCTTTCTTCTGAGCACTCAGCGTAATTACATTCCTAATAGTGAATTTATGATATCTTATCTTGTGCACAATGGATACTCTATGTGAGTCACCAGATTTGATATGACACTAAAAAGAAAGAAACTGGTTCACAGTTAAGCAAACCTGGAGAACTGGATGGCCAAGTTTTTGTTCTGTCAAGCACCAATGTTTCATCACCTTAAGGGCATTATTAAACTTGCCAACCCTTTTGCTCCTCTTATTGGTAAGACATTTCCTGGAGGACAGGAAAGGAGGAGGGAAGAGGGCACTAAAACATACTTTCTAAAGACTTGAAGACATTTGTCCATTTTATGACTCTTATTTGTTCTTGCTCTCTCTGTTCTTCCCATTGTGCTTCTCCCCATTTAGATCTTGTTGACATCACTCCTTTGTTATCTTCCTAAATTAGCTGTAATGAAGTCCTTTGAGCTACATGTGCACGGCTTATTTCTTCAGTTTTTGCTTCTCTGAATTGTCCCTATTCACTTTCCTTCACACTAGAGCCTCCCTTCTCCCGATCCACAACATGCTTTCTAATCTGCTTGTCATTTGCTTCTTTTCACCTTTAGTTACCCACTGGCCAATAGCCAGTGTACTTTACAAAATAAATTACTTTATAACTAACTCTCACTGAAAAGTGCTAGGCATGTACATGGATAAAGCTGAGCATCTAGGGCAGGAGCCATCTGAAATTCCAGCGCCCCAAAACGTAAGGACAAAGAGGAGAATCAAAAGGAGATAGCACGAAAAACCCCTGAAGGGGCACTTGTAATTTCTGGCACGTGCAAACAAGTCTAAGGGATGTTTGTAGCCATAAAACCACTGGACTGCAGATCATGTAGCTGTACTACAGCAGCCTGTCTGGCCACCTGACCATCACCCAGCTAAACTGGAAGCTGTTTTTATGTGGCATCTTCCGTAACCGCGGTATTTCACAGCACTTTACAGAATAATGAGTTGGCATACTACAGCTATTATGCACTTAGCCATAGTGCACAGACAACCTTGCACATATAGAATCAATTTTATTGAAAAGCTGATGGGCAGGGCAGAAAGGTTATTCTCTGCCTTTTTGTTATGAGAAGTGCCACGGATCTTGAGCTTGCCTCTTGCAAGGCAATATAAAAACTGGACTTTTATATTTATGTTGGGGTTTTTTTCAAAGGAAAAAGAAAAGGTGCATTTTTACTGAGTGATAGCTTGCTTAAAGTGGGTTACAAGGCCTCTATATACCAAGCACTGCCTCCTAGTCCCTACTACGATGATAGGAATATTTTCATGATTAGCTACTATGTCAAACAACCTAATTTTCATTATCCTGTATCTACTTAAGAATTTTCTTCAAAAAGACACAAAGACACAAAGTGGAATGATTCAAGTGGAAGATGAAGATGGCACTGCCCCTGAATGGCAAGTCCCAGAGGCAACAACAGTTCTCTACACAGTCTATGATTTGTCTCACCCTATTAGCCACCTTGATGAATATTTGCATATTATTCTTTTATGCATGAATGCACAATTGCACCCACAGGTAATGGTACAGTGTGTGGCATACACTATGAGCTTGTGACCCTGGACTCATCCCTCCTTCTCCACTCTAGGCTTACTGTAGGAGCAAAGCACACCACCATCCAGGATCCTTTTGCAAAGTGGCTTAGTGGTAAATTCCTCTCTTTTCCCCTTTCTCTGCAAAGCACCTGACACACTGCCTTTGGGGATGGGCACAAATTCTTCTCCTGGAATTGCTCTCAGCCTCACATATCTCCACTGTCTGAGAAATCAGATGAGTCACCAGCAACTACACTTTCCTGGACACTGTCCTGTCCTGGTAAATCTATACAGGACCCAAGCAGCTGAAACATTTGTTTTGGTTCAAACTCACAGAGAGAGCAAATGAAAACAAAAATCAAAACTTTCAGCATAGGTTCAGAGTAGGACCCAGAGCTTTATTTTTTTTTACCAAAGTTCTTCAATGTGTTTTTTCTTGCTTAAATGAAAGAAAAGATCAGTACTAGCAGCATGCTACTTTTGAATTTCTTTTTTTTTCCCCAAATGCAGGCTGTATTCAGAAATTTTTCTTATCACACCGGTCCACAGTGGCTTTGTAATTCTCCTTGGTGTTTCCCAGGAGAGCCATAAATACCTTGCAAGACCCCAGCAATGTTTGTAATGGTGATTACTGGGAGGGGACCACAACTGCTAACATTAGATATCCTTTAATTTAGAAACAATAGACACAAGAAAGGCAACATGGCCCAGCAAAAGGGAGTTTGAGGGACTTACTCCTGTGTCTGTCCCTCTTCCTCTTGCACTTTGTTTAGCTCATCCATTTCAATGTTGACCTCAGCAGAGCAGTTGTCCTCTGTGTCTGTGGAGACATAAGAGGATGGATCACATGGGGGCCCTTCTAGAAACATCAGAAGCCTTTATCCTGATGCAGTTATGCAGCCAGACTGGTGGTATGACAAATTTCCAGCCACACTGAAAGTCCGATTTTAAAGGATGCATACTTCTTCCTATCTATCTTGGATTTCATGTAAAAAAGGTAACTCTCCAGCTTACATGTTTACAGTGAAACTTTCAAAACAGATACAGCAAAGAAAGACGTTACCTGCAAACCTGGAAGATAATAGCTCTCGGAGGTCAAACTACTCTGTTTACCCAAAAGAACATTAACTCTTACATCTGATAAGAATATCAATGTCACTATTCAATATGTGACACATTCTCTTTGCAGAAATACAAAGACAATCCGTTTATCCATTAGTGCAGGGTGTCACATCAATTACTGGGATAGATGCATCAGGGAAACTCAATTGCTCTCATAGATTTTTCCCCAGCCTTAAAGTTGCGTTTTCCTTAATCCCAAAGGAAGGAAGACCATCCTTTCCTCATTATTTAAAATCTCCACTGCTGCAAAAATTAGAAATCCTAGCCAACTTTCACAACTCCATGTGTGCAAAATACCTCAGTAGTGCCAAGTATGTCCTTAAGGGATCTTGAAGCCCCAGTTTCAACACTACAAGTGTGAAGTCTTCCCACCACCCACCATGGACAGACGTTTTCATGCAGGTGACAAAGCAGCATCCGCAAAATCTGTGCTCTTCCCACAGGTCTACAGCCATTGCAAAAGCTCATCTCTGTTCAGGTCAGTTCACACATGGAACTACTAGCCCAAGGAAGAGGCAGATACACAGAATGGTAAAATGGTTTGGAGGGGCACTGGAGCTGTATTAGGTGTTTCTAATCCTGTTATCCCAGTTTTATGACTTGGGAGTCATACTGAAACACCCCCAAGGGCCAAGGCCTTTGGTCAAATCTGCAATCCCTTACTGCCTCTGATGCAGTCTCCTGGATCCATTAAAACCAATTCTTTATTAGCCTCTGGAATCACAGATGACGGAATACTGCAAGCAAGGCTAACACTGCTTTTCCAGGACTGGCAGATGTCAGAAACACTTGAAATCTGGTGAGAAACTTCCATCTCATGACATTTCTTCAAACCTGGGAGCTCTACATAACTTGTTCAACTTCTTCAAGCGCAGCTCAGCTTTCAGGCCCTGACCCTGTCTGGAAAAAGGTACCACAAAGGCAAATATGAGATGTAGAATTTGAGAAGCAGCCAAAATTTTTCAGAATACGGAAATACCTTGCTCATTCTGAGTTTGTAGCTTGGGCCTGTGTTTTGCTCTATTTAATGCAGTTCACTAAATAAGGGTGGGTCATATTTTACAGAAATACTGCAAGAGGACAGAAGGCAAGTTGGACTTGTCTATCTTTTCCATCCTACGTCCCCACAGGAGGAGCACTCTCTGGAGAGCTTATTCATATTTCAAAGGACGAGCTGTGATTCCTGAGCTGATTTCAGTCTGTATCATTTCGGTCCCAAGAGTGTTGGCACAGTTAACAAAAACACACCCAGCAGCAAGGCAGCTCTGTTGCTAACACGGCACTGTGTGGATGAGAGGTATGCACATGCACATCAGTCACAGTGCTACACTGCACCCTGGGCCCCTGCACGCTTTACCGGTACCAGGTGCACTCCTTTAAATTTTTGATGCTATTAAAGTGATCCGGAAGATGCGGTTTCAGCTTGCTTGTGAGCTCCTCAGCTTGAAGAAGAGCTCCTGCTAGGTTCCCCACCCCACACACCCCCAGCCTTCTTTTTGAGGATAAAGAGGGGTAGAAAACACATCAGAGACACTGGAACGATATCGTGCCTCTCATCCCACAGTCCAGTGACTCAAGCAATCTCCCAGGAGGCAGGAGACCCACCTCCAGTTCCCTCCTCTGCCTCAGAGCCTGGATCACCTTAGATGAACCCATCCCAGAGTACCCAGGAAAACAGTGGGTATCTGAGGATGCAGATTTCATGTGAACCGCCCAAATTAGTCCTCGTGCTTTAGCAGGGCAGCTGAACAGAGAACAACCATACGTGGCTCTGCAGAGCCCTGGTACTTGCATGTCACCTCATCAAACATATTCTCTTAACTCTGAACTTAATTTTACCACCCGTTTATTAATTACTGACTTCCTAATCAAGCACCAGCAAACAAGGCATTAAATAAACTGAGCAGCAGTACCAAGGCATTTGATAAACTAGAAATAACACTTCAAAGGCTACAGTCTCATGGTAATACAAGTTCTAGTTAAAGGCCTCCCCATGCATATATGCCTTGATCTGTTAAGGTTATTAAAACGGGAAGCACAGCTGTATTTTTATTAAAATAATTAGCTCCTTCAGTCTGTTTTGAGTGATGTTCCTCATTTTAGATTCAATTTAAGCTCCATCCTATCCAAAGCAGCATATGATTGCAAATTATCTCTATCACAAATGAAAGTTACAGTAGTATTTAAAACATAATTATTAACTCAATATTGTAATGGCTTCAGCCTGTAAGGCGCAGAGTTCTTGAAGGTCCTGGTAATTCACAGGCATCAAGGTGTCATACAGCCTCCTTCAGAAACCTGAGCCATGACTCTGTGTTCCACTGCAGAAATGTCCCCAGAAAGATCATGTTTGAAAACGTTTGACAGCACTGGCTATAGACAGCAGGCAGCCATCTAGCACAAGCTTGTGAACTTCTCTGCAGCAGGGTTAGCTTAAGTAATAATAATATTTATATCCTAAAGAACACTGTTTAAATACACCTCCCACACAATGAGATTTACTATTTTTAGATGGCAGATGTCTACACATCAGAAAAATAGCAAAGATCAGAGCAGGGAGTTTGAAGTCAAAACTCCAGTTTTATGATTTTACTGGGGCTGGTGAAGAGAATGTTTGATTTTTTTTTTAATTTTTTTTTTAGCCACCTCTATTTGCTAAGCATCTTTTACACAGAAGTCAGTAGAAATATTGAAATTCCAAGAGAACTTTGTGAGGTATGCCACATGCACTCACTACTGTTGGGGCTGGGCTAGACTCGCTAAATACTACATACTAAAAACTAGCTCTTCTGTAATATACATAAAACTCTTTGCCTGATGGAAAGGGACCAAATTAAATTCGTCCCTGCCACAGCACCTGAAGAACAATGCTGCATCCTGCTTGACCAGCATGAATGTGGTGCTACCCTTGGCTCAACACTAGCCCATGCAGGGCTAGCAGGGCCTGGGGCATCACTACTTAGAAGCAGCCCCTGGCCTTCTCCAGCTCTGCCATCTCATTGTCTGGACAATTCTCTCAGACTGATGCCTTAGGTTTTAACTTTTATGTTTTTCACATCCTATACTGCTAGTGTAACTCTAAAGTTTCCTGTAACTTGTTAAGTGCTGTTCTCTATGCTAAGATAGACATAACAAACCTCTCTAGCTTGTTCTCCAAGGACATCCAGGCCATCCTAGGCCGAAAAACTGTAAACCATCTTCTTGGAGAGAAGGGGGCAAGCCTGGGGAAATTCCATCATTGGCTGGGTTCTGGTTGGTGAATTTATGCTGATATAGAAATGTGAAGAACTCGTGACCTGTCGTCCATTTTGGGATCCATTGAGGCAGGAGCCCAAAGTGTACATCTGAAGGCCTTTCAAATAAATACCTCCTTTATTACTGTCTAGTCTCTGTTTCTAGGTAGCCATTTAAGGCATCAAGATCAGTACTGAAGCCATGGTCTTGCACAGCAGTGGGAGGCCATGGTGCTTCAGGTAAGATGGAGGAGCACAGCTGTGAGCTTTCCATGCAGGAGAGCTTGTGGCACTGCCCTGCACAGGCACTGGCCAGAGATACCTTCCCACACCAGACCCCATCCTCCCTGTACAGGGAAATGCTGTTTCTCACTAGTAGTGCCATGCCTTGCTTCGGGCAAGCTGTCTCCCAGCCTACAGGGACTGGGCTTCACAGTGGGAGGAAGAAAAAGAGCACTTTGGAAGTCCTACGAAACCCATTTTCTGAATCTGTAATTATTTTTACAATAATAATGTCTGAGATGACCAAAAAGAGTCAAAGATGACCAAAAAAGCCTGCTGAAACTAGAGGGTTTTATCACAGCAGCAAAATGGAGGGGTATTTAGGATGTAATTGCAATTAGATGTTCTTTGCTGCTCTTCCCCTTGATGGAGTTTTTCCTCACTTGTAGGTCACTGACCTTCCCTCATTCTTTGCAGGGACATATGGCCATCACTCTCATGTCTGCGATAAAACTCTGCACACAGGGCCCAAACAAAAGCAAACTTTTCACCTTGAGCACAGGGAGTAATCACTGCTCTTTGAGCACTTTTTGCAATTGGCAATTTTTGCACTTTGGCAGTTTCATTCTCCAAGTAGAGAAGAAACTAATATCTTGCTCTGGATAATATATTGCAAAAGGAAAGATGATTATAAAAATTGTTAAAATGGAAAAAGTGGCAGGTAATGGCATCAAAATGAAGGCACAATATTCCTGCAGGCAGGACTTAAATAAAGAAAGGAAAATGGGCTTTGCAGTGAATGTAAGCAATGAGAGAGACAAAAGCACAAGAAAAGTTTACGATTTACAAAATTAGAACTAGACCTCCAGAACCTTTCGAGATACTGTTCATATATACATGCTCATCTAAATTCACCTCAAAAGTGCTCTGTACTATAAGCAGCCTGCCAAGAATTATTAAAAAGAATATATATATATATTTCTCTCTATTTACTCTTTTCTGCCAATATTTCACATAAACAGACCAGGGAGGGGAGCGGGGGGAATACACATGCACAAATAAAGTACTTGAATATTGAGCCATCCTTCAAGGTTTTTGGCTTCAAGATCTTTTGTAGCTGCCAAAAAAAAAAAAAAAAATTTACTCAAGGAATGAACCAGCACTTAAATCCTATTTAAACTCCAATGACAGACTGCCAGTAAATGCTCTGTGCTAACAGTAAGAGATAGAAGACATGCATAGACCTTTTTTTCACCCCACTAACCAGTGGTTTTACCACACTGGTGAGTGTTTTCTCTTACCTGCTTATTTCTCACAGCTTCCTAAGCACCAAGAGAGGTTATATTGCTCCTTCACATGCTAATTGTGCTCAACTTTTACAGATTTCTGCACCCATGAAAACATGCACTGGCATTCAACTGCTTCGCTGTTACTTATCCCAAGTGAGCCTGTGCTGGAACTGATTTATTCCAGCCCCTTTTATGCCATTTCCCTGCAGACAGGCTGCACACAGAGGTGCCAAGGGCTCCTGTTTTCCTTTGCACAACAGGTCACCAAAACAGCTTCTCAGATTGTCAGTGGGCACCACACTTGTATCATACGCAATGGACTGGACCTGCCAAATAAGGGAAAATGCTGAAAAGATCCATTTTCCCTCTATAATACAGCCCTGTCATGTAAAACTATTGCTGTGATTATCCTAGAGGCTTGGGACCATGACACATGGGTTCTCCTCTGTATTTTACCACTTGGATCTTCTTGTGGTTATTCTTTCCATATCTCCACAAATGTAAATTCTCAGGAATGAAAAATACTAAGGGACTCATCCCTCCTGAGCTCATGAACATCTCAAAAATAAAAAGACAACCCTGGTGTACAACTTCATACGAGAAAAACACGCTTTCCTTTTGAAGGTCTCTGCATAGAACATGTTAGGAGAAGTACGTTGACGTAGGCAGGAAACATTGCTTCTGTGATGTGAGACTTCAAAACAGAGAGATACATTCTATTTTTTGAAGTCCTGCTTTGTGTGTGTGAGTGTGTGTGTGTGTGTGTCTTTCCCCCCTCCTCCCCACTAAGCTGTTGCAGTTCAGTGCTATCAGCTTTGTTTCATTCATGAAAAAAGCTGTCAGCTTTGTCTCATTCTGGGTCCTGGCCCAGCTCTAGAGAACAGGGCTCTTTCTGATAATGCCGGATACTTTTTTAGGAGACACTAAAGAGCTCCATCAGGAACACAGTGGTCTAAAATCTTGCCAAAAATCTGACTGACTTTATAAGCTTTATTAGTGGTCAGCCTCATTAGCAGGGTTTGTAAGCATTGCCAAACTGCTCTGGCTGCAGTTCGACATGCTGTGCTGGCTGCAGCTGACGGAGGCTGAAAAGTGAGTCGTGATTATCCCCCTCCTCCCAGGCTCTCCCCTAGCTTGTCACCACCTTCCTGTCAAAATTTACCCTGCCTCATATCTGACAGAGCAGCTTCACAGGCAATCACCCTCTCAGCCAGGTGTGTTCATACAGGCCAGGTTGAGAAACACCATGGTTAGAAATGCTTCAGCTAACCAAGGCCATATGGCCAGGAGTGGGGCAAGGGCAGCTATGAAGCTGGCAGGCTGATGAGGCTGCAATCTGGAGCAAGCTAGGGGATCAGGCAAGGTTTGGGGGCAGCAAGGAGCTCATCAGTGTCCTGCTTCAGGAAGACCTAAAAGGAGAGGGCTCCTCTCTTTGAATTTTCCAGTAGCTCCATCCAAGAGAACGAGTCTTCGACCTCTGCATGGGACCCTGCTCTGCTGTTTCCAACACAATGGCCAAAAACACACAGCCAAAAAGCTCTACACACAAAGGCAAAACCTCTTGTTGTGTCCAGGAAGCTTGCATAAGTTTCTATTAATAGCAGTAACAGAGTCTCTAAAAGGAATGAAAGGCAGCTAATACTAAACTTGGTGCATGGGTCAGTCTGTAGACAAAACACATTGCTTGCTTTGCAGTAACAGTTCTAACATAAACACGAGATATTTAAACAACAAACTTAACTATCTGTGCATTTGGGTGGGATTTTTTTTTCTCTTTCCCCCTCCAAGCATGTAGAGCTTCTGCACAAATTTCAGTCCTGCTGCTTTCCAAGAAATAAAGTTTGAGAGAAGAGGAGAGGTTCTGTATCACCCACTGGCATGGCCCCAGGCAGCGCATGTGCCCTGGGGCACACAGTGCAGACCCCACACCTGTATTTTGACTACAAGATGCACTAGAGTGACCGAAGTTGTCTAAAGGCCCTCAAGGGTATGTATCTACCACTGAGGGATCCCTTCTGTTCCCCTCTTCCTGTATGGATAGTTTTACAGAATTGGCTCTCAGTCTTAATTGTGAAAGGAAAAATATTGCCCAAACTGGCCATCTATCTCAACTACTGGATCCTTAAAAAGTAAAAAAAACCCAAAACCTAAAAGCCAAAAACCTCCCAACCAACCATAAAACATAAGGAAAACCCAAAAAATGCTCCACGCTAGAAAGCTGAGATGCAGGCAGTCCTCAAAAACGCCTTTAGGATCTCCTCTCATAGCCTACCACAAGACTACTGTGGGCTTGCTATACTTAAACTAGTGGTTCAGTGGACTGCTCTAACCACAGACTCCTCTTTCTTTCCCTATATCTAGTGGAAGATTTCTTCAGGACGTCTTCCACTGCCTTCCCCACCACTGAGAAACTCAAACAGAACAAAAATCCAGCAATCTCTTGCCACTATGGCTCCCAAGAAGAGGGACAGATGCCTGCCATTTTCAGGAAAAACAAGGATATTATACAGCAAATGAAGATGACTGCTGCATGAAGAAGCTCTTTCTCTGAAAGACTCCCCTGGGACCTCACCTGGCAGTGAGGAATAACCTGTTTCTATCAGACATCATCTCACTGCAGAACAGCAACAGGAGGCATCACTGGGATTGATGTCCCCCAAGGGTACAGCACCCTACCAGCCAACTCACTCTTCTGGGATCAGCAGCCTCCCTGAGGGCCCAGTTTTGAGTGGATCACCTCCCCCCAGCAGGACATCAGCCAGCCATTAGCCCTCCTAGTTCTTCACCACCACAACAAGAACACCACCTTCCTGGCACACAGGAGAAAGGAGGGAGGTGGTGTTTAAGGAGGTGAAACCATGGCAGTGCTGAGCCCTGTGGTGCCGGAAATCCCACAGATTTGTAGTTCTGGTGCTAGTGAGGGTGCCCAGTGTTGGTGCGGCATGTATCAGCACATCCAACTGTGTTGGGCATGCACTCAGAAATCCAAACCTCTGTGAGCTGTGAACTGCTGTCCTCATCTCAAGATGATTCACTGAGATGCTAGAACTTTAAATGTCACTATTGTTAACCCACAGCTCAGCAGAACACGCAAGAAAGACTGGGAAGGGATGGATTAAGAAAGTCTGCGTGATTAGCATGAGTCACAGCTCATTTTGGCACCACCAGCAAATAGGCCACGCACCCAGCACTTCATTGCTTTCCAGAATCTGAACCCCAAGGCAGCCGGTCTGAACCCATCCACAAAGGCGCTAGGCTTCAAAGGAAAGCCAAACCAAAGGAGCCAAGCAGAGCTCATGGGTATATTCCAAGCCCACAGAAGGAGAGCTCAAAGTGACTGAAAACACTTGCACAAGACAGTTTATCGTAAGAGAAACATATGATTTTCCAGCTGTAGCTATCTTCATGGAGGTTTAGGGAGCCCTTGTTTGTAAAAGGCTGCATTTCTGCTCCCCTCAAAGTCAAACCATTTTTACAGTCTGTTTTTGCTGATCTAATCTCTAACTGGACCTTTCCCAGTGTGGTTACTACACTGTATGCCCAACTCCAGTCTTTCTTGAAACAAATTTGCATCTTACATCAGAAAAGAGGTACAGGCTCAATACCCTCAATACTGGATGGAAGCTGAGTTTTCTAAGCTGACAGTGTGCCAAGCATGCATGGTCTTTCTGGGGAGCAGGCAACACAATGCCTATTACTTTTTGTTGAGCTTGGGTGAAAAAGCAGGGTGGAATCTCTATCAAATACAATAGAAACTGAGATTTTGCGGCAATGAACGAGGAAGTTGTTGCTGTAGGCCAGAGAGCAAAAATTCGTACCAGGCAATGGATGTAGGGCAGAGCAAAGTGCATGGTTTGGAGAATATGAACAAAAGAAAATAATTTATGTTAACTGCAGGGTATGTCTTAGAGGCAGGAGCACGTGGACAGGAAAAGTCCTTCATTCTTTTTCAATTCTAGGACTGCTGCAACAATACAATTTTGCTTAACACCATAGCTATATTACCAGAAGGACTGAGAACTTGGAAAGCTTAGAAGCAGCACAGCCATTCTCACATTTTGAAAAGTCTTACCATGACCATGAGAGACTGTCAGTAAATAAATTTGGTATGGTATCACTAGGCATGTCAAGATGGAAGAAAATGGGGCAGGAGACAAATGAATGCCTTTACATCTGATTTTGCATCTATGTTATCAAGGCTTCCAAAGTTGAAAAGATCCAGGTTTACAACATCCTCGCTATCTCCTTTGCTCAGAAAATGTCACAGTGCTGTTGTTGGAAGTACAGTGCCCATGAAGGCGTTGTGTTTACAGTCTGTATTTTCACAAGTCTCACATCCCTCCCAATGCTTCATTATCATTTGCTTTGGTTGTCATTTATTCCAACTCCAATTTCACCACTAGAACATCTAGTCCACTCCACCTGCCCTGCAATGGTATACAACATTCCTGAAATGCAACACAATGATGGGACTGAGCCTGCAGGTCTGTGGAGACCTGAATCAGTCCAAGACAAGTTTGTGGCATGCTACCGCTCATCCCACTCCTGGATTCCCCCTTCCCCTCCACCAGTGCAGGGGGTTATCAGCTTCAGTGGCAACCTGGCTTGCCATCTGCAGAAGCAAACTCTGCTCTCTGGAGCAGCCCACTCTGCAACTACAGGAGGAACAGTGTGGGTATTAAGATAAAAGTTAGCTGGCCAATACTTCAGTTGTGGTTCCAGAAGGAGATGGTTCTGGAGTGGAGACGTTACATGTAACTCCGAAAAATACTTCCTAATGCAAAATAAATCTCGTTTAATAAATTAATAAATAAATCCAAGCATCCACTCAGAGATTCACCCAAAGCCTTTCCCCATCACTGAAGTGTGATGTTCCATATTGCCCTTTGCCTCTTGATATTCTGGGAAAAAAGAAAATCGAGAAGAACATTTCAAATATGTTTCCTGTACAAAGTCATGTAAGCACTGCTGATATCTATTTCAGATGTGCAAGTTATGTTTGGATACAGATTCCAATGCCTCACAGCTTTCAGTCATACACACATTGACAAAGCCAGAGTCAAAATAGCTTGGTTTAGTTTCCCACAGCTCCAGTGTCATTCACCCGAACAGAGATGATCAGCATTTCTCCAATTCCCAGGCATTCAGCAACACTCTCACAGAGCTGAACAATCCTCGTGACAACACAACTCAGGAAGAGAGGATTTCCCAAAATCCTACATGAAGCTTGGGGGCTGCTTGGTTTCTGTGTGTACCTGTCATCAATTTCTTTATCTTTAGGACAGCATAAATGATCACCAAAAAGCTGCTGTTATCACTCTGCAATGAGCTGTCTCTTTTTCTGCTATGCAGAGCATCAACATGAAAGAGCAAGCCCTTGAGCAGGTGCAGAGCAGTGTCCCTTGTAAAGAAGATACCACCATCCCCCAGCATCTCTAAAGTTTGTGCACACAATAAGGAGCTGCTATGCATTGGTAGGGGGTGGGGAAAGGCAGGAGGACATTTATTCCATGTTGTTAAGGCCTATTTAAGTCCACTGGTTAGTTTATCAGCAATGGATGGATTCAGGGTAAGGACCATCAGGACAGTAGGATTTAGAGAGTCCCTTATTTCCAGTGTCCTTCCCCCTTTTTATGGTGCCCTTTTCTCTTTTTTTCCACAAGTAAATTAAAAATGTTGCTGCAGTATTGCTGACCTCTTTCACACAGGGCATCAAATCTCCAAAGAGTCCCTTAAAGCCCAGTCCTTTCCCAGTGCTGTATCCTATTAGTGCACTGACCCTTTGTGCATCCAGCAGAGCTGCTAACCAAAAATGCCTTTGGAATCTGAAAGCTGTGGCACAAAGGCAGCCCTTAGGTTTGAATAGGGCAGGGTGGAGGATTTATTCCTCCTTGGAGTGAGCTCTTCATGGCGTGGGGGTTACAGCGAAGCAGGCAAGGAGAGAGTGAGGGCTCCTCAGCAGACATAATTCTCTTATTAAAAAGGAAAAAAATTGGAGTCCATACCAAGGATTTCTTAAAACAGAGCTCTTATCAACTGACTTAAGTTGCATAAGCAGCCTCAGATGTAGCCAACTTCCCAAGTCTAGGTCACCATGGGGAAAAAACTGTGGGAAAGAAAAAAATCTGTGTTTGAATATGGATCAGAAGAACAGCAGTCCAGTTGTGTGCCACAAGAAGGGCATCCCATTCAGAATTCAATAAAGGGAGTACTTGAAAAACAAAGCGTCTTTCAGGTATTAGAGCTAAGAAAGCTTTTTTTAAACATTCCTTGAACTTAAAAGATGGGAGCAGAGTGCCTAGGAGCTCTATCAAGCTAACTTTTAAATAAGTTGGTGTGAATTGGTATAGAAAATACCTCCTTTCTTCATGTCTCCAAAAGTTTTGAAAAGGAGATGGAGATATCTACATGCAGAGAGCAAAGAGGTGTGGTAGATTATTACAGCAACTACTCTCATGAACATTGCTGGCCCTCAGGAGGAAAAGACCAGGATGAAATAGTATCCCTCAGTAATGAATTTGCTCTTACACCCCATCACAAGTCAAAGGCCCTAAGCTGACTTATTTCCACTATTACAGGCATAGACTGATAAGACAGAGAGACACTGAACACACTCCCACATTCCAAATGCTTGTTGTTCTTTCCCTTCACCAATCCCACCAACGAATTCTTTATGCAAGATTTTTTTTTTCAAGAAAAAATTTGGAACAGATTCCCATCCTATCATGAACAAGGGATCACAGGAACATAACTGTGTTTAGCATTTCATTTGAAAGTTTTTATATCTGTAATTTTGTCTCAGTTATGTTTCCCCTTTGATCCCCACCAACCATACTTTGGTCACAGATCACTTAAGACTTCTAATTTATCTTTCAATTCAGGTACTTAAGACAGGAAATAAAGACTTAAAGATTGGATGGATACACATATTACAGTACTTTCCATGATCTGCCTTTCCCATTGTTAGTATCACCTTCCTTCACCAGGTAAATTGGGAAGCCCTGCTAAATCCTCAGCCAAGTTAACAAGAGGCTTACAATGATACATCCCTCACTACCACTGGTCTCGAAACAGAAGTCTGTTTTTCTTCCTTTCTCCACCCCAACACTTATTTATGTATTTGACTAACCTACCTGGTTGACTGACTGTTCGTGCCTCAGAAAACAGAGATTTCAGTGTCTGGTCCCCTCCCTTGGTAGAGCCCAGAGGAATCCTGGCTCACAAAATCCCTGAATCACCTCAGGACAAATACCATGAAGCTAATACCAAAAACACAGGACTCAGAAGAGCACTTTGGGCACTGAGGCTTTGAATTTTCTGTAAAATACTTTTAAGATACTGCAAAAAAGATAGGATTCTTTAATATTTAATCGACTTTGGCAACAGTGATTCATCTTCAAAATAAAAATTAAACATGAAAATGTTTCTGGATATTTGCAGATATTTGCTCCCATGAATGCAGGGGAAATGAAATAAAAATACATACTGTGGCCCCTACATGATCTAAAAAAATTACTTATTATTGGAAAGTTAAGTGCTTTAAGTGGAGACAGGAAAGATACGGATAAAATAATATTGAAGTTAATAAAGTAATTGATGCTTTCCCCTCCCTTCTAAGTATTTCTACTATCACCAAAAAGGGTAAACTTAAAAAAACAGACAGAAGGAGAACTGATATGCCACTACTATCGCAAGCTTAGTATCTTCACAAATCAACACAAAAATCTTTCCTTACTGACTGGTTTCTCTCAGCAGCAGATCTTCTGCCTTTACGGGAAAGGCCTGTCTTTCCCACAACTCTGTGCTCATGTAAACCTTCTCTTTCAAAGAAGGACTCTGCTGCCTTAACTATTCTGGAGTGTTTCAAGTGTCAAGAAAGCGTTTGGACAGTAAGAGGAAGCAACACATTTTCAGTCTCCCTTTCTTTTGGACTTCTAATGCCTATATCAGTCAGCCATGCACATGCAGCATGTAATATTCATATCATTAATAAAATAGTCTGCCCACATCCTTGGAGGCAGGAAAATAAACCTGGAGCATTGATTTCAAGCTTCAGCTGGAACAGGCACCCAACATCGACTGCACAAAATGAAAGATGAAAGTCAAAGCCTTTGGCAAGGTGCACAGGGCAGTGTCTCCAGCAGACAGCTCCCACATGGTTACATTTGTTACCCCAGAACCACAGGACAGCACACACCTCCGCTGCTCTGGATTGACAGCTCTAGCTCAACAAAATCAGTACCATATCCATAGCTGACTTTGCTTACAAGCACCAACTCTGGCCCACCCCTCCCTTCCAGCCCCCCCTACTGCAAACACACCTTCAGCAAACAACACAACTTCACAGACACTCTGAGGGACCTAAGAAGCTGTGATCACATTCTTAACATAAAGTTAAGAACTACAGCTAACAAAATTGTCATGGAGATGTTTCACTCAGGACTGATACTAGTGCAATGTAACCCTCAGAAGACATTTTTCTTCCATTCTGTCTTCTTACTAGGCACTTAAATAATTGATGCCCTAAACAAAGCAGAGAGCAAGCCCACCCCAAACTCACCTGCTCCTGCACCCTCTATCTAGCGATGCTCCTACTGCAGCTCACCTGTTTGCAGTTAGGTATTTCCATCATTGCTAGAAAACAGGTGTATGCATTTTTGTTGTCTCAAGGTAAGTAGTACACTTGTAGCTAACCTGCTCTGCTCATGGAAAGCAGAAAGGCAAACTGAGGCCTTCACCAACATCCACATTGGCATTAGCAGAGGGCTCTCACCTGGCTGTATTTTTTGCCCCTGAACCACATGACTGTTTTTGCTTCGTTTTCAGTGCAATCAGTTCATTTAGGTCAGCTGTAGACAGGCAGCACTGACCTCAGGGTAAAACTAGAGAGCTTTGTTGTCCCTGTATCATAGGACAGGTCATATGCACCAGTTACCTTGGGGTTAAAAGAAAAAAATATATATATATATCCTATGTGTCTTGATTAAGAGCAAAGAGCCTGCCTCAGAGCATCTTCTCCTTTCTAGGCTATAGAAAAATAAAGGAAGGGAAAAAGCACAGGCAGAAGCCATAGAAAGGCTGCCAGAGGAGCACCTCAGTGATCAATGCAAGTGAAAAGGATGAGGCAGTTTTCATCACTTTATGGCAGAGCTGGCTGCTGCAATCAGCAGAGCGCTCTTCGGCCCGTCACTGTGAGAGGCCTCATCTTTGACCCCCTTCCTGATAATTATCCTCTCAAACAGCTCACATCAAATGAGACTTATCAGGTGCTCCAGCTGCACTCAGTCACCATCTTGGTGTACACATCTTATGACTCCTTCTGAGGACAAGCAGGCAGAAGCCAAAAATAGCTTCCTCATCTTATTTACACAACAATCATGAACACTGTAATAAACAAATAAGCTCTGATGAAGCTGCTTTATAAAATTACTTCAAATTTAAATATTTTATCTTCCAGCAAGAAGGATAAGCAGAAGTCCTAGCACTATCTTTAAACAACAATTAAAGAAAATCATAACTGCTCAATTGTTTATTTCTAATATGTGTGTGCATATTGACAATAATGAGAAGCATGAAAAATAATTTTTTCCCAGCTTTTTCCCCCCCTTGGTTCTTACTAAAAAGTCTCACTCAAACATGTTTCATTCTTTTCCTAGTTGGCAAAACATAGGCTTAATTTCTACTGACATTACTAAAACCTAGGCAAGCACTTGTTTTATCTTTTGATTGAAGTATTACCCTCAAATCAGAGTGCATAATGAAAAGCAAAATTAAAGTGCAAAGAACGCAAGGTGAAACAGAAGTGTGATCCTAAGAGTGAAGGAGCTCACTCTTGGGGGATTTGCTCTCTGGTTTGTCCAGTAAGTCAGATCAATGAGCTAAAGGTCTGCAAGAGAGACAGTGTATGCCGGAAAGCTTCAATTCGGTTCTTACGCTTGATGCAACTTTATCAAGCTTGCACTTCAAGAAACTGATGGGGTTTATGACCAAGATTTTGGAAGCAAGAGATAGAAGCTCTGACCCACCTGTCTGTTCTCATGGGCACCTTGAATTCAGATGAGTGACTATGCATGGCAAAGGTGACTGGCCTTACCTCATTGGCTAAATCTCTTCTGTGTTTGAAGATGTGTTTGGTACCAGGACTGTGGTGGGCAAGTTCCTATAAAAGATGGGGTCACTCCTGCAGCTGGAGAAACCCCATGCTGCACAGACACAGGGGAAATACCACACCAGCTTGGAAGGTGTATCAACAACTCATTTCTTCCCAGAAGGTGAGCAGTCATTAAAGCCATGCAACATCTGAAAGTAGCAGATGAACTTATGGGAAGATCCTCATTTTAATTGCTGGTGGCACTATGAATGTCCTGATGAGCCCTGATTTAAAGGAGGCCAACCTGTTTCCCCTCCATGATGTACTCTAAAAATGCAACTGGACTGGCAGGAATTTGTGGACACTGTGTTTACAGCAGCTTTGAGCTTTATGCCAGGGAGTAGACATGGAAGACTTCTTTTAGTGGAGCTTGCATGGAAATCTTCTACAACAATCGGGTCCTAACAGAAGATTCAAGTTCACAGAATCATTCATTTCCACTATGAGTATTTCCCAAAATCTGAAAGACTCAGAAACTGAGCATTGCATTTGCACATTTCTATGCCAGCACAACACAACATATGCTTGACACATCTAGAAACATTATGGTGCTGCTTCCATTTCCTGCCAACCACTACAACTCTTTCTTTTCCTTCCTGATTTTAGGTTTTGTGAATTGTTTCAGGGAAGGAAGAGGAGGAATAAAAGAGCATTGCAGTACCTGGAAAAGGAAGTGTTTAGAGGAAAGAGGCAAAGCACATGTTCTCAGGATCAGTTGGAGGCAGAAAATAATACAGAGCGTGACACAAACTGAGAAAAGATTTCGTACTTGGTTTTCATTTGTTCCCACAACAGATGGGTGCTGGCCTGACTCAAATTCTCCATGAAGTAGCAGTCATTGCATATGCTTCCAGATCCGTGTCAGTCTAGCTGAAAGAAAACGCGCCACTAGCCGAGTACTAGTTGAAGAATCAGCATAGTGGCTGCAACCATGATGGTTACGTATCCTCAGAGTCCCAAAAGGTCCTCTCCCACTCTCTTCAAGGTTCAAATTGCCTTTGGCTGTCTCTGCCACAAGAAGCACTGGGTTTTAGGTATATAACAGTGTTGATAAACACTTGGTATGCAGTTTGAGGAAGACCACAAATGGAGGATCCACCCTTCAAACATGTTCAGATTTGGTAGACAGTCAAACATCTGAAAGATTTGATCCTTATCTAGACAATTTGAACCATCTGAGCACCACCCAAGTCTGCACAAATGGATTGAACCCCCTAGGGAAAGCTCTGTCTCATGAAATATTGAGTATTTCCAAGCCTGGCTTGGCAAGAAATTAACATGAGAGCAGACTTACCCGTGGTATTTTGCTATTTCTGATTTCAAACAGAGCTGAAAAAGCAGAGCAAGAAGATTAATTTTAATGTCTTATATATGACTTTTTAGACATAAAAATTAACTTTTTTTTTTTCTGATGGCAAACTCTCCAATATTTTTGAGCACAGGCCCCTCATTCTTGACCTATGTGATGGCCCAGCTTTATTACCTGCTTTAAAGCCTAACTTCTAGGCACTGATTTCTGGCTTGTTTCAAAAATAAGGGCATCACAACACAAAGCACCATCTCTTCCCTTCTTACAAAGGGTTAGCCCAGACAATGGCAGACCACTGCTCAACAGAAGGTAACATTAAGACTCTGTCACATTTCTACAACCTGATGTCCCCTGCCTTTAATGTTTTTGGCGAAACAGGTCTAGCAAGGGTTGGTAGAAAACCATGTACTCTCAAAGACCGAAGAGGGACTGTCATCTATAAATCTCAGAGCCAGTTTAAACAGAGTAATAAAGGGCATAGTCATGCCTACTGAGGAAGTTTAAAAAGTGTGATATTTCTCCCCAAAATATAACAAAGGTGCAAGCAACACCAGAGATTACCACACTCCTCTTGACTGGATGTAAGGGAAAAGCCACATTTTGGAAAAGAATGAGGGAGGGTGTGTATTTATATCCAGCAGCTACAGAAACAGAAAAATAGTATTTTACCCAGAGTCTGATCCCTGAAGAGGCCCACAGTGGCAAAAATAGGATAATTGTAAAATAATATCTCACCGTGTTCTCACACTTTTTTTTTTTTTCCATGCTGCTAAAAGCAATTCACTCAATCAGTAGTTGGCTATCATCAAAATTCCCTCCTTCATCTCTGTATTCCACTTAGGGAGTAGCAAATATAGGGCACTCGGCTCATAACTTGTTTTTTTTCAAGCAAGGAAATTCTTATAAAAATGAAATAAGCCTCTGGTTTAATAGCCATCAACTGAGCACAATAGCTATGCTGGGAACGAGAGATCTTGAAGAAATTCCCTCCATGACTATACGGCTGATTCTCTCATATTAAATGATCATGGCGTGCTTCCAGATGCAGAAAAGCCAACTCCTTCAGGATGGTTTGTTCTTGATTTTAGCTAATCCTCCCAGACTACAGAGTATTCTGCAATAAACCAATCAGCAAAGGGGCTCCCAGCATGCAGCACCCCACTTCTCAAAACTTGGATCTGTACCCAGTCACGCAAACTAGTCTGATCCTACACGAAGGCACACGTCCGTGCACCCACTGGTAATTTCCAGAAAACCTTTACCGTGGATGTTCTGGGAAAGCAGTTATCTTCCATCTGCAGTTTCTTTTTTCAGCTGGTCTTCATAATCAGCTGGCTTCCCTGTACCCCTGTTGATCACAGTCAGTATTTCTGCACAAGCTATAAGACTGCTTTAACCCGGCACGAGTCTGGACATTTTCTACTTTTTCCACAGACTCCTTGACAAAAGGTCATTCTTCCCAAAATATACCAGGGTGACCCAGCCTCAAAATAATTTGGGACCAAACCATCTCATTAAAAACAAACAAGACTAGTAAAAAATAGAAAGAAAAAGGTAGGGTGGTTTTTTTTTGTTATAAACACAACCAGCAGGCACATCTGCTAAATTGAGGCTAGAGAGGTTCAGTTTGGGCCAATACAGCAAACAACTCATAGAATTACAAAGACCAGGTCTACTGTAGAAGTTATCTCTTCAGCCTGTCAGTAGGACAGTTTCTCCTTTCTGAAGCTTTAATCTGTCTCATTGAAATAACTATAATTCTTCTATGTTCTCCTGCAGTTTGCATGGACCAAACCTCCTCTCAAACCATTCTGTGACATTATTATGCACAATCAGTGTGTTGTGCTCCATCTCAAAGTCAGCTGAGGTCTTTGAGGATTAAGAAAAGGTGCAAGGTAAATGTTAGATATGTTATTTTTACTTTAATTACATGTCCATCTACTAACAGTTCCTCACTGAAAGCGCGAATTTAAAACTGGATCCTACCAGCTTCCTGCTCCAAGCTGCCCGTGGCCTTCCAGATATACCAGGCAATTAACAGAAGCCTGGGGAAATGGGGGACAGGGGAGGAATCTTGGACCACACAGCAAATATTAATGCAGAGAAGAAAGGACTCTTTTCAGAAATAGCACCCTGGTTTTGCAGATCCCACATATCCTATCTCTTAATGTATTCCCTCATTCTTTAAAAAAGCCCCAACAGCAGAAACGTTTCTAAAACAAGGGATTCCTGGAGTCAAATCATTCTTCAACCAACAGCTCCCAGTACTGCCAGCACAACACACCAGAGCTGTCAATATTTTTCCTTTCCTTCCCTATTCCCTCCATGACAGCCCACCAAAATAGAACTGTATCTTAAAAGCAACTGAAAAAGGCCATGCCAGTGGAGCAAAACCCCGAACTGGAGCACCAGCCAACAGTCCCAGAATTATCACCTGACCAAGCTGACATACATTTCATTTGAGCTAGCTAAGTTTACCCATAATTTGCAAACATTCTCAATTCATAAATCAGTAATGATTCAGAAGTGATTATTGCTGCATTACATCATTTTCTAAGAACAGCATCACAATGCAGCTGCTTGCTACATCTGTGAATATTTTATGGGTAATATCCACAAGTCAAGGAAAGTATTTTCTGCCAGGACCCACCAATTATTAACATGCTGAGAGAGTAAAGGTAAGCTAAAATGAGGACTGCTTTACCCTTCACCTTTTATGAGTTATATTTCTCTGTTCTTACAGCTCTGAGTGAACGGAGCCTGGCACACCCTTTGAAACAGTTCATTTGAATTTCCATCTCCAAACCCATTCTTTCCAATTTGGCACGGTGGGAAGATTCTCTGTAGAGGTGCAATGCGAGTTGCTGCAAATCAGGACTCAGGTGCTTGGCAGGTATCTGCATCCAAAGTTCTGATAACACCTGGCCATATGGTTCTGCCTGTAGATAGAATGATGATTCTCTATCTATCACAAGTTCAAGAGAAGAAAAAATGCAGATACCTAGATAACAAGCAAAGAGTAGATTTACAGATGCCACTGGGTCTTGAAACCTTGTAGGAGGCAGTGAAGCAAGCAAGTCTCATGATATGGGGGGGAGGCAATCAGCTAATGTAGCTTTCTCTTTTACTTCTAATGTATCTCTCTTTTCTTGTTTTGGATAATTTGGTCTTCCTATCAAATATCTTGATAGTCTTCGCTGAATGAAACATATGAGCTTTTAAGGATTTTGCTCTAAACCATCATGTGATTTGTATGTCTTTTCAAGGTTTATCTATGCAATGCCCTTTGGCAATTTTTCTTTCAGAGATTCTAATACTTCTGGAGACAATATCAAAATTATGCATGTACTTATGATTACATACAAAGCTGGCATTACACAACTGCAAGTCTGTAGCCAAGAGAAGAATGGAAACTCCCTAAAACCAAAGATGATTTTTATAAAGTAATTCCTTTAGATCACACAAGATCTGGTGCATCTCAGGTTGCCATTTTTCCACCTGGTCCTTCTGCTTTACGTCCATTCCTTGTGGACTGACACCCATTGTCCACTGCTTGATCCTTGTACATCTGCCCATATATTTAGGCTGCCATTAACATTAGGAAAGAGACTAGCTGGAAGAGACACGCTCTAAAGAAAGCAAAGCCAGGACATGCCCCTTCTCTGCAGCCAAGTGCACCATGCTGCCAGCACATCTGCTCCCCGCCAAGCCAGCAGGCATCAAGGTTATTTTGGGACGTGCACCTACATGAGATGGTGGCACAGAGCACCAGCAGTATGAAATACAGGGAAGACCACTCAGTTGAAACCTGCAATTCAGGGATCAGCTAGCACCAGGACAACTAACCCCTGCAGAAATGGAAGGCAGAAATGTAGTCAAAGGACATGGGTCTGATGCCTTATTAGTCCCGATGCACTGAAGTGGAGAAAGTAGGCACAAAAAAGCACCATAAGAAGGATGGGAGGTGACACTACAAGGTCCTTTTGTCAATTTTGGCCGTGCTTTAATTGAGGCAAAGCTTCCAACAAGAAAACATGATGTGCAGGACTGCAGGCTGTCAAAGACCAGCCATGGAGGGAGCCAGGGCTGCCAGGCTTTGTCCCTCTCCCCAGAAGAGAGGTTGCAGGCACCTTGAAAGTTGTCTTTTCCCTTGGAGAACAGACAAAGCCTGCCACCAGGAGCTTATTTGACCACGAGGCTCCATTAGGGGTCTGGAAAGGGGGAGAGGAGCATGTGATGCTGAGGAGCAGCTAAAAGGCTTTGCATGAGTGGGGACAAGGAGATTTTGGTAAGGAGCAGCCATCCCCCTGGGTGTGGGAGGACACTCAGGCTGAGCAGTAGATGCCTGTTGCCTTCTGGCAAGTAGAAGGCCTGCTTTAAAACACCCACACTTTCCTTTTGTTACTCCTTCTATCATTTATTTGCCATGGGGGTAGGGAAGGCTGTGGTCAGGTGCAGTTTTAGGGGAGGAGCCCATCCCTGGTGTGGACTCAGCCTCTGACTGCACAGGGAATGATTTACAACCCGTGGTGAGGAGGGGCTGCTGCCTGGGTCCCTGTGGCAGTGAGCACTGCTGGGTCCCGGGCACACTCACTCTTCTGCAACACTCCCAGTTCTCCACTGGAGCACAGAGATGTTTAGGGGCAGTAGGTACCCTATGTGCTCAAATGCCACAAACTCATCACCAGCCTCAAAGTACCCAGCAGGTACAGTTTGAGCCCTCTCTGCCAGCAGGGTCACCACCTAGTAAAACAGAATGAAATATGGCTTTGGATGTTAGAAGGGACTTGCAGGGAGACGTGTCAGAATACCATGTGTGACAAACAACACTAAACCACCTCTCCAAACAGAAAAATAGGAATCCCAGGGAAAGTTTAGACTGGCTATTAGGGATGATTTCTTCATCAAAAGGCTTATCAAACACTGGAACAGGCTGCCCAGAATGACCATTCCCAGAGGTATTTAAAAGATGTGTGGATGTCGGCGTTAGGGACATGGTTTAGTGATGGACAGTGCTCGGTTAACATTTGGACTCAATGATCTTTGAGGTCTTTTCTGATCAAAGTGATTCTATGATTCTATGAATTGTGGTAGCTAAAGCTGCAAGGGGGCTTTGCCCTCTCCTCTTAGAAGTTTGCTGTGTCATGCCCAGAGAAGTGCCCATGGGCTCCAGAGCACACCCGAACATGACAGAGCCTTCACCTGCAAGAACACAGCCCTCTCTCAATAGAAACCTTGCTCATTTATGGTCGAACATCCATCCCAGCAACAATGCTACTACTAGAATTATTTACTTCATGGTGAAATCAGTAGAGACTACACTTAGGAAAACAAAGTTATGCAAATCCTGAAATATGAGTACCTTAAACTTTAGTAAAGTTCAAGTCTCAGGCCCTTCTGCAAAACTTCACCAGCACATCAAGACACATGACCACCAAGAAAAGTAAAAAGAGTAGAAGATACCTAAGGAATAAAAATGCTCCTTTGGATCCATCATCAACAGCTTTTCACATTCCTCAAATTTCCCTAAGGGCTACAACCCCAGCCAAGATCCTCTCTGCTGTGGGTGGCTGGAGTGAACGGTGGAGGCAGCACCTGGCTGGGACCCAACCCTTGGACAAGAATTGGGGCATGTTGGTCTCCAGCCATAGCCTGACTCCTCCAGGGAAAGCTCTGATTTTCCAGCAGCTGATATTTTACTGGCACATTGAAACTATATGCAGAAAGCAAGTGTTCTGCACTGTTACTTACCCCGATACTGAAAACACAGGTTCCCCCATGCCACCCAAAAATATATCAACAACAAAGTAGTCCTCCTGTAAAACCAACAAAATAAGCACTCTCCATAAAAAACATGAACTGATTTGGAAACTGTTTAAAACTTTGGTTTATATAACTACATTCTGTTATTGGAGCCATTCTGTATGTCAAGATCTGATCAGACCACAATACCTATCTGCTGCTGGATAATCTGTGATTTATGGGTTACTGTTCATGGGCACATAAAAATAAATACTAAGAAATTACTCAGATAAGCTCTGGATTTTACATATTTAAAATTTAGATGCCAACCTAAGTAAAACCTTGATCTAGCATGAACTTATATCCATTCTATTGTCTGAATGGTCTTTTTGTTCATCACCTGAGCAGAAGTATGGCTTTCCTTTTTTTTTTTTTTTGAGGCATAGTCTAAAAACATACAAGTCACAGTTCTGCAATTGCATCTTGGACCATAACAGTATATAAAATAAAATAGTTCCCATTTGTTTCCACTGGAGAAAGCATCCTTTCTTCTTTTTTGCCAGCCTTCACACAGGTATCAAATGGCTTATATAAGCATTACAGCTGCTGATTGACTCAGAATTATGCACCAGATTCCTAAAATATCCAGCTTTTTTGACACTTCTCATTTTCACTCAGTTGTCTATCACAGACTTACTTTTGGGGCAAGGAAGACCTTTTAATATCCATTTAGAACCAAGACAAACAGAGGCTCCAGGTGGGTGGATTCACTAGGGTCCACTGCAATATGAACAGCTAGCAGCATAAACCTCTTCCACCTGGCATGTGTAAAAAGTAGGTATGTAACGCTAACAAGTATCAGTTGGGGTCTTCATCCAGGGAAGCATGCCAGCTAGTCACTTATTTATAAAAATAAAGTGTTTTAGCAGAAACAGTTATTTATTTTTTAAAAAAGCCCCAAACCTATGTTATCCAAGAAGTAACTGAAAGAGAAACTTTGAGGAATGTTGCTTAATTCTCCCAGAACAAGCCTGTAAGAGAAAACCAGTTAAATCCTGGAAAGTCTCCTAGTAAGGAGAGGGGTACAGCAAAACCACTGCACTTGACATGACAGGAAACAAGCGAACAAAACAGGACTAAGACGGCTCCTGCACTCAGCTCTGATGAACTGTCACAGGGGAGGTCAGGTCATCCTGTAGCCAACAGCGTGCCAATAATTTCAATTAAATTCTGGTGGAAAAACTTAACATCCGGGCAAAAAAAAAAAGTTTCCTTCAGCTATTGTTTCCTTTCCAAAGATCACTCCTTCAGCTAAAAGCATGGGGAAGAGGAAAGAAAGAAAGGGACTGGGTGAATAATGCTCCATGACTAATAGCCGTGGTCTGACCAGTCTGAAACAGCTTCAAGTACCCATGACCTTTCGAAGAGCCACAAGTTAGATGCCAACAAAAATGCATAACACAAACCCTCACACCCCCTTCCTTTTATCAAATGGGCGTCAGGGTGAATAAGCTGACAAAAACAACATGGAAGTAATCTGCTGAGTAATTCCTCTAATATTCCACCGTGGGCTGGCTCTGAGAGTTTGAGGCACACAGCTACGAAGGCGCTGTGCTGACTGTATTTCAGATGACAAATTCTCATTAATCACACACAAATACTATGCATTGTTCCACAGCTTACACAAATGTTCTCCTGAAGCAGCACTCGAGTCATTAACAAATCGCTGAGCCCTCCCGTATATCTCATTACACAATTGCTCCAAGAGGACGTGAAAGCTCTCACCCGACTACTCCACGCATCCCACTCCCTGTTGTCATCCTGTGGGACTTCACTCAGCGCACTTATTCCCCACGCCATTTAAAGGTCTTCAGGATAATTCTGCTTTCAGGGGGTGGCACACCAGTTAACTGTTTAGGCGCTGGTTTGTGTGTCTCTTCTGCCCAGCAACACAAACCTGCTCCTGGCTGCAGCATCGTTAAATCAAGCTTGCCAAAGGCAGATAATTGCAATAACAACATCCAACCCTTAATAGAGTATTTCAGCACTTTTCATCAGCAGACCTCAAAGAAGGTCACCTAAACTGTACAGAGGGGTGTAATACCTTCTGTGGCTCTTCCCCTCAGATCGTCAGCCACACGGGAAGTCCTTCACATCTTTCATATTGCTGGCCCATAGAGACATATTCCACTAAAGCAATGCATTCCAGTCCTGTGTAAATGGAAATGTAGCAATTCCGGTGAATATAATTTTTCTGTGAACAATAGACAAAAATCCATTATAAAATTATAATTGAAAGGGAAGAAATAATTCTTAGGACAGAGCTTGAGTATTTTTCAACTCACAGACTGTATACCAGTCCTAGTTATTATTCCAATACTTAGTTTAGCATTTAAAGTTTCATCTGTTTTTATTCCAAAACCACTTTTAAGGCATTGAGCTTGACCTATTAATATCTACATTAAATGATCAGAATTACACAAAATGCTGTCTTATTTCTTGAGTAGACAAGTACAAAATTCTGGTACAAATACTGAATTTCACAGAAACATTTATTGAAACAACAAATGCCAGAAAGCAATATGATCCATTCTATAAAGAAAAACAATACTATACTGACTGCATTTTCAACACACACTGACAAATTCTCAAATAATTGCATGATCAGAAAAAAAAAGCACACCATTAACTACAACTAGTTATCAAAGGTAACTCACTAAAACTTAGTGGAAAGTGCTCAAAACTCCCAAGTATATAACTTGCTAGCTGTAATAATTCACATTTGAATTGATGCCTAAGTATTATTTAACCAGCACTCAAGTTGAGAACATTATCTATCTTGGGGGAAAAGCAGCTCAGGCTAAAGCAGGAACTGTGATATGATTGCCACTCAAAGCTTTAGGGAAAGTCTGTCAGTGCATCCAAAGTTCACACCTAGTACATGCTTATGTAAGCCAGAATCTTAAAATCTGGATGTAACAACTGAGACATAAAGGAAATTCAGATTTCAGGCCATCCCTATCTAGAGAGAAACTTGTTTATGATTGTGAGCAAAACTCTAGACCTTAAAACTGTGGAAAGGCACTATGTGAAATTCATGCAGCTACAGAACTGATTATAGAGCAACAAAGCAATCTTTGAGGTACAGCCTGAGCAGTGAATACCAGAAGCCAAGACCATTCCAGTCCTGGGGAAAGCTTAGCAACGAGCCTACCTAAAATAACATGATGGCAGCACAACAAACTGCGGGGACCCTCTCAGTTGCAAACTTGTGGACAGGAATAAGAAGACATGGATGAGAACAAAAGAGGGGCAATGAAATGAATGTCTTAGGCACTGACAATTCTGAAGATGAGAGGTGACAGGAAAGATTTTGAAGAGAGAAGTAAACAGAGTGGAAGTCACAAACAGGAGAGCTGACAGCCAGAAACTGTTTGGATTTTAAATGAGCTCAGTGGACAGAGAAGGGGAAAGATCATTGAACTGTTACCCATGAATGACAAGGATGGAAGTGGAGCACTGTGAGAAAGAAGACATCCAGCATATTTGGCAGCAATAGCTTTAGGAGGGTCTTGAATGGGGACACAGTGGCAACTGATCCTGCTTAGTCTCTGACATGTTTCAAAGAACAGGGAGATGGGGATAAGTGGAAAATTGTCCATCCTAGCAGGAGAGATGAAGAAGAAAGAAGCACCAGAAAATTCAGCAAAGAAAAGAGAGGAAAAACCCTTGGGCATGTGCAGAATTGCTGATGAAGTGTTTACTGATGAGTGGTGAAAGAATCTCATCGTGTCAGCTCAGCGAGCTGGGAAAAGCACCTCAAGACTGAGAGGGGCAGAAGCAGTCCCGAGCACAAAGGCAGCAAAAATGAAAAAGGAGCTCAATGCATTCTTCAGGCAGCGTTTTTAGTGTTGTGTGTGGAAACTGGCTGAGGGGGGATGTTTCAGAGTCCACAGGGGATACAGAACCAATTCCTTTTTTCCTGGTCTGCAAAAGATATGTTTCTTTTCCCACCCAGCCCAAAGATCACCTTCTAAACTTAAGTCTCTAAATATTTGGGTAGGCCATCAGGGATCTAAGGAATAAGAGAACCAAAGGAAACTTGTGGAGTGTGGCTAAAACTAACTCCATGGGAAAGGTTTTGGCAAACAAGAGCTAACAAAAGCTAGCAATGGCCAGAAGCACGTGCAGTGCTCCAACTGACCCACTATGCAGTGTTTGCTGGAGTAACACACGTATTTCTCAGATAACATTTGCCAACAGGTTTCACACTCCCTGTTTGTCCCCTCAGAGTAATTTCAAGGCGACCCCCAGAAGATGGGTCTCAAGCAGGAGGGCTGATGTCACCAGTCTCAGTTTTCACCATAGGTACTGTTAACACATTTTGCAGAGGAAGAGCCAGGAGGAGCCCCCTTCAGCTGCCACCAGGTCATTAGTACAGCACGACCACACCAAAACTTTGGGTTTTTTGAAGTGCATTAAACTGCCCTGCTCTGGTGCTGCTGGGTCTGTGCTTATTCAGTAGAGGATACTACTGCTCCTGGGACTGAGTAATTCTGAACATTTCTTACCTAGGGCAGGACACGAGGTTTTAAGCAGTCAGTGAGACAGGAAGGGCAGGGCTGGACGGAAGAAAGAGTGGTTTCTCTGACAAGGATGCTGCCACATAGGAAAATTTATTTCATGTCAGCCTGCTGGGAAGGTCCAAGGACATCAAACAAAATAAGGCGTCTGTAACCACAGCCATACTAAAATGTCTGTGCTGAGGCACCTGAACGTGCCACACAAGCTGCACCGAGTTGTTGCAGTTAAGTGTTCTTCTATCCTGACAGAGCCTGCCAACCTTTCATGGTACCCAGTGTTCACCATTGGGCAGGAGCCACCTCCATCCCAAGCCAGCAGACCCCACCCCTGAGCAGCCCAGAGGGCTTTCCAGACCCCGTGGCACAAGGTGCTCCATCCTCCTCCCCGTCACAGGGGAGCCACACTTTGCTGAGCTAGGGAGAGCAGACACCTTTTCCATATATAATGAAGCCTCTCAGCCTTATATGCATCAGGGACCCTGTAAGAGGAGACCTGGAAAATGCAAGGTGGTATTGTATTGTATTAATGTCACTTAATGGTAACTGTCAATGATCGTGATGGAATAAATATGGAAAAGGAAATTACTGTAATTGATTGACAGTCTGGAAGCTTCCACCTATGATCTAATGAGAGAGACCTGTGAGAAGCTGCTGCAGTAGAGGCTATTAATGCAAATGATATGCACCATGCCTGCTCTCTGAATTATGCAATACCATGTGAATGTCTAATCCGTTTCACCAGGCTTGTCTCTATCCAGAAAGAATATTCTACTGACATGCTGATTAGTATATTAGGGGAGGTTTAGAAGTTCAGTGCTAGAGTGGGGCCATCACAGTGCTATTAATTTAGTTCAGAACAAAACAAGCAGGTCTGTAAAGCCATCAGAATAACTACATAGGTCTACAAGATAAGTTTGTCACGGCTGATGGGAATTTACAGGAATGCCTTGTGATACATGGTAGGAATTAACAAATAGATAAGGAGAGTATTGCTTTTCTAGGAAACTACTGTTGAGAGCTCAAGAACTGAAGACAAGGCAAAAGGATTAATATAACTTCATTATATTTTGCATGGATTTCCAGAAAGAACATCATGATGAGAGAAACAGGCAGGAAATTTGGAAGAGGTAGTTGGCATATTCATATTGCAGTAGTGCTGTAGACACACGAGCCAGCATGTAAACCTGTTGGAAGATGTTGGTGTCTGTCCCCAGGTTTCTGGGCTAATGCCGTTGCATTTTCCCTCTAAAAAGTATACTTAGATCAAATTCCATTTAGATCAATGCTGGAAATTATTTTGATGGAGTCATCTTGGTCCCTGGGGACCATTTGTCCTTCATGCAAAGCAATAACACAATTAGCACCACAGTGTCTATTAGAGGCAAGCACAGGTCTGGACCACAGGAGACCTCACACAGTTTCATATTAAGCTTGGGGATGTGAAGAAAGATTGCATACAGCCTCCTACGCCTGTGCTGGCTGACTTTTCCGCATTTCCACCAAAGTAAAAATCATTCAACTTTAACAAGAAATTGAGAGAAGGCACTGTGATGTGTATAGGATTCCTCACTACTTTCTAAAAATAGCCATTTTACAAGTCTGCAACCTAAATAATAAAGCCAGAAATTAGTCCTGAGTCATTCACTCTAGCTAAAATGAATACTTAAAGCAACCATTTTGCCACAATATTCTTTGCGTCAAAGATTCTAAAGAAAAGGTAGAGAGCTCATGAATCCAGTGACAAAAGTAAAAAAAAAAAAAGCTGAATAATAGCTTTGTCTCAAGACATCTGTTATTCTCTTATTATCCCAACAAAGTCCTGACCCTGTGAGACACCTTGGCCTATAATACCCACCTAACATCTGCCAGGAGACAGGAAGGATTCATTCAGGACAACTGCAAGGACATGGAAGGCCCAGGACAAAGCCAGGCTTCCCAGGTAAACCAGTGTTGAAGGCACTTGCCTCGATTCATGTAAGGTCAAGAAGAGCCTGGTCATGAGAGGCCCCAAGGCACCTCTGAACCTCTTACGTGGAAAACAGGAGAGACACCATGCAAGTAATCCTCAGGATACTCTACACCTCTCAGAGGTGCATACTGGATCTCTGTTTTCCACCAGTTTGTCTGCAAAGCAAAATAACAAGAAACCTCTTCTTTTGTGCAAGTGCTAAGATTTCATAGAGTTATTACTTGTGCAGGGACATTACAAAACAGCCGCATTCCTGTCTAGGCTTTGTGGAACCTGGATATGCCTAGAGACAGATGCTGACAGCAGAGCCAAAGAGATCTTGAAAAAAAGTACAGGGAACAAGGCAGGGTTTCATATTTGGCAAGTCAGCACTGGGGCAGCAGGGATCCCTGTGTCACTATAACATTCCATACTCTTGTAGGGGAAAGCTGTCCACAGCCCCCCTGGATTCAGGCATTGTTACTTTATTAGGGTTTCTGCGGCGCCACATGACAGCAAAGTCTCAGCCACACTGGCTGTGCAAGCACAGCACAAGGCAAGAGAGACCCTGACCCAAAAGTCCTGCAAATACCCCAGCAGCCCTGCAGCAGAGGACACTCGTTTTCTGAGCAGGGTGCAGGGATCAGCTCTGAGGGTTTGCATTTGGGCAATACTTTTGCAAGGAGATGAAAAGCTGCCTTCACCACACAGGGAAAAGCCTGTGGGCAGGGAAAACTCCAAGCCAAACACCGAGCATCTGGGCCCAGCAGGGCCCTGGGTGCAGGGGTCCCTGCTTGCGGCCGGGGACTCGGCAGCATCGTGGGTGGCTTCACACCCAGCCCTAATGGACTGCAAGACTTGTCTTTGCAGGGAAATCTCAAATCTTCTCCCTTGGGATAAATGCTTTTGGCAGCCAGTGGTTTAAAATCCCTTCACAGTGATTTCAGAGAAGAGATAATGTACGTTTGTAAGCTCTCAGGAAATCACTAGTTTCCTGGCAACTACACAGTTCCCAAGGAGCACACAGGCACCCTGGGACCTGCAGACCCCCAGCTGGGACAGGAGGATCCACACTGGCACAAAGCACTTCCCTGTTTTCTCCCCTTTTCCTTACTGCCCCACCTCAGAGGTTGCTTTGGTAAGGCAAAGATTAAGAACGTTTTGATCAGACTTGCCTTACTAACAGAAAGGATTAACTCTCCATGACATTTTGATGTTTTAAATTCACACCACAGAAATTTATTAATTTCTTGGGAGGTTGAATTTGTCTGGGAGGGATGCACGAGGCAGGAACGGGGAGGGGTTTTGCAGGAAACAGAAGGCTTCTCTAGTCTTGGAGGAGTTATTTGCCACTCAGGGGCCAACACTCAGATTTTTGCAGAGATTGATATTTTCAACCTGTAGAAACACTCTGAGGGAGAAACTGTATATGTGCGTTTCCAGCATTCATGATTTCCCTATTTTACTTGCAGAACAGTTGATTCTCTCTGAGCTCATTCAATGCAAAGTTTGCTTTTGGGCAGGATAGGCCAGAAAGGCAAAACCTGTGTCCGGATTTCAATTGCTCCCAAAAGTGCAGGCACATGAGGTCTCAGACTGCTGTGCAGCAAGTAGCCAGCTGTGAATTAACACTTCTGACATTGCAGCATGCTAAGCTGCCACAGAAAAACCAATCCTATACCTTAAAACACGTGGCACACCACTCCACAGAGCCTGGTAATGAAGGAGGACGGTATTAACATTCCAATCAAAACATCCAGGAGGAGAAAAAGGAGAACTGGTTCTTCTAGTGTCAACTCCAATTAGGAGGAAATAGAAGCCACAGAAGAGAAATAGGAAGCATCTGTATGTGAAAGCATATTTAGCTTTGAAGCTGGTGTGGGAATATTGGCTTAGTCCTTACTTTCCCCAAGTGTTATGTCATCTCATGTGTAATGTTGACACTTACAAGGATTACTTATTAAATAATTCCTTTACAAACAACAGGGAATAATTCTGGCCTTTGATATAGACAGATTATGATCTCAGATGCTACTATAAAGATCTTATATTCATCTTAACACGCTAAGCATATTAAGAATCAGGGAAGAAAATACATGAATGCAAAATATGGAAAGCAAACCAAAGAACAGAAAAATAAGAAAAGCCATGCTGAGCCACAAGTTTTAGTACCTGAGAAAGGGAAATTATTAAGAGATTAAATCAGTCCACACCAGTCTTCAATTAAGTATAAATGGTATTCTTTGCAAATCTGGGGAAAAGGCCTTTTATTTTCTTTATATTAAACAGTTCTCCATTTTGGGACTGCAAAGGAAAAAGAAAAAGGCTTTAAGAACAGCCTGCAGATGTCTAATTAACCTGACACTGCCCTCCCAGTCAGGCACAGCCAGCTCCCAGTTACCAGCAGGTGCTTTATCCAGGTTGTGGATGAGGTCTGGCAGGATGCAGAGACTCACAGGCCAGCTCTCTACGGGTGCAATGCTCCACCTACACTGCTATCCTTCTCCTCCTAGTCCTGGAGCACTTTAGACTGTTTCAAACAGCACAGAACCAGAGTTAATAAGCTTTTTCAGCCCTGAACTGGCTCTCTGAGGAGCCAACCTGGGTACTGCATAACCAGGAGCACCAGAGGAACGCAGCACATGGGCACCCATCACCACCTCAGGCTCCCAAGTGCTGTAAGCAGATCAGGGGTCCAGACCACTGACTTCCCCAGGGCTGTTTGTCCCAGGAAGGCCCATTATTCAGGCAGAGGGATGGAGGAGCACAAGCCCACCAAGCTCAGACCCTCACATCCCACCCAGGCTGCTGTGTCCATCTACATGTTGTAGAGTGCTCAGTAACTTCCCCACCACCTGGGGCTTCCAGAACAGAAAATAAAGAGCTGTGCCTTGAGTGGCTTGTGCTGCAGTCTCTGTTACAACCAACTGAGTGCCACAAGTCAGATCCCCACTGAAAGAAAGTCTGAATTCCATACTCAAACCAGGCCTGAAATAGAGCTGCTGTTTCAGGAGAATCTGGACCCAGTATCACAGTCTTTCTCTGGAAATCTTTCTGCCTAGAGTCCTGAATGGGCAGAATCAAGGAATCAAATGATCCTGCCTGTTAACAGCACACCTTGGCTTCAGGGAAATTGTACTCAGGGTCACCTTGGCCCAACTTTTTTTTTTTTTTTTTTTTTTTTTTAAAAAAAAGATCAAAAAAAAAACAAACAAAAAACAACAATAACAAAAAATCCCCAAACACCTAACCTTTCACTAGGACACTTTTTCAAGCTGTTCCCATTGGAGCATCTGCTGTAACATGCATAGGGGTGATGAATCCTTTAGAAAAAAGATGAAATAATAATAAAAAAGAAACAGCACTAATTTAATTTGTTTTCTCGAACTGCAAATCCTTGTACTTGTACGTGCTTGAAGCAAATGAGGCATTAAAGCTGTGAAAATGCATTCAGGCCCTTCAGTAACACTTCCTTTGGAGGAATGAGAATAGGAAAGGCCCTTTTCATACTGTCCCATTGTCCCAGCCAGCCCTAGGTGTTCAGCCCTGGAGCTCCAACTAGCAGCACAGTATGGGGTTACCCAGGGCAATGAACGACAAACAATTTAAAACTTTTCCATAAATCTGGAAAACAAAGAGGCTTTTTATCTCTGCACTGAAAAGCGTAAAGGAGCAGAGCCTCCATCCCCAGAGCCCACTGCACTGGCGTGATCAGAGCAATCAAGCTGATGGTCTGACGGCAGACCTGCAGCAGGCAGCCCTGTTCTTACAGCAAAGAGTAATCACTCAAGAAATCCTTCCCAGTTGCCTGCTACAAAAGGGGAGGCCCTTCCCTCTGAGCCCCAGTATCATTCCTGCTGGTAAAAGCATGCTGGTGCTTCTCCTGCTAGTCACAGCATCAAGAGGCACAGGTCCCTCAAACCCTAAAGGTCACAGCAACATGACAAAGGCAGAATAGGGCCGACTATTAGCCTTTTCCTGAGCATTAAGGAGCAGCTCCTGCTGTATAATAAAAGAAATCAAGCCAGAAACACTTTTTAAAGCAGTGAGTGGAATAGCAAAGTGAGAAGAACTTTTTTCGAACCTAGAGAGTGGCACGGAGGAGAGAATGGAGACTGAAGTGACTGAAAGCCTGCAGAACATTTTATAAAACAGTTATTTTTTCCCCCAACAATGGTACTCTGTCCCTGACATGAATCAAAAATGTCACAAGGCAGTTTGGTGAGGCCGCATGTGAATGCTGGGTATTGAGCTGCAGCAGCTGCAGGCAGACTTTGTGGTTAACCCTGTGAGACTTTCACTGCTACAGCTGGCTTCGATTCTGTCGCCGCATCCAAGCAGCCACTCCTTCCCACTGCGCTGCTGTTAAAAATAATCACAGCCTTATCAGTGTCTGCATTTCATTCCACTGCAGGCATCACAGGACCAGCTCAATGGTAAAGATGTCAAATTAGGAGATATATCTGTATATACAAACTACATACAGGCCTTCTGTCTTTTAAAACCTTACATTTGGGCTGTTAGGTCTCTAAAATATACAAAGCATAAAGTGGCCTGAACTCAGACCTGTGCCTCTACAGGAAGCATCAGTTCAGTCTACAAAATCTTCAGGAGGAGAATAAATCATCTTTGCCTAAGGAACACTCCTCCCTGTGCCACTTGGAAACCTTCTTTCTGACACCAGTACTAGTAGATCTGTTGCCATTCCTTCACAATCCAAAGCACTAAGATGGGCTACATCTTCATGGTATCCAGCTCTACAACAGGACACTTCCCCTAAAATTTTCAACCTAAGTGATGACAGCTCTCTGCTTCTGCAATGCCAACAGCAGAGAACAACAAGGCAAGGCACTAAAGATCAGTAAGTGAAAAATATTTTGTCTTAAGTGTCATGAAAATTTCTGCAGTTTTTCGAGCTATTGATAGAAGCCTACATTATTTTCAACTCACCTTATATAAACTTCTCTTCCTTACAACATGCTTTCCCTGCAGAAAAAGGGTAACTAAGACAGAGCTGAAAGGAGAGGTGCCTATACCAAGAAACAGAAGCCTAGTTTGTATTAAAAAGTTTCAGTTCAAAAAAGAAATAATCTTTTAAAAAGTAACTGTTTAGCAATCTGTAACCAGCTTTAATCACCACATCTTTCCCAAGAAAAACAGTTTGAATAGAGGTCTTGACTAGTATCTTTAAATACGTTCAGAATTTCTCTAGTGACCCTGAAGTGAGCCCCTCATGGAAAAAAAACAAAATATAGAATTGGTTTTAAAGTCTAATCAAAACAACTCAGCCTAGTGCAGTAAGTTGCATGCACTTCTGTGCATAGTGATTAGTTTCATTAGAGTTACAGGCTACTGCAGGGGAGGTGGATTGGACCAGAGGATCCCTGTATTAGACTGCTGTGGGAGGGGAGGAAAAAAAAAAAGGAAAAAAAAACGCCTTAAAATCTTGCATTTCTTCATGGATTTACAGGCACACAGGGATTTACTTACTGGGTCAAGCTTCATGCACTTGCGTCAGCATAAGCCCACAGCCAGGTTAACTAAGTGGAAGATCTGTTCACTACCACAGACAAAGGCTTTATACTCCCCAATCTGGGATATTTTCAGGAAGTTCTGCTGGGGTCCTACTTGCTGATTGTGTGAATTTTTCCTTGCAGAGCAGGCTTGGCCTTTCATAGAAGGAAGGCTGCAGTCCTAATAAATATTTGGTGGCTTTTCGCCACTGTATGCATCATAATCCTCTCCCAGCTCTATCAACCTGCTGACACTTCCCCTCCCACTAAACCCCCTAAAGCACATCCCAGTTCCTGCAATCCAGCCCTTAAGCAAGAACTGTCTTTCCAGTACAATTATGCAACAGATATCTTTAAGAGCAAGGCACTAGAAGACACACATCCACTTAAAGCAGAAGGCCTCTCAGATACAGCCTCCCAAAAAGCACTGAGGCTTGTGAACATGCATTAGTAACAGCAGCCATCCCCACTTTCTTCTCAGAGTTTTTAACAACAGAGAAAAGAAAAACAAAAAGGCAAATTCCAATGCAATTAAACTTCTTGTGAGCACACACTGTGTGTGCAGGATGGCAAGGCAGAGAGGAGAGCTCCTGCTTCCCTCCAGCACCCTCTGCTCCACCTGACAGTGTCTTAGCCTGGAGCATACCTAAGGGCTACAGCACAAACTGCCCACGAGGAGAACAGCAACTTGAAATGCTTCGTTGCATCATTAGGTCACAATTTGTGCTAATCCCTCAAATTGTGTGGGCAAATGTAAGCACCTAGGAAAGAGACTGCCTTTGAAGAGGAGAAGTCATTGCTGGATATATACCACCTGTCATCCTTTTTCTTTATTAATCCCTACCTCATCCCTTAGCCCCATTTTCTTTACACTAGGAAAAAAATTACAGCTCTCCTTCCCTAATTCTAATGCAAGCCTCCTGATAGCAAGCAGCATTGTTTTAATAAGCCATGTCCATTTTTAATCACACAGTTTGAATATCAATAAAAAAGAGGCAGAGAGAGGAAGAAAGGGGACTCTGGGCTGCACAAAAGCAATCAAAAGTGGAATGCAGTGATATTGTAAAACGTGGGGATCTGCCCACATCAAAACCAGCCTGTGGTATCCACCAGGAGGTTCCAGCCTGTGGTCAACAAATAAAATCAAAAAGAGAGGGATGGACAGCAACAGGATGGAGCTCCCTAGGAGCTCACTCTCCCCTAAACCCTCACCCCTCCAACACCTGCCAGGACACTGAAGTGTGCTTTCAGCTCAAGTTGTGAGTGCTATCAGAGGATTTGTGGTGGATGTAAGTGACCCCTTCCTTCTTCTTTTCCCTTTCTGGTTTTGGCTTGGTGAACAATGCTTCACCATCCAGGAAGGGGGGAGGGGGAGGCTGGGTTTGTGCTGCAGAGGCCCCTGCCTTTCACAGGCAAGGCATAGTAGAGAGACTGACTTTCTGTGGGCTGGAAGCCTTCCACAGCATGTGCTGAAGAGGAGGAAGGGTGTTTACCTTTTTACCCTGGCTAAAATCTGCTTTGATTAATAATATCCAGCAGAACAAATGCTCTCCACATCTGCAGAAAGGCCTCTCCTCCCTGCCTTTAGCAGTAGATGTCACCTACCACTGCCTGGCCCAGGAAACAGATGTAACCAGCATCACTTTGGGTGCACCCCAGCATCAAAGAAAACATCCTGAATTGGCCAACAGCTTTGGGGCTATTCTTGAAATTATCAGTGCACCCAGAAGTTATCAGGAAGCAAGGGAAGGTTCCCGAGGGTGAAACGCAATTGGGTGACAACTGAGCAGTACTGTTGAAATAAATTACCAGCATTCCTCATCCTCCCCTTTCTTTAGGCTCTGGCTCAGAGGCTTTTGCCTATATCTAAATTTTTAAACACTGATTTACTCATACAAGTCAAGGCCAGGCACTCACAGGTCCACAAAAGTCAGCTCTGCAGCATCACTGGAGCTTGAGACAAGCACTATCTTTACAGAAGTGTCTGTGCTCTAAGTTCACACCCTCCACAAGAACAAGAGGTACATATTGCATTAAATGACTGTCAAATTACCTTAGCAGATGCAGAGAGACTTATATGTTCTACATATAAGTTCTACAAAATTCTACAATTTTGTTCTCACCATGAGATGCACAGTAGGGATATTTTAAAAATACTATTAAATAGAAACTTACAAAAGTTTAATGTATGGACAACTATTTATCAAATTGCACAATCTCTGATTTTAAAATCAATTTTCTGCTGTAACATAACATTTTACAAGAGCCCTAGCCCCATAAAGTGTCTTACAAAAACTATCTTGGTCAACTGGACACTGCCCAAAGTGAAAGCTACATCTTAGTGAAGAGAGGGTTATTCTGTGACAGAGCTGTGTCAAATCTCTGAAGAGTTAAAATTCTGCTTTTTGAAAAATTATTCTGATGCCCAAGATTTTAGTCACTACAACATTTTGACCCTGTTTGACACTGTAGATGATGAAAAATCCAGTTTTTTTCAAATCTGTTCTGAAATTTCCCGTATTTTGCATGCTCTGCCCAAAAACAAATTATTGGACTCGGAAACAGTCTAGACTATTTATGTTCCTAAGGTTTCCTGCTACAAGTTACAGGAAAAATACATTATCCAATCACATGTAAAGACTGTGCCTGAGAAGCAAGAAGTTCATCAACAGTTGTAAAAGGAAAAAAAAAGAAGAAAAAGAAGTTGCTCAAACTCATACCATTGCAAAGTTCTGCTTACATTTCTTTAGGGTAATAGGGTTTGCCCAAATCCATTGATGCAGCTCAGCAGTATCTGCAGAGATACCAATATCAGTAAAGATGCACCCTTGGATCTACTTCAGTTTTTCTGCACACTTTTGGAGGAAAAGTAGCACAGCCCACACTCAGAGCTCCACTAATAAGCAGTGTTTCTCCTTGGCTATTAGTAAAAACACCAAACTGGGAAGTCTAAATATCTGGGAAGTCTTACGAATATCCATAAATGTATGCTCATATTTTTTTGTCCTGTAGGTGCCAAGTGCCAGGCATCAAAGTTATGGTTGGTAGCCAGGCCTCCTGGACATAACTGCAAGATGGGTAAGGAGCAATTAAGAAAGGCCAGAAACCCACTGAAATCAAGTTTTGCTACTGAATCAAAACAACAAAAGAAAACTTATCAAATCTCCATGTCAGTGGATTTGAGATTCCACAGGAAATATTTCCTCGAGACTTACTATATTATTTTTCTTTCACTTAAGTTTACGAAATTCCAGAGACAGTATGACCAAGAAAAATACCTGCATACAATGAAAATCAGCAAGGAAAAGTTTCCTTGCTTAAAGGAGGCTTGAAAGGCAGGAGAGAGCAAGTAAATTTTTGGTTTCTTGCTACTTCAGATCAGGAAAAGCATACATTTGCTTTCTGCCAGTAGTCACACCTCTTTGGGAAACCCCAGATCTCTATACCTCTGCTCTGTTTCCTAAAGCATCATCCACTTCAGAAGATGTAAAAAAACCAAGGGAAAAAAAAAAAAAAAAAAAAAAAAAAGGCTTATTTCTTTGAAGAATTCTCACTCCACAGCCCCTGCTGCTCCCCTGGCACAAGCTCTGCCTGTTCATCCTCAGTCCTTCCCTATGGCTGGTACCTCACCCACCCAGAAAGGTCTTCCCCCATGCTTGCTTCTTACAGCCAAGGGGCCTCAGTAGTCTGGGTATTCCTAAAGAACCATAGCTGGTCCTGCAGATCCAGCATACTGCCCCAGCTGGGAGACCTTAATCACAGTATTTTTTACAGGAATTACCTGGTAACTGAATGAGCAAGAAAGGCAGAGTGGAATCTCAGCTCTGTTGCCACATCCTTCCTACCTCCTGGCCACAGTTGAGGGTGTTTATTTCTCATTAGAACAAGCACATCCTGCCATCCATCCTCCAACCCACCCTGCCCAGGGCTGACTGAAAGGCAGATGTGAGCAATACCCAGCCTGAAATCCCACTGCTGCTCTTTTACAAGCTGCTGCCACAACTTTTCCCAAAGACCACCGTGTTTATGGTGGCGGCCCAACCACCCAGTGTCCCTCTCTAACAGCCACCACACATCCCACTCATTGTCCCGCTGCCATTGTCCCAGTTCTCCTGCAGAACAGCCACAACAGCACTTTTCATCCCTGAAATGCACCGCACAAATGGGGAGCACAAGTCAAACAAAAGCTACAGCCGCTCTGTTTACTAGGGAGAAAGATCAATGGGCTTCAATGAAAGGACAGGAAGCTGATGTTCTCACTGTAACTTGTTGGTAAAACAGTGAATAGTGCTATCGAGACTGACAAAGGCTCTTTTCTTCCTCCTCTTACTTTTTTTTTTTAAATGAAGAATCCAATGGAGAGTGTTATCGTGCAGTTATCAACAGGCCATGAAATGGGGAACATCAGCAAGTGTATTCAACTCCTTTGTTTGCTCTTTGAGAGCATTAAACAGAAGCCTCAAAGTGCATGCAGGAAAAAAATCAAACCACGATAGAAAAAACACAAGAAAAATCACACAAGCAAAAAAACTGCTAGGATTTTAAGAAACCCTAAAAAACCCCACCAAACCAAACCACAAACGGGAACAGAGATCTGAGGGGTTTGCAACCACAGTTGTTCAGTATCTTTCCCTTGCTCAGGGTGTATAGAGCATGCCAATGGATTAGCAAGGAAGAGCACGGCTGACCTAAGGAAACAACCAACCTTTCCTTATATCCCCACAAGGACACTGCTGCGACAAGCCAGCCCTTAGGGCCTACAGAAGCTCTACACCCTGTGTTCACATGATTAGGCCCTTCTTTCAGGTACATCTCAAGCATGACTGGATGCTCCAAGTTTAGTCACCATCCACATCTCAGCATTTGCTGGATATCACTAGATCCAAGCCTATTCATAAGTAAGGAGTGTGTTGTCCTTCTACAGATAAGGCTCTTCCTCTCTTACCAAGGTCACTCTGGCACAGTGTAACAGAAGCTACTCCTGGAAGTATTCTTAAACCTCTGGATGTTTTAAAAGTGAGTTAATATGAGCGACATCAAAAAGCATGCTGCTGGAAGAAGGGAAATGTGTGTGCAAATATCATGTTTCTCAGTACCTTTGAACTACGGGAATCTGTCATGCAGCTAAAGGTATGCTTTCTGCTTGTGCACTAAAAACAATACACCTGAATATTTAGGTACATCCCACACTTTGTGCCCATGATATGCACCATATGTGTGCATAAATCTGCAATGCTGGTGAACAGTTAAAATACTATCATACAACTAATGCCAAGTGTTTTGCAAATACTTTTTGGCCTCCCAGCACTCCCTCACAATATCCTAAATATAAAAATTTCAGACTCCAAATTCAAAGTGAAGCTTTGCACAGGGGAAATTGTGATTTTCCTTTAAGGCTCAAAGGAAGATTCAGGATTATATGAAAGACATGAGGTTAGTTTTTAGCAATGTTGTTCTTCAAAGGACCATCGAAACTGAGAGGACTGATGTCATGGGAAAGCCAAGTAATCAGTGAAAATGTTTTTAAAGGTTAACCTTTTCTTTTACTCCTTCTGAAGAACTGTAAAGAGACTCGATAAGATTTCCTTCCCACTTGTTTCATGCCAGAAGTATGATCCCTTGGACCTACTGCTTGCAGTGAACCTGTTTTCCTACTTAAAGTTTCTCATTCCCATTTTATACATTGATATAAAATTGTTTATCTAGCACTCTGAACACAGCAGCATATCAGCAAGGGCTGTGCTCCTCGTTGAGCACTCACTGACTATTGCAGAGCCATGGAGAGCATCCAAGTTCACACTAACACACAAGGGGTCCTTAACAGCCAGGGCTACAGGCACACACAAGGCATGGTCACTCTTGTTCATGCCATGGGAGCACTACTTGCGGTCCTGGAGTTGGACTGAACCAGAAGCACATGGACTGTGCTCTATATGGCCTAACACTAAAAGCAGGTGGGACAGGTGCTGGCCTGGCAAGTGCCCTCCACCAGGCTACCCTCAGATGTTGCTTGCAGCCCACTTGTCTTGCACAAGACGCACACAGAGGAAGGGACGCAAAGCCAGGTACCCACATTCATCTTCGCCCACCTCTGCTTCCTGCACCAGACCAAAATGGAGCCAAAAGGAAAGGGAAACCATGCTGCTCCCTCAGAATTCGTGGCATATGTCCATGTGAATAGGCAGCCAAAACTTGGTCCTCTTTCTATTCCTTCTTCTAATGAAAATTAACAGACCAGTGGCTCCATTATAATGACTTGCACCAGGAATTGATAGTGTGTAACAGAGACTCACTGCAAATAAAACACACACAATCATTTTATTTTACTTAATAAAAGCATTGCTTCTGCTAGCCTTAAATTTCAAATTCTCTACATTCCTTAGTGTCATCCCCAGCTACATATCACTTCAGTTTTTTCACTAAATAATCACACAAATCAAAATATTATCTTCTAGGTATAGTTAAGATGCATTTTGTATCTATACAGAGATAACATTAGAAATAGCTATCCCTTAACATCTCTGAATGTGAATGCTCCTTCCAGAACAGGAGTTTACCTGACAAGGTTTTCAGCAACACTTATTACACTTTAAGTGTATATCCTGCCGTAATCCAACAGAACTTTCAGCTTTCTATTGGAGTAGAATTGATCTTTTATACAGGGGGACAAATTTAATTTTCCGGCTCCAATTTGGAAAAGAATGCCTATTCAAGACCGCGCTTAAGCCTCACGGAAGTCAATAGGACCTAAACACATGTTTACAATTAACCATGTGCTTAAGTGGTGGTCTGAACTGGGTGAATAAATGTGAAGTCAGTAGGTCTGCTTGCATAAGAAAGAATTACCAGTCTGGAAGAGAATTACAGAATTTGGTTATAAGAGGCAGGAGGATTAGTAACAAATGTGTCATTCCTGTAAGTAATTTACTTAAACCAAAGCCATGGCAGAACTGTTTAAAGTATGCACTCAGATTAATTTGAGGGACAGACTTACAACATAATTATCAGCCAAGGACAACTGTAAATTTGTAATAATATACGAGAATCACCAACTGATTTTCAAATGAAATCTACAGAACTGAACATCCTTCTCAGATTTAATGAGTTCCAGCCTGTTCCAGAGCTTGGTTGTGACTTCACACAGAAAACTGAGTAAGTAAGAGTGCAAGCCAAAGTAGTAATTATGGCTCCAAAAAATGAAACCAAAGAGCATGTGTAAGAGTCTCCAAACCCTTCCAAATTTATTTTTGCAGTAGCAGTTTATGAGAAAAATATGAGGAGCCATCAAGAGATCTTAAGGGGTTTAAGGTCCCAGGTCTCATTGACTGAGAAGGGCCCCGTGGACTGTCAGACATTTCTCTGGGTACTCTTAAGATATTAACAGTGAGGATAAATCCCTTTATTTGCCATGTTTAAAGAAACATACTACGATTTCCAGGCAAGCTTATCATGTACATCATGACATGTTCTCTTTCTTCCCAGGCTTTCTCAGTATTTCTGACACATGTATAGCTGGTACGTCCACATCAAATGAAGCTGGCACACTCCTATGTTACATAGGAGAGGAAAGGGAATCATCTCCAGATGTCAGTCCAGTTCTATAAAATAGACCAGAAGTCTTAACGATTAAGAACACTTAGACCAAGTAACCCTTATTGACAGGAGTTTTGTTTGTTTGTTTTGGAATCAGTGCTCTTATTGCAATTCTAATGCATTACAGTCATAGCTGGCCATGGAATATGACCCTCCAAAATAGACTGATACCACTTTTGCAGTACCAACAGCTAAAATCAACAAGAAGAGGACACAAAAGACTGTAGCCCTCCTTGGTAATGCAGGGCTTCAGCAGCTCCAGCTCAGCTCACTCCAGGGCAGCTGCATTCCACTACTCCTGTGCCAGAAGTCTGCAAGTCCCCGCAGGGCCCCAGGGCAGCAGTGAGAGCCATTGCATGAGGATGTTTCCCTCCTCTTCATCTTCCATAGCTGCAGAAAAACAGGCCAAGCATCTGTGCCAGCCTTCCCCTTTGCAACAGATAACAGTGGTCTGCATGTGCTCAGAGAGCTGTGTGTGACTGCTTTAAGCCTTTGCAGGTAATAACCCAGCTCTGGAAGTTACCAATTAATTCACTGCAGCTGCTCTGCCCTCTTAGCTTACTTGCAACTGAGTCTGGTAAATGTGAGGGTTGTTGGGCTAAGGAGTACAGGACTGAGGTGTGAGGAGGGATATCCTATTTCCTCAATTTTTCCTCTGCTCAGCTCAAGGTACAACTCTTCGGAGAGTGAAAACATAAAAAAAAGTATTCCTTCAGAGGCATGCCAAGTGCCTATATATATAAAGAACAGCATGCATGTGAGCAGGGATGACATTACTGCCACTGAAGTGATTTACATGTTTCAGAGCCCTGGTAGGGCTGCTGCTGCTGCTGCATTCAGCATGTCCACATGTCTCTGGCTTCCCGGAACAGCCTCCAGCACAGTGTCAGACCTGGGACCCTCTGGAACACACCGATCTCTGCCTGCAGGCCCTATCATGGGAAGGGGCCTGCCCAGCTGTCCTGGGCTCCTGGGAAAAGAACCAACCCTCCAGTAAAAAAAAAGGTTTTTACCCCCAGAATTTGAATATTACACACAGGAGGGATTACAGCTGGTCTCACAAATATGGGAAAACTGAAGCAATTAATAGTCTTGGTTTTCAGCAGATCAAGAAATACACCTATCTAAACAGCAACAATATACTGTCATTCCCTTCATGACTCTGAGGTGCTTCTGAGACATTGGAGACCTTTGTTCTATCACACAGGTACAGTCCTTCTGTTAAATCACTTAGCATCATGCCCACCTCTGCAATCACTACACTCCCTTTCCAGAAACAACTCCTAAGGAGCCTTCTTTAAAACATTACAGCCTCTGTTCCAGCTGACCCACATGAACGTCATTAATGGGTGATCAAAGTCCCAGGCACATCATCTGTCACTTAATTACGAGAAGCTCAGTCTAGGAAAAGAGGTCAGGAGGCCCTCTAAAAGTATTCCTTTGCCCCAGCATACTCTGCCCATTATATGATCATCAAAATGTGATGAACATCACTGTGGGCTTTGGGACAGGTGCAAGAATTTCTCTGGCTGTTTGCTAGAGTTTGGATCAGCACAGAGTCAAAAAGCAAAGAGAGAAACAAAGAAGGCCTGTGCTTAATCCTGGCTTTGTAATCTGACATGGATATACACAGTTCAGTATCAAGCTCCCCAGATCAATTTCCCAGTTGGCCACACTGCATTCAGGACAAACCAGAAGTCTCCAAAGGAGGCTCTACATATACCCTTCCACTTTAGGGAGTCTTTGCTGTGCCAGGAGTGGACAGAGAGCAGTGCACGCTCCTTCATTTAAGGGCTGATCCCCACATCAGGGTCAGCTTGCTCACTGGGTATGGAATGCAAGCAGGGAGCGGGATGTGAGCATGGAGCAAGACTGCCCTGTGCCAGCCCAACCTGTGTGCTGCAACAAGCGACAGGCAGCAGTCACAGAGGAGCATACGCTCCAAAGCCTCTGGCTAGCTTTGGATTCACCAGATGTAGCTGGTCAGCAGGCTGATCAGCAGTACTTGGCACATGGTCTCCCAAAGCTGGAGAGAAACCACAGAGCAATGCTGGGAATATATGACTTGTCAGCACCGCAGCAGGAGAGAAAGAGACAGGGATGAATGGAGGTCTCTGAGCTGGTTAAGTCCATGCCTGCAAGCACAGCTCCTGCCAGAGGACAATATGGGCAAGGAGAATGAGGCATGAGGAGTTGGGCAGCTCAGCCAAGGACTTGCAGTGAGTCAGTGGCCCAGATGGCCCAGGAATAACATGATGGAAGGCATATAAGTATCCTGGGTTTGAGTCCCCTCTCCTTGTCCCCACAAAAAACAGCCCCTGTGGCCATAGCATGCCTTTCCTCAGTTTGCTTTCTCTGATCCTCATTGTAAGACAGGGCCCTGGCTTCCAAAATGCAGTATCTCTTCTCAGCATCAGGCTCTGCCCTCTTTGCCTGCTGCCTCACAAAACTCCATGTGCCAGAACACCATGCTCAGGCAGTCCTGCTGCCACAGAAGCTGCTGGTGTCAGTGCTGTCTGTCACTCAGCACGAGTAGCAAGCTCTGGTAGGCCCGTAGCAAGCAAGGGAAGGGAAAACAAAGCAGGCTGAAGTGGCAGAGCAAGCCCCTCTGGGAAGAAGGCTCCTTCTTTCATTGGAATGCAACATGTGGCTCTGGCTGCAGCATGGTTTGGAAGTAGCAAAAGGCATGCCAACATCAAAGGACCTCTCATCAACTCAGAATGGATTCTTGCAATTAATAGTCTCATTATTCTCTCCTTGTTTTACTTTTTCTTCATATTTTGGGGAAGCAGACTTTATGACACATGGCATAAAGTGAGCCAAGTCACTCCTGACATAACCTGACAACTCCTAGAGCTCCCCTGTCTGAGATGCTGTCACATCTTCTGAACAGAAATGCAGGCCATAGACTGTCCCACTTTCTGCTCTTGTGTTATGTAACTCTTCTGTACCCAGAATCTATCTGTAGGTTTTCCTGCAGGTGCACAGTACCAAGCTGTTTTTTTGGCATTGGCTGAGGAGGGTCAGGCTCAGGAGCCAGATTGTCTCCTTTGTCTCCTCTGTAGCACCATTTTGGATGCATGGATCCTTCCCCAGAAGATGGATGTAGCACTAACACACATTGGACAATATGGGACACGCAGATCATCCATTAATGCGGGAGCAGGGAAACTTGTCAGATGTTGCTGTAGGCACCAGGGGTTGGTAGGGGTTCAAGAGGCAACCAGGGAAATCCATAGCCAAGACATGCATGGCAGGCTAGGAATTATGATTATGGTCCTTGGTCAGGCAGTCCTTGAGTCACAAATTGCTGGCCACTGAACTAAAGCTGTGCATAAGTGACATTATCTGCTGGCCAAGACCTCCAGCTGCATCTGTGTGAGCTGTGCAGAGACCGGACACTGAGCTAGGTGGACTGCTGCTCTCAGTGAGGAAGGAGGGACTGGAGCCAGCATTTTTCCAGTCTCTTCTTGTTCCAGACAGGTGTCTTATCCCCTGGGAGCCCAGGGAAGCAAGAGAACTTTGTAGTGCTGCCAGGGGCCCAGTCCTGCCAGCACAAGACAGGGGAGAGCGTGCCCCTACTCACGTGTTCCTGCTGCACTGTGCCGCCATCTCCCCCGGGGCAGCCAGGGATGCGGCTCCTGGAGCCCGCTGCCTGCTGGCAGGAGGATAATGTGGATGTGTAACACTAATGACTGGCTAGGGCAATTTATCAAAGCTCTTTTGAGGCAGCTCATGTCCTGTGAACACAAAAGAGAGACTCAAGACATTAGATCACCAAATTTAGGCCCTGGCCCAAACTCTGAAATAGTTTCACCCAAGTGAGAAAAGCAAGGGAATGACACAACTCTCTGCACTCATACACGTGTGTGATCCAGACAACCTCCCTTTGCTTCAAACCTCCACCTCTCACAGGGCATCTTGCTGCCCAGCAGGGTTAGGCACATTTGGGGGCTTCAAGATTTGCATCAGCCATTAGGGTGTTTTATGAAGCAGAGTCATTCACATTTAAGATGCAGTTCTGAGCTATTGGCATGGTCCCTCCCCTGTTGACTCTGGGGCTGGCAGGCTGAGCAGAGAGGCCAGGGATGGAAAGGACCTGCCATGGACAATATACCTGCCAGGCAGCTTTCTTTTGAGTCTTTACTCAGCACATTTAACACTGCAGCATTTGAAAAGAGCCCATGTGGCACATACAGGCTGTTAGAGACGTACAGAGCAGTTTTCTGACCTGGTAGCAGGTACAGTGCCAGTGCTTTTATATAAATTTAGTTAGTTAGTTAGTCAGTTAGTTTGGCTACTTATTTACTTGCCTGTCCCACTTCTGAACAGGATCTTCTTATGATGACCCATTTGCAACAACCCTGAAAGTCAGGAAATGGTGTGTTCCCACACTGCAGGCTGACCATGACGTCACACCAACTGATAGGAAACACTCCCTGCACTGCCAGCACACACAGACCAGCCCATCCAGGCTCATCTGGACAACAAGGACCCTCCCAGGTCACACACTCACTGCAGCCCAGGCCAAAGAGACCTGGCAGTGTTTGGTACAGATGTGCATTTCTATGCCGTGGACGAAAGCAAATTGCAGGTTGGATGGCCTCAGCATCACCAGCAAAGGCTCCTGGTTCCCCTCCTACCCCCAAGGGAAAAGTAGTAGTGGTAGTCGATTTCATTTATCAGTCAATTTGTGCTGAAAAATCCCCTATACTCCCTGGTGGGGGAGCAGGAGCAAAGACAGCACAAGAGGAGTCAGGAAAGAGGTATATGGGGCTGATGGAAATAGCCTGGAGAGCCTTTCAGTGGTGAGGTTATTGTTCTGAACCTGGACCTTATCAAGCACTTATTTCATGGCCATGAGTTGGTTGTTAGGCTTTTTAGGTAGCAGCTGTTTGCACTATTAAAACTACCACTGACAACCCAGGCCATCTTAGCAGGGACACCGAGGATTTAATTGGAAAGGACACCATAAATTTTCTCCTTTTGTCAGTCTAGATGATCTGCCTCGACCAGGCCTAAGGCATATTGATGGAAAAGCTGCTGCCTCAAATCTAGCGAGTTGAGTCACAGGAGTGATGAAAGCAATGCATCAGTGATGGGTCTTGGGGAAGTATTTGTTAAAACAGTAAAGAATCCCCAGAAAATGATTAGCTAACATCTGCTGAACTGCTGGCAGCTTGATCTATCGCCCTGTTTAGAAAACTGAATATTTAGGAAAAAAAATTAAATTAGAGCTGCTATGACAAAATATTGGACTGAGTGAGGGCTTTGAGCAGCAAATTCTTGCTAGTACTTTTTTATAATTATGCTGGCCATTTTTTTTGTACAGCTCCTTCCCTAGCAAACCTGGAAGACTCCAAAGGAGCCTTGCTCTGGTAATAGTGAGATGAAATATGTTTTTTCACTAGAGATTCAAGTGAAGTAAGCTTCAGACTCACATCACCTTATCTTTTGCAGTGTCTCCTACTCAGATGTCTCTCTGGTGTTTCAGCTCTGGGGCAAGACTTCACCTTTGGAAAATAAACTAAATATAGAGAATTGAGATGTCAGTTATGGAAGTGTTTCTAAAGTTTTTGTCTCCCCTTCTTTCCTCATCTACCAGACAAGAACTTTCATATTAATCTCAAAATGGCCAATTAAGGCATTGGCTAGGATTTCACTTCAGAGAGTGAACTTTTGAATTAATAAAATTTTCATAATTTATTGCCATAGTAAGCACTGGACCTAAAGGGCACTCAGGGCTTGCTAATGTTTGACTTCAGCAGTCAAAATATAACCATAAATACCATAGCTAGAGCAGACATTTTGCTTTACTAGAAGCTGTTCATCTTTACCCAAAATTTTATAAAAACAGCCATCCTTTTATTCTATCCCACTTAGCTATACTTTCGATACTTTTTCCCATTTAAATATATTACAATCATATATATATTATAATGAAGGACATTTATCTAGTCTGTCTATATCAGACCATGTATATATTTAGTACCTATATTCACACACTGTGCATAAATAGTGGTTTGTTTAGAAATGTAACATATAAATACACTACATTGTGTTGCCGTTCCAGTTGTGAGTACACTGAACTGCAGCTGTAGGAATAAGGGGAATAAAAGTCAATATTATGATGTGTCATCACTTATTTTTTCTCCCATTTATCCAATAACTCACAGTGTCAGAAAGGTTATAAGGCATCCTCAGATCTTAGTGTGAATTCACAAAGCTCCTGCTGTACACATAGACCTCACTTACACTTGTTCTTGCCTCGAATTCTCAGAAATGTAGTGGTCAACGATCTGAGCAATATGGCTGGAAGTTTTCTCTCTACATGAGTAGCCCATAGCACCCGGGACACTGTCTGGACCCAGAGATTGCCTCAGGAATCAGTAGAATCAATGGGGGACCAACACATCCTCACCTGGCACCCCCCATCTGCTAGCAAGGCTTCACCAGCCACCTCAGCCCCCAGCCCTGGTCACCCACCTCTTCTACCATCACCCACCACCTCATGACAACTCCTGCTCCCTAATTGTTCTGAGATGCAAAGCACCTCCTGGGGCACCAGCACTACCAAATCCCTCCTTTGCAAGCCCAAAACTTGGGCAGGTACAGGGAAGTTGCATTTCTACCACACATGGCATGGGCAAGGGTCATGCTGGGCTTCAGGGGCAGACCAGGGCCAGCAGAGTGGAAAGCTTCCCTTCTGGTAAATTTGCATCCATAGCCTAAAGGCACAGCCTGCATCCCACATGCTTATGGTTGCTCTGCACAGTGTTGGTGGAAAAGGATGTCTGTGGATATTGCTTCTGACTTAGACAGATGACTCCAGCTACAGAGTTTTGGTTTCTGGGCTGCATTTGCCTACATGTGATGTGGACAAGCTGAGCCTGCATATATGCTCTGTGTTCCCATGCTGCAGGGGCAAGCCCCAAAGTAATGTTTAGAGAGCATCTGTCCCTGACACCAAGTTGAGGCTGGTTATTAACTCTCAGTCCAGTCTTAGTGGTATGTTCCACCTCGGGACAATTAATGGGCACAACACACCCTAAGTGAAGAAAAGAGTAAAGAAAAGGCTTTAATCTTACTGTAAACTAAGCCAGACAAAGCCAACGCTGTTCCTGTGAAGGAGGAACACACGCCCTTGTGGCTGAGATAACCACTGAAACAAGGACTCTTAGGAAGAGGACAACTTTGTGCCAATTCTATTTTTCTGGATCCTCTTGGGTTTTTTTCCTTTAGTCATGTCTTGCCTTTCCGGATGCCAAGAACCAAGCTGAGCAGAACCCAGCAGTAATTAACACACAGCATCAAGCTCTGCTTTTGAGATGAAGGTGAGGAAACGGGCTGGGGATTATGCAGAGAACACAGAGAGAAAGCCAGAGTCACACTAATGAAGACAGGAAGGATGACACACAATCAGGAAAGTGAATAAAAAGCATCAGGCTGAAACTCAGCAGTGATTTTATTCTTGTTTATTCCAAAACTGAAATTGGGATTACAAACAGGTTTTTAATGAATGACACCCTCCCTGCAGCCCAGCAGTGCTCACGTGGAGAACAGATAACAGGGCAGCACAATAAGAAGCTGTAATGGACGGTAGAGCCTCACAGACCCTGCTCAAAGAAAACCCCCTCAAGAAAGACCAGACTGAGAGCTCTACCTAAGGCTCATTATCAATAAAATGTAAGAACAAGAAAAATCAGGACAGCAATTTGTGTGTTCAGCTATTCATTCTGGCCAGCAATATCATAGGCCAGTGACCAGCAATCCCAGACATAAAATATGATCCAAGAGGGAATTTTTTTCCTTTCTACCATTTTTTCAGCTGAGACATCTACATGGAGAAATCACTTCTCTCCCAAGCTCCCTCTGCTCCAGCAAGCAAGAGCTGGCAAATCTTCTGTAGGCATTAAGGTCCTGATCTTGCTCCCGGCAAAGTCAAAGGCAAAATTCTCATTGTATAAAGGATCACAACTAATTTCATGCAAGCTCAGTGAAGTTGTTCAAGTCAGTTCCCAAAACAAGCCAATGCATTTTTAAAACCACAGCTGAGGGTCTACTGTATTATAACGTGACCCCAGAGAGGGTAGAAATTGCTGCAAGGTGAGTGCTCACAGCTATTGTTTTAGGCTGCTGACTCAGGCAGACAAGGCTGCCTTGTTTCACATCTGAAAGGACTTTTTCATTTGTTTCAGGACCACACAGGCTAGAAATGGCTTGGAGTTGTTGGTTTGTGGGTGGAAGGAGGAGTGGGAGGTTTCCTGCATCAACACAAATTGTGAAGAAAATCAGAGTACATCAGAAGCAGCTTTCCAGTGTCCCAGGACAGTGGAAGGCCATCAGGGCTCTTGCCAGGGCTCCCCATGGGCACCAAGGCTGGAAACCAGGGGGTTCCAGGGGGGCAGGTGCAGCTGGCAGTGTCCCTAGGGCAGCTAGGTAGTGGGAGTGACCTTCTGGAGAAGGTGGGAAACAGATCAGAGGGCACTGCACAGGAAAATGCTGGAGACAGCCAGGCTTGGAGGGGAAGCATGGGCTTCAGTAGGCGTTGTGCAATTCCTCTGAGCCACTAACAAATGCTAAAGAGGAAGGGAGTTGTGCTGGGATGCTGATTAAAGGAGAGTGGAGGAGGGAGCCTAATGATGCGCCCTTGGTCTGTGAAGGTCTGGTGAGGTCAAAGTCATAGGGTGCCACTAGAACAGCCCACTCCATCCCTTCTCCAGGTCCCCCCAGCACATGGACCACCAACAATTTCTATCAAAGCAGGGAATGGTCAGTTTATTGCAGGCACAACTGCAAATGTTGCTGAGGGAGCTGTTGCCCGAGTCCGTTTGACCGGCCCTGAATTAGTCCCCACTTAAACACATGCAGAAATAAAATAAGCCTATCACTTTCCTATCAGCAATTTATGGAACATTAGAGTCTGAACTGGCAAAAGTCCCACTTTGCTGAGAGCAAGATCAGGCGTTCGCGCAGCACTTTGTGTACAATTACTTTTAATTCGGCTCAGTTACCAGTGAACTATAATATCTGCAAGAATTTTTAAATTGATCATTTTGTCAGTTTTTCTCCTTACACTTGGTCTGCCTTAGACACTTGTCACCAATTTTATTTAATTAGCACCACAATTGTATTAACACCACTTTTTTTTTTTAAATTTAATTATGCTCCTGCAGTACCCCAGCTTGTTTTGTGCAATTAGCGCTCTACTTTCATACAAATTAATCTCCCTGGAGAACAGCATCGAAAATAGAGAAAAGAAGAGACCTCATTTAATGAAAATAACATCAACTGACTATATATGTATATAGCCCTCATATGTTGCCAAACATGCAATTTGAGATTTGTGCCTCCTGTACACATGAAATGATCAAGCAGTTTTCTCTGCAGTGAATTGAGTAATTTAATTTTGTCAAGAGCTTTCTGTCTTGGTCGTAGCACAGAGAGTTAACTCTGTCTTTTGCTCTATCAGGCAATTTAATCTAAAGAGGACAAGAGGAATACTGGTTCCTGTGCCTGGTAAACATTTGCTTTATCAGGGAATGTAAGAGTGCTTTTAACAGCCCTTTTTCTCTTTAACTGCAGCCACAGAGAATTTGAGCTGAATTTAGGGTATCTAAAGCCACTGACTGCTCAGTCTCTGTGATGGTCTTTCCGTGCTGAGGTTTGTTTAGTGTTTTGACCGCCCTCCACATAAATGGACATGAATCTGAACCACTAGTTTGTATTCCATCTTGCTTATACAGGGAACAGCAAAACAGCTAATTCCCGAGGCAGCGGAAGAAACCAAACAGACCAACTTCACTTATTATCCATCTTTGTGCCATGGCACCAGAAGTGAGCAAGCCCAAGAGGGAGTGTTTTGCCCAGTTATTTGCTTCAAAATAACAAAAAGTTTTTACCAACTTCTGTATTAATTTGCCATTCCCTGCACTTAAAAGCGTTTCATCAAACAGAAAAGTTCGTGGAAAGCCTGTGTGAGAGAAGAGTACAGGGCCAAAAGGATGTTCATGCACATACAGAGTGAAGTGGGTGAAATGGGTTGGGATAATTTATCTGGAGTACCACACCCAAGGGACCAGCAGAGTATATGGGACAGTCTGCAATGCCAATGTAGATGGTAAGTGTGATGGCATGGTGACCAGCCAGGTAGAACCCATTCAGCACAACTCAAAAGCTATTGCTGAGTTCTCTGAAAAAAATCAGAAGTTGGACCGAGGGTAGACACTTGAGCCCATCACCAAAAGTGCCAGTAAAACCAAGATGTGATGCATTTTTGCATGTTTTCACCAGCTCAGTTTCATAAGAGCTGATGCCCTTGCCACTGCCCTCGCCACTGCCCTCAGAGGCTGAGCACTGCAGCAAACTTCTCCAGCCCCCCCCCCCAAATCTGGAAGGATGGCAGAGTCACGTCATCTTCAGGCATCCCTCTTAGAGATGCCTATTCCTGGAGCCCCAGCTTATTGCACAATGAACAGAGGGTCCACAGAGCAATCCAAGCAGGCTTGGCTGAAAGCTCTGTGGTGAAAAAGAGAGCGAGGAATTTGTGCCTGCAGCATGTTCCCTCACACTCCTCTCAGCCCTAAAGCCATAGTGCTTTTTTGCCAGCCTTCAGAGGGATGTGTTTGAGGAATCCCATATTGAGTAGCTGTAAGAGGCTTCTCCTGCAAATGTTATCTAAAGTCACACAGGAGCTGAAAAAAACTGCAGAGAAGGGGAGTTTGGGCAGCTCAGATATTATCCCAAACCCTTTTTATCCTACAGAATGGTACTAGAAATTTTGCACAAAGGTGCATATATCATCTGATCAGAAATACTATAAAAATATCCTTGCTATTATGGCTTCATTTGCTTGCTCAAACTGTGATGGAGAACAGATACATTGAGAAAAAAAGAGGCAAATGGAAAGCTGGTAAAAAAACGTGGGGATGAGTCAATCAGCTACACAGAACTGAGGAGATCAAAGACTGTATCAATGATTAACAGGAGTATTTCAGGGGTTTTGGGTCTTCAAAGCTTACTCTCAGCCAGCTTAAAGTGAAATGTAATGTGCTACAACCTTCTGTTGTGTTTTAGAGCAAAAGGGAGTCCCGCTTAACATACATCAGCAAACTACAGGCGCAGTATTTCTTTTCATATCTGACTTCTCAAAACTTTACACTTTAGATGCTCAAACAGGCCAGTTTGAGCATCTGATAACCCTGCCCTAGCCCAATCAAATTAGCTGTCAAAGAAATAAAGCTCAGGACTTGCCTGGATATCTTCTGTGTTGTGAGATAGCTGGACATTAAAAGTGTGCCAGGTTGACACTTGATTTCGTTCCATTGCCACTAACCTGTTTTTTGCTGGTTTGGCATTTTTCAGCCTTAGGTATATAAGACAGAAGGAAATCTTTTACTTGGTGACAGAGAAGCTTAAAGAAGCTTAAGAGAGACTTAGAGTCTTGTGGAAAAGCAACCAGAAGTTCAGCAAAATTCTCTCTCACCATCCCTAGACACTTGCTGGAGGAGACAGGAGTTGTAAACAGCTTGGAAAGAGCAAGTTGCAAGCTGTATCAGCACCATTCATGCGTGGATGAACCATGCCTTGTCCAGCACAGTCCTTGCATGGAGTTGCCTTGTGCCCATGGCAGAGGCAGAGGGGCTGTTGGCTGCCCACCTTGGGCAGAGACCTGCATTTCTGAGCTGTTCCCATGGGCTGCAGAAGCAGGACATGTCTTCACTTGGGAAATCAGGAAAGCTTTAAAGCCGCTTCAGCCTTTGTGTTCCTCACAGGCTATGCTGCCATTTGACCTTAAGTCAGTTTCCAGTCCTTCTGTCTCTGTGATATCCATGATATCTGACATTGGCAGCTTCTCCCATTTACAGTCCTCTCCCAGCCTGCAGCCGGTTTGCCAGCAAGTGTGTGTTAAAAAGGCTTATGCAGGGCTTTTCTGCTCCTGGCCAAGGTACAAACAAAGGACCCATTTTCTCGGGTCAGTATGAAACGATTCCTGTGTTTCCTACTGCAGCAGTTCTAAACCTTGTTACCTGGCATGTTTGAGTGGTCCAGTGCAGGGCAAAATGCCTACATGCTAATGCAAAGACAGCATTCCTAGGAAAACCTGGCACCTTCAGAGGTTCTCTGGGTAATGACTCTCCACCTTCCCCTATTTACAGCCTCAGGGCAGCACACACAAGGATGACTGTGCCAGCGTTGCCCTCCCTCGGGGTGCTTGGTGGAGGAGAGGTGGGATTTCATCCCTCTTCTCTGCTTGCCAAGCTGAGGAGGAGCACATCACCCCTGCATTCCAGGCAGCTTGCTTCCCAGGCCTTCCTGAGGGCACCACGAGCACAAAAGACTCTGGCTAAGTGTCACAATTTAGCCGTAATTATTCCCAGGGGACAATCCTTAAGGGCCTCATCTGTTCTGGCCGTCTGCCTCAGTCACAGCCAGCAACGCTCTCGGCAGCAGCAGAGGACTTCTAGAGCACAGACACAGCCGCACCTCGGTACCCTCCGCACCTCGGTACCATCCACATCTCGGTACCCTCCGCACCTCGATACCTTCCGCACCTCGATACCTTCCCCACCTCGGCACCCTCCCCACCTCGGTACCATCCACATCTCGGCACCCTCCGCACCTCGGTGGTTCGTCCGGCGGGGCCGAGCTGTTGGGTGAAGGCTCAGTGATGCGTTTGGGTGCGCCCAAAAGGCGCAATCCCGTGTCGGGGATCCCGGTGTTTGTTACGCATTATCTCAGCCCCTCCTTCCCCCACCCCGGCAGGTGATTGTGCTTCTGATTGCTGGGGAGGCTGTTTTGGATCAAACCCCTGTGACCAGGAGGCTTCTGCCACCCTCATAGGGCTGGCATTCCGCGGCTCGGGCACACGCCTGGGTAATTCCTCCAGCTACAGCTTTTCCCCTCAGCACATTAAAGCCCCACCGGCTAAAAACCCCTTGTTAGCACTTGCTGCACGGAGCAGTTGATCACTTCAGCAGCAGAACAAGTTACTTTGGAGATTAATGACACGCTCGTTCAGCTTTGTCCTTTCTATTTGTTAACTAGTTCCTTCTGCAAATAATAAATACGGAGGGGGAAAAAAAAAAACCCCAACCCTATTCTCCAGAACACCACTGTGAGGAGACAGGATTAGAATGACATCAAGTGGCTTTCAGCGTGACTTTGTGCAGTGTCAGGGTACACATTCATACTGCAACACAATTATTCAGTCAATCCCACTCCCTGTGAAGTCAATGGATACTGTGCCAGGGACTTCAAAGGAAGAAGGATCATGCCCTCCTGTGCATTATAGGGCTCTAACAGAGGTTGCTAAAAGCAGTTTTTAAACAAAGTAATCCCATTTATTTTTCAGAGAAGCATGCAGAAACACTAGACTTGCTAGCTGCTAAGGGAATTCCATTTTTTTCCACTTAATTGTTCTCCTAAGCAAAACGAGAAAGAAAACTAAGATCTTTTTTTTAATCTTCTGCAAAATGAAAATTCAAAAAACCGCAAAGCTCAGTTTGGATCAATGAAAACCTTGTTTTCCAGTAACATCAAAACATGCTTTCTTGGTTTGGATATCTGCTTCGTGAGAGATTATGCTTTGTCACAGAGCATGAAAAATGAGAATTTCAGTGATATTTTACTTAAATGGGACACCAGAACAGTCCAGTCTGACAAGGTCTGTAAAGAATGTCTGGACCACATTGCAAACTTTTCATTCTGATGTATTTTATTTGTAGCTGAAATCCAGAATTAATTGATTTTTCATTCCCTGAGAGAGAGGGAAAAAATGAATCTTTTGAGTAATTCTAGCCATCATCTACAAACTCACAACTTGCCTTAAGGTAATGTTTATAAAGAATTAATAAATGACCAGCAGATACTACAGACTTGCTACAGACATGAATATTAGATATTATAAATGCTCATATGTACACAGGTGTTACAGAAATTGAGAGAAGCCCATTGACCCCCTGTCCTCTATAGTAATTGATTAGCCATATACCAACCCATCTGTTTATCCTGTACTGACCATGGGTCCAGCTCAGTCTATTGATAAAACCTGCCCCTCACATAAAGAATGGCCATTAATGTGAGAATTACTTTGCACCAGCACCCAGCGTGACATTTCAGATGTGAAGGCCTCCACAAAGGCTTTCATGGGATCACTGAAAGGTTTGAATTGGAAGAGACCTTTAAATTCATCTATTTCCAACGCCCCTGCCATGGGGGCCATCCAGGTTAAAGTGCCCCATGTGAGACTCCAAGTGCAGTACCAGGAGGTGTTTATACCCCTGCTCACATTGGGCTGGGCTTGGCGCTGGAGGAGATGACAAATGCAAAAGGGATGGGAGCAGTGGGGGGATTTATGCACCACCGGGTCAGGAGGCTGGTAGTTCTTACCTTGTCCAACTTAATGTACTGTTTAAAGGCCACTGCTTGAGCTTCATCTGTGAGATGCAGAGCTCTGATGACAGGCTGGGACATGGTAATTTATGTACTTCCAATAAAAAGAGCCAGGTCCTCTCAATCCCCCTTTCAGATACTTCTCTCACAAAAATGGAAACAAAAGATGATTGCAAAGCCTGGGAGGCTGTCAGGGCTCTGCTGTTCAGAACAGCCATTTCCTACCCAGCAAGAAAGAGAGATCCAGAGAGGGAGAGTGGCAGAGATAACACACAGCACAATTTATTGCCCCAAAACAACCTCCTCAACTAAAGGCCCAACTGTAATCATTGGTGTGAAAACACACTCCCCGCTAACCTGTGAGTCTGATTTACAGCATGGTTTCTTTCCCAGCAAAAGGGCTTTTGGCAGTCAGGAACACTGGGCATACCAGCTTCGTGCTGCAGTGTCTGAGGCTGTGTGCAGGTTAGAGGGGCATCTCACAGAAAGAAGGGTGCTTTCTCCTGACACTGCACAGCCACATTCCAAAATGCCTCCCATTAAAACACAAAGGCAGTTATGATAACGGCAGTGAAGGACAGTGCACTGAAATAATTTTAATTTTTGAGATGTCCCAATGACTGTTTGTGATTTGCAGAAATCGTAAGAAGCTTATTGTATTAGTTCTGTTTCCTCCTCAGTTAAGCAAAATCAGCTTTAAATCACTCTTCCCCAAGAGAGGAGAATGGAAAGCATAGGTGGTGTATATAAGAGCTCAGATTTTACCAAAATCAGTTTAAATTAACACTTAAATTTTACCACAAATATCTAACTGACTTAAAATGGGACATATATCAGTTTAAATTGATTTCTCATAGACGTTTGTTTCAGTCATTACAGAACAAACTAGTCAAAGAGACTGCCATCTATTCTAACAATTGCTAATGTTATTGTTACTTCCAAATAGAACAAGACATTGCCAGCTCAGAGTTTGATCTGCTGCTTAAGACATGAGATGTCTAATTTCATCTTTCAGATGTAAATACCAAAGGCATAAAGGTGGGTATCTTGAGAAGGGATTGCAACACATGCAAAGCTTAAAAAAGAGTGCCTGGTCAGATTTAATTCTACAAGACCTTAGCTTTCCTAACCCAGTCTCTGGTTGCTTTGGCAATTTCTCTGGAATTCCTTTGTGCTGATATTCAGGTGCTCTTCTGCTAACCTGTGATCCCTCCCAGGCCCTGTGCATCTATTGCTGGCACTGGCATCAAACCAGTAGAGATGGAATGGACTGAGATTCCCCTGCTCCAGGAACTTTAAAGCCCTCCTCACCATCTTGGCAAGCCTGTGGCCAAAGTTTCCCCCCCCTTCCCTGACAGATGGACACCATCAGCCCCCAGATAGTCCCCTGGTCTAAGTGGCAACCCCCTGGCACCATTCCTGTAAGCATTTCTGGATTCACCAGATTCAACTGGCCCTTTCAAACCCTTTCCCTTTGACTGGGAGAACCAGTGAAAAAACTACCTGTGCTTCAGAGTCCTTTATGTCACAGCACCATGAACTCTCAGAGCTCTTCATGACATTTCACAGGCTGGCGTCAATACTTTTGCAAAACAACACAGCTCAGGTCAGTAAAAATAAAGCCACTACTCATAGCTTCATTTAACAGAGTGAGGAAAAATTTGCACAGAATAAAACAGGAAGTAAAGGGCAAGGTGGACCTCCATTTCCTAATTTTTAGTAGTCCATATATAAGTCTCCATACATTCCCCTACAATGACCTGTTATATCCAAATCAGCCCATACTCTGGCTAGCTGTCTAACTCTTATTTTGCTGCAAAATTATTCTCATATTTTTACAAAGTGGGAAACTGAGATTCAGAAAGACAAAGAAAGGGAAAAAGAGCCTTGGCCAAATTCCAAGGTTGCACTTCAAAGAATAGATAGCCTGCTTCCCGTCCTAGTGGACACAAGCCTTATAAAATTATCCATACAAATTATTTGAGAATTTTAATGACTGGTTGCTACTGTTATCATTAGTATGGAAACTATTTTACTCCCACAGGTAAGCAACAGCCATGGCCTTGAAGTGCAACATCAAGAGGCATCAAGCCAAATTTGCTAAGAGCGTGCAAAGAGTAAAGCCACAACTCCATATCATACCAGATTCTGGTCCAGTGTTTCCCATTAAGCTTGTTGCCTTTCTCTAGATATTTCCTGCACAAATACAGTCATGAGTCATTCACCCTGAAGGTACTTTTCTTCTATTGATCCATTTATCTTTTGTCTTTCTTCATGAAAATATAAGGTGATTGAGTAATTCACAATTACTATTAGAAACAGATAATCATCCTGAATGAGTGAATTAATGGTTTACTTGGTGTTAATAAATCATCTGCTACTTCCTCATATGTCCCGTGGGAAAAGCTTCAGAGGGTCAAATTCTCTCATCAGTGGCAAAGATCACAAAGAAAACTACTTACATTTCAAGGTCTGGGAAATAGAGGAGGAAATGGCAAGTTTGGGTTGCCATCCAGGGTCAGCTGTATTTAAAATGTGGGAGAGCTCAGGCCATGCGTGCCATGTTGGCTCTCCAGGCTGCTGGCAGGTGAGGGAAGAGGAAGACACCCGAATGGCATGACTGGGCTCCATGAGGATCCTGGAGCTTTCCTGCATCTTTGGCAAACACCACAAGAATCAAAGAGCCAAACACCAAAGTGAGCACATGCTGACTGGAGGGTAATTGCGGCTATCAGAGATGAGTGGTTACATGGACATGCCTGTTTCAAATTACAAGAGGCATTTATTAGATTCTATAGCTCTTTAAAGAAAAGGTTGAAGAAAATGATGGAATCACCTAAAAAAATCTCCAAAAAATCAAAATAGTGTTTTGTCTTCTGAACGAGACTATGTAAAGCAGACAAGAATAGACAGGTATCTGCTCATGAACAATAAACTTCATTGAAGGTCTCAATGGACTCAAAATAAAGTGCTGACAAGAGCCCACTGACACATAAAACATGTGCTCTTCAAGACATCCAGATTGTTCTTCTTTTGCAGAACATTTAGCTCTTCTTGGGAGCCTCTAAAGAAAAAAGCAGAAAAAATGGACAAAAACCTCTGCTGCCACAGCTACTTACAAAACATCCCTTGCATGACTATGGTGGGCATGGCAGCAGCTGGGCACCATCATAACCATGCTGATCTCCCATGCAGCCAGGGAAACCAAATCCTGCTGCTGCTGCTCACTGAAGGAACAGGACCTCTTCTTCCTCCTCACCAGTAAATTAATGCCTGCTGTTGGGAAGGCAATGGATGACTTACTAGAGGGTGAACCAGTCATTTACTCAATCCCGCTGTGCTGCACAGGAGAGCAATGCTCGTGTGTTTACACAAATGAAAGCTGCACTGCCTTGGACTGCTGCCGAAAATGAGGAAGATATTTCCACTCAACCTTTTAGACTAGTTTTCTTCTAATGTTTTAATTCTGTTTGATGACTTAGTCCAGCCTGCAATTTCATGTTCCTGGAGGTGCTGTAAAAGTATAAAATAAAAAGAGAGGCCCTATCTCAAGGAGTTTACAGTCTAAACACAAGTCAAAATGAGAACAGATGAACAGACTAAGTAGGGAGCACGGCTGAGATTAACCAGGGATAAGATACAATTGAGGAAGAAGTGGGGATAAAAGACTCAGCCCAATGAAACCCGTACATAAGTTGGAGGAAGATAAGAAGGTCCTTTTCCAAAGGACGTGCTGAAGGAGATTAAAGAGGTAAGAGGAGAGGCAGGAAATGATAGCACCATGGAAGCCAAAGCAGAAGTTTTCCAGAGGAGCAGCACTGACTGTCTCGACTGGGGTGCATTTTTCGGTGAAAGTTCAGGGGTATCTTTTGCTGCAAGCCATCAATGAGAAAGGGAATGTTGGTTTTGGGGTTTGGTTTTATTTTACTTTAACAGGGATAGGGCTTGAGAGATTCCCTAGAGCATACTCTCTTCATAATCCTTTTGGGATTAAATAACTCCAGACACATTTCCCAGAGGGCTGGATCCCCTTTCAGTTTGGCAGGCTGGATAGGCAGCTGCAACCTTTCCCCACAGAGGGAGAGGATGTTAACTATCTCCCTGCCACAGATTCCATGCCATGCCTGACTTTCCTTAGCCTGGAATCAATCTGAATTTTACCTCTAAGCCATCTTTGACATGTATAACAGTAGAGGGGTGTGCCATCATCCTGTGAGATGACAAGGATCCAGAGGATCTTGGCATATCCAGATAGGAAGGAGGGGAGAAAATGGCCAACAGAGCCTGATTTCCAAATGCCAAGGTGAATGCTGCAACCACTGCTGCCCAGTAGAGAGTCAGGATGGGGAAAAAGAGCAAGCAAAATATGTGTGTAGATGAACATTTCTTTCTGTGAAACACATATATTCAGGACATTAGACTGTACTGCTGGAAAATGAGGCTTGTTTTCCTGGAGCAGAGCAGGAATCTGCTCTCCTACCCTGACAAGACAAAGCACTCATGAGAGCATAAAGCCATACCATCTAATCATATATGGAAGTTATCAATTTACCCCAAATTACAAGTGACCTGTATGGGATGCTCTGCTGCATGGTATGAGTGCAGTCCATTCCCATGGATTTCACAATATATCTCATGATGAGTCAGTCTGTGGGAAGTGCCTTGAAAACTGAACTGAACTTCCCCAGTTCAGAGATCATCAGATTTATTTCATTATATAAAAAGAGCTTCTACTTGCTTCAGTAAAGAGAAATCCATTCCAAGCCTAGTTAAAACCTCTGTATTATTTTAGTCTTTCTATTAGCAGCTTTGTTTTACCTCTCCTTTCAAGAAGCTGCACCTTACAACATGCCCACTTACTCAGTTTCACTATCAAGTGTGTAGCTAACGATGAACCTGCCCAATACCTGCTAGGAGAAGGGAAATGTGACAAACCAGCAGTGGTGATACATTTCATTTTGCAGGGATGCAGTGGGTAGTGGAGCAAGAAATCACCTACCAAGACAGCAAGAGAGAATTGGAAAATGATCCTTGTGTTCCCTCATCATGATACCTTGAGGGAAGTAGCTGGGATAATAATTTACGCAAGCCACTAAACTTCATTAGTTGAAGAGTAAGAAAACATTGGTAGAATCTGACCAGACCCTGCTCTTTGTTGGTTTCATTCGGAGAGCTCACAGTACTGGAAAACAATGAAGCAGAAGGCATGTTTTTCTGATCGGAACTGGAATGTCCCCACCACATGGGGACTCACATCTTTCTCCTCGCTCAAGCCAAGCTCCCATGCAGTGTGTGTGGGAACTCAGCTATTGCTGTTTCTCCTTTACTGCCAAGATGGGGGGAAGCATCTGCAAATTTACAAAAAACTTAAGGAAATAAGTGTTTCAACAATACCAGCCATGCTGTGTGAGCTGTCACGTGCGCATGGCCCAGCACATCAGTCATTGACGGTGTTCCCCATACGGAATGCATGGAAAGTCAGCACGAGCCTCATGCATCTGAAGCCATGGGGCTGTAGCTTCCTCCTGGTCCAGCCATGCCCACCAAAAAGGCTGGGATTCCTTTCCAGGGGGAAGTTTTTAGCAGCCCAGCTGATTCTGTGTGATGTGCATTTCAGGAGTCAGCACACTTACCCAAGAGGGGGAAAAGCTCTGCGTGGGAGAAAGGACAGGCTGCACAGGGTGGTGCAGGTGGACGGTACAGGCTCTATGGCACCCAAAGAGGACACATGCCCACAGCTCAATCCATCTGGTTTGATGTGTCAGGATGCGAGTGCTCAAGGACACGGCGCTGCCTTACTGCAACAGGGTGCGCTCGGCCCTGCTTCGCGTTACTGAATCCCTGCAAATAGCATGGCCTTGATGGAAATGGCAGATATATCTGTTTATCCTCTGTGGGCACAGAGTAAATCTAATTAAACCTGGAGGCTTCCAAAGTGCCATTAAGGCAAATTGGTGAAACGTATTAAATTACACTTCCCCTGTTTTCCTGTGGTTTTGGCCTCCCCATCTGAGGGACAGGATTTTAGAGCACATAAACTGATGGAAAGTTCCTCAATCTCCAAGGAAAGATGGGAGAATGAGTGGTCTGTTCACATTTTCCCATAAGTATCACAGTAGCAGTCTGTGAGGAAAGAGTTTATTTTAGGAAGAGCTATTTTGAAAACTAAAGTGTCACATCCTGGCTGGCTCTTCTCATGGTGTTACTATAATCATCCAGTTATGACAAGCTTAATGCAGAAAAAGCAAGCTTTTTTTTCTTTCTTACTTTTTTAGGGAAAAGAAACAATGTAGCTAGCATATTTTTGGACAAAGGCTGTCATTTTATTTCTTTTTTGGTACTCTCTTTACTTTTCCCTGTCATCTAAACCTATTTATAAAGCACCAGACACTAGATCTAGGAACTGTCTGTCCTTTTTGATGCAGAAGTCCATGCTGGCAGCTCTGCCTAGCCCTGCACGCTTGAGAGGATTTTCTGAGTCTAACACAGCAAGCGCTTTTCTGGCTGGCACGTGCTCTCCTGAATTCCCCTGCTTTCCCCCAGCTGTGGCTGGGGGTAGGAAAGCACAGCTGATGGGAGCTCAATATCTCCACTATACAAGTTCGGGCTTTTCAGTGTTGAACAGATGCATCCAAAGATCAAAATTCTCCCACGGGTACCTGTCTCCCTTCCTGGGGCGATGAACTCGGTACCTGTCTCCCTTCCTGGGGCTGATGTCTTGCTGAGGGGTCTGAGCTGGAGGAGCTGAGTCGCAGCTTAGCAGGGCTGGAGCTGGGGTGTGACCAGGCTGGCTGGTGCTGCCAGTGCCACATGCAGAAGCGGCCAGGTCTTACACCTCCCTCCTCTGCTCTGCTCTGCAGGCTGGACTCAGCCGAAGGCCAGGGTAGCTCAGAGCAGGACTAAAAGACTGGGTGCTTTCACGAAATAAAATTATTTTCGCAGCTGGAGTTGAAGCACAGTGGCTCATTCTGACTTAAAGTGCATTTTCTGTGGAGCAGACAGACAAACAAGGCAAACAGAGACTGTATCTTCTCTTGCACTTAAGTAGCCCCTGCTTTGAATTCAAAGGGCATAAGTAGGAAATTGATATACTTTCTAATTTATTGGAGAGAAGATAAGTCTCGGAAAACCAAGGAGACTACTCTCAATTTATGGGAAGCGGGCGCTTTTAAACACTGAATGAGTGAATGTTGAAAGAGTCCTGCCTATAGAGCTTAATGCACTTAATATTCAGAAGACTCACAGGAGATACTAAAGTGCCCTCAGCTCAGAAAATTAATAAAATATTATCTCATGAGTGAACTTCAAAAGCTTTGGCAGTTCCATTCATTCCACTTCAGATAAGCAGCCAAAATATTGCAATATCCTGCTAACCTGATGTGAAACATCCAGCTTTTCTTGGCCAGTAACATTAAGCGGGAAATGTGTGAACAATCTTTATTATTAAATATTTAGCCATTTCATCTGCTGTGTTGTGGCTCTCTATGCATGGATCCAGTAATTCCTGCTTCTAAAGGTGGATCTAGGCCCAGACACTCAGCTGGGCTTTGATGAAACAGGCATCCTGAAGACACAAGATTTAAAGACTGATTTTGATAAAACTTGCAGCTCTGTATTTAAGGCATGCCCTATCCAGAAATATCTCTCTCTGGGGAAGGAGGACCCCATTTGGCTGGTGGATAAAATGAGCAAGTCTGCAAAAGAAGTGGCGAGAGGACAGCATCTGAGGAGAGGACATTCTGGAGAGAGCCTACGCTTTGGTGGCTTTGTATTCCCAGCTGTCTCAGGAGCAGCTTGGACAGTCTTGGAGCCAGGCTCTCGATTATTTTATTCTCCCTTCACAGTTTTGCGGTTTTTTTGTTTTGTTTTCCTCAGACTTCTCTTGCCATACCAAATAATGAGTGATGCTAGAATGTAAGCTATTGGTACAGGCTGAACCTTTTAATTTTGAGCCATCAGGTGGCCGTGCCCTCAGGCCAATACATGCCAACATGTACAGTTCATGCTCCACAGCATTGAGGCCTGGCGCTTGCTGAAGATGAATGTGGGTGGACTAACACTGAGATCTCAAATCCGCCTGATGCCTGTGGGAGTCAACACACACTAAAGTTTTTCTTTTCCCTGCTGCAGTAGCAATTCACCCAACCATCAGTGAGATGACACATCTCAACAGCCTACATGAAGGGTGTGTGTCAAAAATTGTGTGGCCAGCAGGACCAGGGCAGTGATTGTCTCCCTGGCACTGGTGAGGCCACACCTTGAATTTTGTGCTCAGTTTTAGGCCACTCCGAGAGAGCCACTGATGTGCTGGAGCATGTCCAGAGGATGGAAGTGGAGCTGGTGAGGGGTCAGGAGCACAAGCCTTATGAGAAATGGCTGAGGGAGCTGGGGTCGTTTAGCCTGGAGAAAAGGAGGCTCAGGGGGAACCTTATCACTCACTACAACTGCCTGGAAGGAGGGTGAAGCCAGGTGGGGGTCGGTCTTTTCTCCTAGGCAACCAGTGACAGGACAAGAGGACATGGCCTCATGCTGTGCCAGGGGAGGCTCAGGCTGTACATCAGGGGGAATTTTTTCATGGAAAGGGTTGCTAAACCTCGGAAGGGACTGCCCCAGGAGGTGGTGGAGTCACCATCCCTGGAGGGGTTCAAGAAACAAGTGGCACTTAGTGCCTTGGTCTAGTTGGCAAGATGGTAATCAAAGTTTGGTCTTGATGACCTCAGAGGTCTTTTCCAATGTAAATGATTCTGTGATCCTGTGATCATCACTGAAGGACAGTGTTACTCTGGTAGCATAATCCAGGACAGAGAGAACCTATGTTCCTCACCTCCTCTACCTCCCGGATGCTACTTCCCAGCAAACATAAGAGATAGCTACTTCTCTCCAGTTTCTGCTGGAAAAGAATAGAGTCTTAAGCAGTGCTGAATACATTTACAGAAATTCCCCTGTCCATGACTGAACGCTGCTTGGAAAGGGAGAGAGACTCATTTCTTGCACACCAGTTCAACAAGAGGCAATAACAGCTGAGAACCAGCGTAATCATAGGGCTGTTTGGTTATCCACACGGCATCAGTTGTCTCTGTTAGCCCAGATATCCACTTCACCCCAGCCCAGACTGACACTCTCATCAGTGTAGTCTACAGACAGAACAAAAATTAAATCCCTCCAGGATCTGATTCTCCTCTCATCTCTGCTGCCGGTCCTTCCACATGAGGAAGGGAGCCCAGGGGAAGCTTTCTTAGTCTGTCGATGAACTTAAAATGATAGCGCTTGCAGGACTGTCAATCCAGCACGAATAATGAGTTAAATATATATATATATATTTATATATATTTAATTGCCAATTCATCAGTAATTCCTGACAGATGGAATCCTTGCATTTCAGGTCAACTTGACATCACCAGTACTCAAAGGTCCAAGTGAGCATTGCCAAATTTAATGAGCTGCAGTAACAATGTCTCCACATTATTGGACTAATTACTAGCTTCTGAAAAGAAAAGAAAAGAGGCGAGGGGGAGGAAGAAAAAGAAAATCCTCTAAATAGATGAAACTTTAATTAACAGCATTTTGAGACATTACTTATTATGGAGCAAATGCCACTTCAAAGTGAAAATAGCCTCTAGGTGGATAATAGATCTAATGAAAGGTACAGCAGTCAATTTAGTACTAACTTGATTCACATATATGGCTTTAAGTCTTCAGCATAACCAGACTTCATGGCAACAGCCAGCGCACACCGCTCCTCATGATGCAAAGTCTCCAAGTCTCTGTTTTCACCAACCATAGACCATCCAGAAGGGTTTGGCACGAGGGCAGCCTGCTGCAGGTGGATCCCATGTATCAAATCCAACTGGAGCACATGGTCACTTCAGCTGGTGGCCAGTGAGGTGCAGGCCTGGCAACTTGAGCAGCTTGTTTTGAATTTCCAATGCAAGATTTTTACACTAAAATAAATTTTTGTTTTCATTAAAAGTAGTGGTTACAGCCTTGGACTTAGAGGTTGAATGTACATGTTTCATTGAAACCAGTGCAAAAGTTTCATGTAAAATTTGTGAAACTAATAATAGAGTTCAGCATTGAATGAAGCAAATGCAAAACTAATTTCTTCAAATCAATTTTCAGCAACTTCTGTTCTTCTTTCTCATACACACACACATACACACACTCTCTCATTCATTTACTTATCTAAACAGACATGGAAAAAAACCTAAAAATCCCAGGCTTCAAACTAGTCAAAATATTTTTCCTGTGAACTGAGCAGGAAGAAAAGGAAGAGGTTTGTTGCTATTTCTATTTTCAAATGCTGAGCACTGCTCAGATCTGCCGTGAGGAGGGGCCATGTCAAATTGGCTAGATCAGGTAACAGCAGGCTGGAAAAACCTTTCCTTATTCTGTAGAGACCTTCATGAATCTATTCATACCTTGCCCACTTCACTCGCCACAGTAACCACCTTTATAAACCCCACTGATGGGAACTGCAACCACAGCAGCTCAGAGCAGGCTGTCACCTCCCTGCAATAAATTCCGATGATCTGGGAAGTGTAAATCGCACCGTTTTGTGCTGGGAGAGCTCAGCTGATATAACAATATTTGCATGCATTTGGGTGCATTTCCCAGACCGGGACCTACAGAGTGGAATTCAGTGCTCACTGCCATCCTGTGCAATCTTGCAGGATTCACCCAGCCAACCACTGCCTCCCAGGCAGGAGGCAGGGGATGATAAAACTTGGCATTGTCTGGCTGTACAGAATGCATGCTTGCTGCAAATTGAACTTGAATATTGCTGGGAGGCAGGGAAGGGGGGGGGCAGGGGGGAGGAGAGGCATCAGATTTGTTTAGGCATAAGGACATATCTCAATTTACTCCTTGGTTTTCTTCCCACTCCTACCCTGGTAGACCCATTATTTCCCACTTCAGAATTAGCACCTTTGCCAGCAGAACAGAAAGGTAATGACTAAGGAAAGCTGCAGTCTCTGCCCTTGGAGCATTTTCTGTGCTTATGAAGGGACCTTAGTTGAAGCCATTTGGAAACAAAACAGCAAGTGCTCTGCTGACAGTATGTGGAAACACGGGGAGGGGGGCTCTGTGAATCCGTGTTTCCCAGGATGCTGCCAAGGCACAGGCTGGCAGGTTGAGTGAATTCCATATCCCCATCCCCAGATCGTGCTCTGCCCTGCTCTCCTGCTCACTTTCAGTGTTGCCTCTGGTAGCACTGCTCTTATTGCCTTAGGGTAACTAACTCTAGTCACGCATCACAGCTTCTTACCTTGTTTTTTTCCTTGCATAGCACTCTGTCCTTCCAAAGCAGCATGTATTATGTCCCAGCAAGCACCAAATCAGCAAAATTTCTGCTCTTTGGTAAAGACCCAAGACCACACCTACAAACAGGCTAGTCAGAATCCAGAAATTTAATAGCCTAGTACAGAGAGTTCACTTTCACCTCTCCCACCTCCTCCCTCCAACAAAATCTCTTAAAAAAAAAAAAAAAAAGCTAAGAATTAGCTGTTTGAATTGGCTATGTTTAGCTGGAACAGGATTTGAGATTTTGAGGGAAAACCCCTGGCTATGAAGCACTTGGCTGATGCAATTTGAGGAAGAAATAGGCTTCTACCTATCAGAAGAGGGATCCTGACATCAGTGGGTATGCAACAGCTCAGTTACTGAGAGGAGGAGAATCACAGGACCCACAGACAAGGTGTACAACAGGAGAATACACCACAAGGCCTGGCTGGTGTTGCAGGGGGTGCCTTGTTGGTGGCTGCCATGTTGCTGAGGTGCACTCGGCTCACAGGGCTCTGTGGCCCTCATGGTCATCCTCTGCCTCAGCCTCCAAAATAGTTCTTGAGTAGGTCCTAGTCCTTAAGCTACAGTTTTCCACATAACAACATAATGATTAAAGCCACCATTTAGCAATGTGTGACTTGACTCCAAGCTCAGCCCAAGCCTCTTGCCCAAGCCATGCCAGCCCAGATTTGACATATGAACCCAAGGTTTCCTTCACTGCCTGGACTGGTGGCTTTCGTGAGTGTTCATGCCAGTGCCCTTGTGTACATGGGAGCTGGCTCCTCTTCCAGCCATGGCAGGCTCTTCCAACACCCTCAACTTTATTTTGCCCATGACTTTTAGGACACCCTGACCACGAGAAAGGACCCCTGCATGGCAGCCAGTGGAGTCCAAGCAGCTTGTGGATTTCCAGGCTTGGAAAGGGATGGTTGCCATCCGCTGTTACTGGAAATACTCTAATTAATGCACTGCACTAATCTGACACCCAACCACCTAACCTCAGGTCTGTTGGTTTTTTCAAACCTGTGTTTTTGAAAAAAACCCACTGATTGCAGACTGCAAGCACCTTTCCCAATGCAGCGCTCCTTGTACTGCTCACAGCTGAAGGCAGTGCATTAAGGTTCTGGACAAGCAGTGGGTTTGAGTGGAGAGCAGGGCATGGGGCTGTATGGGGTATGTAGGGGTATCTCCTACAGCTGTTCAACCAGACCAAGCAAGTGTATCTACACTGGGCACTCCCTTTCCCTGACCAAGAGCTGGTGGGAAATATGGAGCCCTGGATGGGGACATCTGTGGGGTGTCCTGGCAGTCCCTCAAAACAACCATGCAGAACCTCCACTACTGAGGCACTTTCTCTGCAAAGAGAGGAGGTCAAAACTCACCTGGGAGGAGCACTGAGCCAAGCAGGCAGATTATGTGTCTTAGCAGGTATAAGCAGAGACACTGCCAAATAACCAGGCAGACTTTAAGCCCTAGGATAATTAAGAGTCCTGTACTGTAGAAATACCACAACTTGCAGATTTCTTGTAATTTTTTCTTCCCTGGCAACACTCAGATACAAACTTTTCACAGCAGAGAAAAACAACACGTGAACAGCCTTCTTTTATTCACACTCTTGATCTTTAAAAGCAAAAAAAAAAAAAAAAATCTAATTACTCTCCTTCACCAAAGATTGAATGAGAGAGATCTCCAGTACAAAGTGTTTCTCCCAATCCCTGGTATCCGTGAGGCACTGTCCTGCCACCAGAGTATGAGGTTTAGCAGCTGTTTGCAAAGTTTCCCCCTAGACCATGGTTCATATTTCAAGAACCTCTCAGAGACCATGGGTCTGAGACATGGTCTTGAGTCTTGCCTAGTTAGCTTTTAAGTTTGACTTGCTATAAAGAAGGGTGACAGAAAAGATGGATCAAACAGATGACCTTGACAAAGGAGGTGCCTGCACCTTGGTTTATTTCAAATCCTTGAAAGCCTGTTATTGAATGGAAAAAAACTGACTAAAACCCCCCAAGAAACCCCAGTAATAAAAAGCAGCTAATGTCTCCAATTTTTCTGGCCAAAAATTACGGCACTGGAAGGCAGGCTTTTTAATGGCTATCATTCCTCCTGTGTTATTTGAAGATCCCCTTGTAAACGGGAATCCTGGGTCTGTTTTGCCATCTGTTCCCTCCACTCCTGCCTAGGAATCCTGAAAGGGTATTTATTGTATATGCAGGTTCAGTGAGGCCCACTTACTATAAACAAATACTGCATGAAATATGGTGGGGCCAGCTTTTTCTACAGTGCCTGTATTTATGAGGAAACAGTATAAAAACAAATATGTAATCTGGAAATAAACCTGTTAAATGAATAAAAAGTCCTATGGAGCAAAACATAATGATTAGCAGAGCCATTCAGGGAAAGACCCTGTTAAGGGAACACATCTGCTGTCATCCACTTTGCTTTTCCCCCCTGATAAAAATCCATTTAGAAGCAGCCATCAGAAAATCATGGGGGAAGGGATGGCAAGAAGGAGGAGATGATCCAACCTAAAAGCTACAAAACCGACCATGGCACTTTTGCTGGTTCTTGAAATGCCTCTTGAGTCCTGCACCCTGCTGTCCACCAAATATAATCTATGTTATTTACAGCATGTACTTGGTACAGATTACAGTCACTTGACTGAAGGGGGAGAAAAAGGGAACAAGAAGTAATAATAAAATGGAAAAAAAAAAGAGCAGGAAAGCAATTGAAGGCCAGCATGGTATGCTGAACAAAGATTCAAATAAGGAACTTGCAGTGCAAGATGTCTGTGCACACATGCATAGAAAATCATATTTTGCTTTTGACCAATTGCAGAGTGAAAACAAAAACAGGTTTTTGTGCAAAAGAGCAGCACAAAATAAACCTGCTATGGAAGTGTAACTCAATCATGACCTCTGATTGCCAGCTTCTCCTGCGTGCAGCATCGCTGACTCAGATGCAGGAAGTGCTATTCTAGCTACCTGTTCCTACTCACTCTGTATTTACAGACCTCAAGTAAAATCACAACCTGCTCCGCACCCACTTCACCCCACCCACAGAGCCAAAGCCAGCTACAGATGGGCAAGGAGTTTGCACTTGTTGTCACACTCTCTCCCCACGGTTTACATTTGCTCCTAGTTGTTCTGGGTATTTCCCACCTCAGTTTCTGCTTTCCACTGTGGGTTGCCTGAGCCTCCCCACAGAACCAGTTATGAATACTCCAGTCTCTACCGATAACGCAAACAAAGCAGGTAGGAGCTGATGCAACTCTGGAAAGTGCTGTACCAAACACTGATGCAACCCCCGGAGAGCTGCAATTACTCCCCCAGAGTATGTGGGATGAGGATGCCCTGCTTGCTCTCGTCTTGACTCTTGCTTTTGCCTTTGCCTTCCAGCACAAAACCTGACGTCACTCTGTAACTCACATCTTCCCGGACTGCGGCTTGGAAGAGCTCTGCTTGTGCCCTCTCGCCAGCTGTTCCCAGGTGAAAGCCTTACAGACAATGTGCTTTTCCTTCGTCACGCACGTGACTTCACGGCCAAACTGAAGTGCATTGCCTTGCTCCTGTTTTTAGCATCAGCATCGTTTTGCCTCTCTCCCATCAATCAAAGTAAAGCAATAAAACCTTCACCCTCGTGGCAAAGAAGACAACGCCCAAGCATTGACTGGAGAGACGAGTAGCAGATGATGGGCCTGTGGCTTCCCTTCCCTATCCAAAGCATGGAATAAGGTGTCACGTAGCATAATCTGAGTGCTAATTGGCAAAACAGGCATAATAATTTGCTTGAACATGCACTATGATGCTGATGTATTGTTTGCAAATTATTAACCAGCATTGACTTGCTGTCTTCAGTGTATGCGAGCTATGCCTAAAAGCTTAATGCATTTATATCACTACTGTTACTACTACTGCTCACTGACACACTTTAGTATTTTTATTGCTTTTTCATAGCTGACATGATTCTGATGGTATGTAATTAAATATTTTACGAAGATAGGGTCTGATCCGACAACCTTTATGCACATGAATAACCTCATTATATTCAGTGCCTCTACTCGTGTACCCAAAGCAGTCAAAGCTGGGTTCCTACTGCTACAAAATGATTTTTTTTTTTCCCCTTCTGTATTCCTCTTCTAGGATTTTGATGGAATTAATGATGGGGAAAAAAAATACCCTTAAAATTCCTTCTCATTTATTTTGTGCATTGAAACCTTCACCTAGGATTTAAAGAAACTACAACAACACTGTTGTGGCAGTTATGCTTGGCCAGGGATGGAAAGAAGTAAGAGTTTATGATTTGTCAGAGACTGAAAGACATATTGCATTTTTGCCAGCCTATATCTCAGTGTGGTTTCTTGAGACTGATTAAGAGTTAGAAGAAGGGTTTTTCAAGTATTCATGACTTGCTATAAAATGTGGTGTGTTTCAGGCATAAAGGGGATTGCCCAAATGATTTTTTCTTTATATTACCTGCAAAACATGTTCCAGTCACATGTTTCCTTCAAACTGATATACATGTAAAATGTTAATGCACCAGTATCTTACAGACTGGGAATGACCTGTTCCCCACTGACATATTTACATGTTCACAGGGACGTTTTGCTTGGCTCCAGCAAGAAGCAAATCTGACCCAAAGCTGGACTGGGAGCTGAAGACCTTACTTCATCATAAAACCAGTTTTTCAAGTTTGGATTCAGATCCTCAGCCTACAGGCAGACTTGTCCCAGCTGCATTGTCATCCTGGCACCTGGTGCAACACATTGCTACTCATCCAGAATAGCAAAAACAGTCAGGCAGTAGGAAAAAGGCACCAGTGGATCTTGGGATTTGAAGGCTTGGATTCATTTAAGAGAGACATAAATAAAATATTACAGCCATAACCAAAGCACAGGCAAAAAGAGAAGGCATCTGGGCCACTGTGAATCCCAGGTAAAACAAAACCCTTAACAAAACTCGGCACTTTGCAATGCCTCTGCAGCTCAATGAAGGTATTTTTCTGGTTTTCCTAGAGCAGGGAATGCAGGAAGGCTCTGAACTCAGCCAGCAAGACTCTCTAGTCATTTTATGCACACACCCTTACTTTACTACTTCATGGACCCCTGAAAAATCCTCACTCCCATCTTTGGACAAAAATGAAACCAAGCACAAGTTTCTGAAAACAAACAGCCCCTTTAAATTAAAGTATACAAAATTATTAGCCTTGTATGAGAGCCAATATGTTTCATAGTTACTCCTAATCTGTGACAAGGAGGGCTTAAGTCCAACCATAGCCTAGCCCAGGCAGGAGAATGACAACCAACCTGGCTTTTGGGGAGCTCTGCCGGATGAGCAACTTTGGGCATCACTGAATGCAAGCCATGACAGGAGGTGAAACCTTTTTGGCACACAAACTGCAGGAGAGCTTCGGTGTCTGGGCAGGAGTACAAAGACCTTTACCACTCCTGTTCCCACAGCAGGGGTCACACTGCAGGTGAATCCCATCACCAGTCCAACCTAAAGTTAAACTCCAGCCATAGCAATGATCACAAATGAGTTTTGAGACTCAAACTGAAAGGAAAATAACAAAAAGTCACTTGTAAATGATCTGATGCAGCAATCTAAGCCTGCCAGCTGTACAGTAAGGGAGCATTACCCTGCCCATCAGTTAAGTCCAGAAAGGGGATGTTCCTTTTGAAATTTATCATCTTAGAACAGGTGGGCTCTCTTCCTCCACCATCAACTGTTTTTCCAGGATCTGTTTAGAAAAATGGAGTTTACCACTCCCCTTCCAGCTTGTCCATCTCTATATTTTAGTTGGTTTGGGAAAACAAGGCTGTCAGACCTGCACCTCGTCTTCTTCCCTCCCTTCTGGATAGAGTGCAAGTTTGGGTTTCAAGTCTGCTTCCCTTGGACTGACATGCTCTGCCAAGCTGCCATCAGGGACAAAATTAAGAGCACTGAAATGGCAGGAGAAAGTGGATCCCACATGACATGTGGGGGAAAGGCAACACAAACCAAGGCCTCTGGAAAACAGACTCTTTCCTGTCTTTCCAGCTACGTGCACATTTATGAGGTTTGAGTGAAATTCAGCTGAAGCATGCAGGCCAACGACTGCTTGTCCAAAATTAACTCAGTTGTTGGACTTTTGTCCATTTAAAAGTCACCTGATCACTCTCTGCATTGCCTAGGTTAAGCCCTGTCAGCATCTGAAATTTTTCAAGTAGCATTAACTCTTCTGATGGCACAGCAATGTTGAGTGAACTTTTCAAAAAAACTTTTTAAAGCATGATAAAAACACACAGATCAAGACACTCCAGTGACCCCAGCACATGGATGCGTTCCAGACCTTTGACTGGTCAGGAATGGCACTTAATGGAAGCGGAAGTGGGGAGTTAATGAGACACAAGGTTTACTTGCCCATGTGCACCTATGAACATGAACATACGGATTTCTTTTTTATTTTCTCTCTTGACCCCAGAGAAGGGGCATCAGACTTGAAAGTTGCCACCTGGTTTTTGTGATTGTTTCTCCATTTAGGTATTAAACAACATCCAAACACATGTGCATGTATTTTTCTGTTGCAAATAGGCAGCACAGACAGTTGCAAAGCAGGGAGATGGGTGTGTGAAAGAGGATTTCTAGTGACCCAGGGGAAAAGAAATAAAGGGATGAGTCTGGACCTGCCAAACAGCTGGTTAAACTTCAGAGCTCAGTTTAAGACTGTTCTGAGGCTTATGTACCCACAGCAGAAAAAGCACTTTCTCCTCTGCCTGCCTTTGTTTTTGCACAGTTCCCCCAACACCACAGGCCGCAAGCTGCTCCACGCAGCAAGATCAAGACTTGTCTCCTCAGGTGACTGAAAAAACAGCATGTTTATAAACACTGGCTTTGGAGAGAGGTACAGGGGCCTGGTCAGATGAGTGCTCAAATGCTTTTAATTTGTTACCACTCCTTGTTTTTCAGCTGTTGCTGGCTACTCCCATCCCCCTGGGCCTAAACACACTGCTAACCCATTGCAGTGCAACCTGTGGTGGGGTTGTAGAGCCCATCTCGGCACGGCACCAATCCACCGCTGCCTTCACCTTGGCTGGGATCCTGAGAAGAGGCTGCAATACCTATTAATCATAAACCCTATTGATTAAATCCATCTAGCTATTTCACTCAGCTACACGCAGGGCCGTGGGCTGTCCTGCAAGTGGCTCTGTTCTGTGGTCCAGCTGCCTGGCCATGCACATGAAGCCAAGGAAAGAACTGCATCTTCATCTCTGTTTAATTTGCTGCTGGTCGTGGGATTTCCACCTGCATGTCGCCATGGTCTGACCGTGCCAAGTGTGAGATTTTTCAGGATGACAGAAGAAGCTGAAAACTTGCACCAAGCCCTGAACAAGCTTGTTAAAACCTTCACTGAACATAGGCAGGGGTGAGTAAGGGAGGACAGACCCTATTCTTGCGCTGCAGATGCCCTGCTTCACACCCTGGGAAAGGGTGTGTCAGGATCTCAAGCACAAGTCCAGAGCTGTTTAGAAAATGAAAACCAAAGCTCCCTTGAACATCTTTGTTTCTATTCTTAACCACAATTTCATTTGCATTGATGTTTCCTGACCAATTCTCTCCTCAAAATAATTGATGGGGAAAAGATCAAGAGATGTAATTAAAAGAGAAACAAACAGAAAACAAAGGGAAGAGGGTAAATGGGCATGTGACTTCGGGTCAGGGAAGGAAGAGGAGCAGGTGGTGGAACTGATGAGGGAGATTTAATGAACTGCAATTGACTTCAAATAACAAAGGAGGAGGAACCTAATCCTAGCGTTGGATCTGTACACATATGGACTTATCATAACAAATGGTAATCAATCCATCAGCCTTAAATTAAAGATAAGGTGGGCAGGAAGGAAGGGATGGAATTTATTCTCTCCTTCCCATCCCTCCCCCCACCAAACTAAATATGTTTGCATGTGTCCATGCCTTTGCTGTCAGAATTAACATCTGATATCTCTTCATTCTCAACCAAAGCAGTCACTTTCCCATGCTTCACTATGCTACTGCCAGCAGGCCCCTTTAGAAGCTTCCCCAGGAATTCAGGATCCTGGTTACCCTGATTCTGCAGTGTATTTCACTTGACACTGATCTAGGCTCAGCAGCCTCAGAAATAGGCTTGTAGGACTTTGCATGTAAATGCTCACTGAGCTTTAATCAAATGCACATCACAGAGAGTCCTGTGTGACAGAAAGCAGAACCACCAGTCCTCAGAGCTGCCAAGAAGAGCCTCATCTGCAATACAAGAATTTTTCCTCTTTTGTATCATTTTGGCCCTCACTTTCTTATTCTAGAACAAGCTGCAGAAATATTCTGGGGTTTATATGTTATCTCCTTGTTTCAAGCTGAAGGCAAGTTCACTAGGTTTTCTAAATATATATATACAGGTTTTGTGAATCCTCATTAAGTTTTCTAGGATAAAGTTTCTATTTTAAGGTCTGGATCATCCAAAGAGATCTGCACAGTTGGACACCCCTTTCCCACATATTCAGGAAAGCATGTCTGTGCACATGGTTTTCTTTGCAGGATTTGCTCTGCATTTGGCCTTGCAGGAAGTTTCTCCCAAATAAAACGCTTCTAGCCTGGTGTCTCCATGGTCAGCAATTAGTATGTATTTCTCCTTGAGCCATAACCAGCAAATGCACAAGCAATTCATGAAGATCTCCATTGATACATGTTTAAAAGAGTGAGAGTTTGTTATTTACAGGGTAATATCAGGAGCTAGGAAATATAGTTTTCTGTTCTTGCCATAACCTTACTATGTAATTTCTCAGCATGTTTCATACTTCAGTATATTCCAGTTATTCCAGAAGGACACTGACAGTTGAGCTGAGAGGTGGCAGAGAGGAGGTGCTCAGACATCCAGAGTGGGACCTATATGGAGCTAGCATGCGACAAGGGCTGGGTGCCCAGGAGAGTTTGGAGCTGGCAGAGGGAATGTGTGGAGCACTTCGTTTCCAGAGAGATTTCCACCACAGATACTATTTGAACAAAGCATTTGTCAATTCAAATAATTCAATCAGATGTCCCAAGGAAAGGACAGGGCAGGCACAGATGGACAAGGACACAATGTTGAGCCCTGAGACATCAAATTAGGAAAGGGGGAAAGAGGTGAGAAAACAGAAATTTGTGAAATAGTCACCAAAGCTAAATTCTTCTCCCTGTTTACTGCTCTGCAAGAGGAGCAGGAAGGACATGACTCAAGCACCACTCTAACTGTAATCTTTCCCATTTCCCTGCTGGCTCAGGTCCTCTTAACCTGTGCATCAATGCCTGATGTTCCAGCTTCATAGCAGCTGGGAAGTCCCCACCAGAAGCACCACTGGGGTTGCCCAAGCAGAGAGGAGAGTCCCTCATCCATGGCAGGCCAGCAAGCACTCAGCCCTCTCAGTGGGACCTTCTAGCCTGAGCAGATCCCCCATGCTGAGCTATCAGCACACCTGGCCAACAGGAGAGGGACTTGGCCCGTTGGGTAGGAGTTGCGGGAATTTGGGATACTGCAGGCATACACCAAGGGAGAACAAACACTCAGCAAGTGCTAAACCACAACACTGTTGTATCTGGATGATCTAGCTTTTGCAGAGTCATCGGTCACTGCTTTTGTTGTCTCACACTTGGGGACAGGGAATACCAGTGACAGAGAGCACCTGCTGTCTTCACAGAATCACAGAATAAGCTGAGTTGGAAGGATCATCAAGCTGATATCAAGCTGATCTCCCGGCCCTACACAGCACCATCTCCAGGAATTACACCATGTGCCCAAGAATATTGTCCAAATGCTTCTTTAACTCTATCAGGCATCTTGTCTTTATGTCAGGAACAACCTGAGCATGTCGCTGCCAAGCAGCAGGATCATCTGCCATCTTGTTTTTGTTTTAGCAGTCACACGAGACTGAGTTGAACACCTTTTATGTGTAAACAACCTTCTAGTTTATGTACTTCTGTTGCTAATATTGTTGCTGTTGCTGTGTGTTTCTTATTCCACTGCCGTTTGCTTGCAGTAAATTGTTACCTTAAACCATAGTCTGCCTTTGTCCCTCTCTCACCAGAGGAAAGCAGAAGGAAGAGGGAGTGACTTATTTGGGGTTTAATTCCCAGATGTTTTTTTTAAACCACCACCCATGTTCTAAATGACACTGCACCTGAAGCATGGATTTGCACTGCATGGGTGTGTTTGCTGGGTGCCCAGGAGAGTCATATACCACGTGGGCTGACGGAGAGCTGATATGGCACACCCCACAACCCCCTCCAGCAGAGCATGACGAGGGCTGCCTGCCCCATGCTGCAGCCTGCCACGTTCCCATCTCTTTTTGCTTCAGCCAAAGGGGACAGATCCCCTCAGCCCACTGAAATGTGACCATGGAGCATCCCAAGAAGTATCATGTATCACCACCACCTCTCAAGAAGACAGATATTTTCCAATGAGAGCACAGCACAGCATCACTCCCCTGCTCCCACAGGAACAAAACATCAAGGCTCCTGGAGGAGCCATCAGACACATCTCCCCATGCACACATTAGTAAGTCACCACCTCACCACCCTTGCTTTCTTCTGTTGGCAACCACAATTTTTCTCAGACTTTTTGCTAAAGGGCTTCTTCTCTTACTTATTGTTCAATGGGAGCCTGAAGCAAAGTGTGTCAATGGCAAAGGAGGAGGGAGGAGGTCGAAGTGAAGCTTGGTGGTGCACAATTCCCCTCCCAGTCTGGCAGTTTGGGGATCTCTCTCATCTTCTTTACACCTACGAAAACCTGGCTGCTCGCCACAGCATAATATAGCAATGGGGGAAAGAGAGGAAGAAGGCTTAACTTTTATTTATTTTAGTGCGATCATTAGGATTATGTCAGGGGGAAAAAGCATTAATACATAATCTTTTCCCTGTGCTATACAACACTGGCTGCTTTTAATTTAGAATTAAATTGAAACACTCACTAAGAACAGCTTTGAACAGCAGCCAAGGCCTTCTCTTGAATTGTGTGAGCAGCTGGGTAGCCTTTTCCACTCTCCTTTTTTGGTCCATGGTGCCCTTTTTTGAGACTTGTGCTGAGGGTTGGTCACTGAAGATATTTCACACCCTTCCTCAAGTGCCAAGGGTCCCCCTGGCTTGGAGCTGGCACAGCAGCCACAAGCAGAAGGGGAGGCCCAAAGCATGCAAGTGAAGCACCCAGGAGACTGAACTTCAGCAAATAAAGCTGCATTGCTAGAAGTATTGCACAAATTAAAGCAAGGGACATATCAAAAAGCACACCGAAAAGCACATTTTTTTTAAAATGGTAACTAGCAGTGACTTATGTTTTTTTCTCAACTGCACACATTGTTCTGTATGCTTTGTCGCACACGATGGGGCAAGCTCACACAAGGAGGTTTGGAGGTATAAACAGGACAGACAAGGCTGGGTGGGGTAAACCCAAATTTAGTTAAGTGAACTGGTCATCCTGTTTTGTTCATACAATAAGCCTGCTCCAGAAGGTTCTCACCAAGCTGATGAGAAGCGTGCCCTGGTTCATTCCGTGTTCATTTTAATCCATATAAATACTAGGTTTTGTCAGGCTAAAGAATCCAGTGCAGACTCAAGCGCTTTCCTTAATTATTGGTATTCACAGAAAGAAAGAATAAGTTTAAAGGGGGGGGGGGAAAGAGATTGCCATCCTTTCAGTGTTGCTGTGAAGGGAGCTCTGCTTATCACAACAGGTGCAAAGGCCACTTACAAAAACAGAAGCAGTTTGATATTGAAAGGCTAAGAAATTACTTATTCTCTTTGTCAGCTGCTCATACAAGCAGGGTAAAGGCTACTTGGAAGGAAAGAGAGAGGGTAAAAAGAAGGGTTAATGTTTGTAAAAGAAAGAAGGAGAGAAAGGAAGAAAGAAAAGAATATGAAGTACATGAGCCCACAGGTTCGCAGGAGACTCTGGAAGATATCTTGACCTTAAAAAATATAGATTAAAAAAAAAAAAGCAGAAACAAAACTACATTCCCTGACAGAGCAAGAATGAGCAGCACCAGCAGGCTGGGACCAGGGGAAATTTTAACAGTCTACCACTCCAGCTGAATGGTGAGGGGAACAATGCCAGCTGAAAGCACAGCATTCCTGCCCTTGTGCCCCCGCAGAAAGGGGCTGTACAGGTCTTTCTGATGGCTCTCTCTAATTACACGTTCTTGTGTATGGCAATTCATGGCCAGTTCTGAGAATGTCCTCATTCCTTTTCAGAAGGGTGATTTGTATACCACACCTAGAGAGTCAACATTTCGGGGAAAAAAGTTATGTTAAAAAAAAGGAAATCAAGATCCTCTGATGAGGAGCCCACAGTTTTCACGGTTACTGTTATCCCTCGGATTCTTAAGTGGGTTTTATTTCTTTCACCCTTTCCCTTTCAAAACAAGGCATCGGATGCAAAGGAAACTAGAATTTCATTTTATAACACCCCTCCATTAATCCCTAGATCTCTCCCAAGTATTGCATCAATTTCATCCTCTCTTCCTGGAGCTCACAGAGGTTGTTTAACACCTGGTGCATCTTATTTTCCAAGAATGATGGTTGTGTTTATTCTAACCCGGCCTGGGATGATGTGCAAACCAGACATGACTGTTAGATGCTGAGTGTTCCCAGAACCAGATGGTCAAATCTTCCCCTTTTAAGACAGCTGACTCAAAACCATGAAAGAAAACACCAAAAATGAAAACAATCATCAACGACAACATCAAAAAACACCCTGTGGTGGATATAAAATATTTCAATGTTGGCACTGTGAGACAGAAAGAAACTCAGAGGAAAGAGAGTGCTTGATTTCCAAACCCTTGAAGTTAAGCGTGCTAAGGAGGGAACTCACTCATCTGGAAGTTTCCACCAGTGGAAGGTAACTGGAGGAATTCCCTAGCTTAAATATGACAGATGTTCATACCTCTGCTACCCAGAAGCAGTAAAAAACCCCTGTAGCTATTCTGACTGCCCTGCTAAATGAATGGCGAGTTAAGAGTACTAATAAAGCACAGTGATGCGAGCTGCCACTGCCTGCACCTGCAGGTTCTCTGGTAGCCACTTCTGGCTTCACAATTTACAGCCAAATGCAAAGCACTTCATTTTAGCACCATGAATAGTCTCTTGCCCTCCTCATGGTTCTCCTCTCCTTCCTAGGCCTCTTCCATTCAGAGCTAGTCCTGATTTAACTGGGCTGCTTTGCTCTAAGCCACTAAGAGTGCATTGCTGGCACTCACTGCACCTTTTGACAACCAAACTTGCCTATGGCAGGTTTAAGGCAGTGCAGGGTTTCTGCTCGTAATGCTGCTCCAGCCTAACTCAGCTGAGAAATTCTACACTGAAGGTTAAATCAGTCCAACACCAGGTTTCAGGCAATCCTATTTATGTACAGCCGACAAGTTTGTTCTGGTTTAATAGAACCAGCTCCTCCCCTCCTTGACAGGGGAAAATAAAAAAAAATTTTAAAAAAAATCAACATACATTTTTACATTGCTGTAACTGAAATTAAAAATAATTTAAAGAAAACATCCATACCAGTTTATGGGCAGAAACAAGATGACATAAAACAGCTTGTGAAATTTCCACACAAAGGTGTAAATGTAGAGCACATAGAATCACAGAATGTTAAGGAATTGGAAGGGACCTTAAAGATCATCTAGTCCCAACCCCCTGCCATGGACAGGGACACCTCCCACTAGACCAGGATGCTTAAGGCCTTATCCAACCTGGCTTTGAACACTGCCAGCGTCGGGGCATCCACAAACTCTCTGGGCAACCTGTTCCTCTGGGCAACAGTAAAGAATTTCTTTCTAATCTCTAACATAAATTTCCCCTCTTTCAATTTGTACCCATTAGTCCTTGTCCTATCACTACACTTCCTAATGAAGAGTGCCTGTAGTTCCCTGTAGGTCCCTTCAGATATTGGAAGGTTGTTACGGGGTCTCCACAAAACCTTCTCTTCTCCAGACTGCACAGCCCCAATCTCAGCTTGTATTTTTAGGGCAGCTGCTGGCATGCAGCCTCTCATCCTCATAGACATGAGGTAGCTTTTCCTTCTTCCACTCTCTCACCTCTTTAGAGGAGAACAGACACAAAAACTGCGTAAGGACCCTGAAAAAACAATTTCTTGTTAACTATCATAAGAAATAGAGAGCCATGCAAAAATAAGAGATGCCTGTATGCTTTTCACGAACTACTTTTCCTTAACTTTACTACTAATATTCTGTGAGAAGCATATGATACTCACATGAAAAGACTTTGTGAACATTTCAGAAAGAAAGCCCATTTCAAACATTACAAGGAAAGGAGGGGCTTCAGCCTTTTTCAGAGTTTCTCATGCAATTTTCTACAGTTCTTAAAAATGGTTAAGTCACAGCTAAAGGATATGTGCTCTCTAAAATGATAGAATCATTTAGATTGGAAAAGACTTCTACAAACAAATCCAACTATTAACCCAGAACTGCCAAGTCCACCATTAAACCATGTCCTTAAGAATCACATCAACCTGTCTTAAATTTCTCCAGGGATGATGACTCTACTACATCTCTGGGCAGCCTGTTCTTCCACTCCTGTGTCTGTACTGTTGCAAACTTAATCTAAACATAGGACTAGATTTAACAGAAAATATCACTTACAAGGCTGTTTATACTTGAGCTAAAATCAGGTTTCAAACTAAGTTAAACTGAAAATATTAAATGCAAAGCCAAGGTCTCAGTGCCTTATGGCACTAGGTTGTAGGGGACTTTCCAGTCATGTCAAAGAGTTTTGCATAAGGCTGTTAAGACTCACTGCTGCTCACAGTTGTAGGGCACTACAGGTAGAAAACCTGAGTCCTGCACCTCCTCCTGCAAATAAGCATTCACAGATGGTCACAGCAGAAATAATTTCATACCTTTGTGAAGTATCTCAAGATCCATTGTCATTGAAAAACAAGTCCCCCAGTGCACGTCAGGTAAATAATGCAACACAAAAAGTTCAGTAGCTCACTCTGCTGAATATATGTAATGACTGCTCTGGGCTGGGGATGTTCTTGATGTTGGCGGATTCCCCTGGACAACAGGACTATAAGATTCTTGCCACCTCTAGACACTGACACAATGTAGATGTTTAATGCCATGTGCCTGGTACACACAGCACTCGTTCATCAATGTCCCATAGGCTGAAAAATATTTTCTGTGCTAATTCACAAGGATGGCTGTTAATCCACCATCCCTTACAAACCTCAGCAAAATCCACTTAGCTTTGAATCAGGCATACTTCAGAAAGTATTTGTCCTCTCTGCACTGGGATTGAGACAGACATACAAGGGAAGGGGTGACAGAAACACTGCAAGTCTAGCGGGGCTTGGGTTAAAGCTCAGAAATCCTGTAAGGATGTGAAAGGAGCCACAAGCCCTGCACTACAGAAAGTGACTGGTAATTAAAACCTGGATACAGCAAGTCATTTGAGTTTATTTAAATAGGTACTTAAAGATAAACGCAAAGCATTTTGCTCAAACATTTTGAGGAATATGATCCTTAAGGAAGATTAACAAGTCTTTAATAACACTTGTGTTATGAAATGTCATTATAATCAAGCAGTAAATCAATAGTACAGTAGCACATGCTGCAGATCACAAGGGCTGTGTTTTGTGGAACAAAAGAAAGGGCAACCTCCTCATCTTCTGTGACAGTGATACATGTTATATATACCTACACCTTTCAAACAGTGACATTTTTGGTACCTCTAGTCACCCATGAGGCCATCTGTCTACATGGGAATGGATAGCAATTTTTTGCTTCGAATTCTACAACCCTCCAAGCAGGTTAAATGCAGGACCCGTCTCTGCCAAAGGCTGCCTACACCAATGTGCTCTCTTGCTTCACATTACAACTCCTCTGGCCTCCTCCCCGTGCAGCAGCAGTGGTCAGACCTGGCTCAAGGCTGCTTGGAGTGCTCAGGGGGCAGATGAGTCACAGATGCTCCCCCAGCTCAGAGCTGCAAGGGACCAGCTGTGCCCATGTCAAAGAGCCAGCGAGAGGATGCCCAGCCAGGGCCAGGGGAGGGGGTTGAGGGCAGAAATACAGGAGCAGAGATTTAGCCTAAACTGGAGCTGTCAGAGCTACATCCTAGTGAGTGAGATAATACATGCATTTCCCCTGCCTGGCCCAGACTGAATGAGCACATCTGGGGCCCACATTTACTGCCGCTTTGGAGCACCTCAACCATTAACACTAAAAACACATCCTGGAGGACATCAGAGCTTGAGATGAAGGAGGTGAGAGGGGAAATAAGACACCTTGCCTCCCCCTTCACCTTGTTCATCCCTCCTCCCACATGGCTCCAAAACACTTTGCAACTCGAATGCTGTCAATCTCCGTATGGGAGAAATGTATTTATAGAAACCCCATTGCTGTAGCTCAACGCTTTTATGGGACCAGATGTCAGAGGACATGAAGTTGATAAAGTAAAGCACAGTCCAAGAAAAAGGGTCAAAATTATCTGCTGCCAGAAGTAAGAATTACTGCTTCTCCAGCTTCCATGAGCAGTGCCAGTTTACCCCAGTGAGAAGTGGGGTTGGCAAGCAGGTACAGATGTGAATAATTAGGCTGAGTAAGCTGTCTGACCAAGAAGACATCTGCCCTTTACAGGAGAGATTTTTCTAGAAAGGGTTAATGCCTTCTCCTTTGAATTACTGCGTGGCAGCTGCAGATGACATCAGATTTTCGGCCATACTGTTTTATATCAGCATACACGAAACATCCACAGAACACTAAGCACTCCTTAAGACTGTAATCCGAACAATGGTCAACATTATCACAATAAATAACATCATTATGAGATTTCTTGCTCTTATAGTTGTGTTTAAAAATAGGAGTATCTTCAAAATATCGGGGTATATGCAGATGGAGCAAAAGCATCAAGGCCTCAGGCACCTTTCTGGTAATCAACCCACAAGGAACACACAGATCTCAGGTACGCATGTGAAACTCACCTGCTTTCAACTAAAGCCAGCAGCTCAGGAAGATGCCAGGGTATGTAACCAAAGGATCCATACAGCTGTATTTTGGCACTATGCAGCAAAGCTGAGGAGAAGTAGGTTAATTAAAATTTGTGTGTCATTTCCATTTCCTCTGCATGTCTACAAGACTGTTTATTCTCACCATCTGAAAGAGATTCTCACCATCTGAAAGAGATATTAATTGCTGCTCTTGGTTTGTGAGAATAAACACTACAAGAGATCAAGTTCCCTAGTGAAGCCTTCTCAGTTTTGCTTTTAAACCCCAATGGACCATCTTGAAAGGGCTGCTTTTATCTGCACAGCAATTAGCTTAGGATGCAAGCCTAGGGTGAAGTCTATTAACAGTTGTCCACCAAAATTTGGTTGACAAAGACTACATCAGCATTTGCTGCCCATTTCTATTAGTCACAGCTCAACGTAGTAAGAAGATTTTGTCCATAGATTAGGTTTAGGCTATTTGCTTCAAATAATCTCCTTTCTTCATTGCTTGTGCCAACACTGTGGTAGCTGAAGTGATTAGGAGCAAGTTGGATCCCAAACCAAGATCTTGCACACAACCTGGAGAGACGCAGTATGGAGAGAATGCATATGTTAACTCATCAGTATTTCAACATAGATGGTGACGTGAGGCCTAACAAAGACTGTGCTGCTGCAAAGCTCATGGTACACCTTGAAGATTGCTTGTCTCCTGCCAGCACAACACCTTGTAGTAGTAGTAGAGAGCACAGAGTTTGGTGGCGATTTCTACCCTCATACCAGACATCACTGGGTGGTGCAGTCAGTGCCAGTCGAAAGCTTGCATAGTACCCACGCCTGGTTTGATGTCAGCATCACTTCCATTGTGTCTGTAGGTGTGTTTTTTAAGTCCTGGCTGCTTAGACTTGTAGAGCCTGACAGTATCTGCGATGTGAATGTTTCCCCTTTGCCAACATCACTTCTTTCCAGGCCTTCAAGGCAACTACAGCAAAAACCAGTAACGTGTTTCATCTGGACGAGCGATGTCAGTCCCTCAACCCCGGGAACATGAGGCCAACAAAACTGGACAAAATACAAAACAATACAGACCTGCCTACTGTCAGACCCCAATCCACCTTACAATGATGCTGACATTCATTGGAGTCTGGGTGGAAATGGTAAGGTTGGGGTATGGAATAATATACCCACAGATTTCACTGATCCTGGCAGAGGGCTGATCCGCAGCCCTGTGACGCACCACTGAAAACAATGCAATAGGAAAAATTTGTGTCCAAGGCAAAGTGAGATGCTGCAGAGTGAAATACAATTCTTATAGCTTTTAACCAGCCCAAGGAAGTACTATGTGTGTGCTAATGAATCATCTGACAGCAGGAGAGAAGCTATATGCAACAGCTCAAAAAAGTTAGGTTACACTATTCCCTGTATTTCACAGAGATTTAACAAGGAACACCCATGTTACAGAACAGGTTGCAGCAGGTGATGAAGGAGAATAGATAGCCCTTCAGCAACAGAATGAAGGTTAGACAAAGGAAATTGGACTACGCTGCTCATGCAGGAGAGTAAGGAAGCTCTGCAAGTGTGCGTCTTTGACGGATCTTTCAGCTCCTGAAAGAGTTTTGGCAGGGCTGTAGATCAGGCTTATATTATTTTAAAAAATGAAATATCACTACCAAATAGTTGGAAGAAGTGCATAGAAAACAAACAAAATATATTTTAAAAATTCAGCTGACACTTGCCTACAAATGTGAAAATTAAAAAGTTGGTTGTGCAGTACCTGTTAGCCACTTGAGTTACATGCGGTGTGGATGAAATGTATTTCAACTAAGTATGAAGAAAAGGAATTACTGTGGTCTACTTTCAGCCAAAAATTCTAGAAAAGTGACACAGACTATAAATAATGAATTTCTAAGAAGAGACAGTCTAAGAATACTTCTCAGTTAATGGTATTTCTTTTGTCTCTCAACCAGTTATTTGCCTGAACACTTTAGGTCTCAAGAGATCTACAATGATGCAAAAACCTACCTCTCTTGCAGCATCTGTTTACAAAACCTGTACCTGCTGCAGAGACATCATAACAAAACAAATTTGGCTTCAGTGCTAATTTGCTCACAGTAAGTATCACTTGAGACAAAAGCTAGCTAGACCTGGAGTAATAGATGGCAATCTCCATAAATGTATCCAAACTAAATCCTTCAGCAACACTGAAAGGCTGTGAAAACTAATGAGAAAACACACAGAAGTTAGAGTATAATCATTTGGGTGTTTCTGGGTGAGTCAAGGTATATTCCCATTCTTTGGGGTACCTAGACTACATTCATTTTATGCACAGCCCAAATGTTAGACTGCTGCTTTACAAGTCACCCCTATTTTCTTGCATATATTGCCTTTCTACTACTGCAAAAATATTAGGCTGACTTGATGGGGTGGGGAAACTGTACTTTATATCCACCTCTAACCCACAAGAAATGAACAAGATTTTTGCCACTGTCTTAAAGACAGTGGGAAGACGCTTTTACTGAGAAATAAAGAGATGTGTTATATTTGGGCACATGTAACTTTGTTACACCACCAGCGTAAATTGCTGCAACTCTCCTGGGTCTATTTCTAATACAAACACATAAGCCAGCAGTATCAAATGCAAATGACAATTAAAAAACCCTAATGAATCCTTAGGCTTTTGAGTAAAAGAGAGTACATCAGTGATTTGCTAATCAATGCATGGACCCCCTTGTGAAATGCTTGGGTGTCTCCGGAAACTCATCATGTATACTTGAATTTTCCCCAAAAACTTTTGGCTATATGACACATTAAGAATATGTAACATATTTATCCCTACACCTCACAACAGTGCAACTGCCATCATTGGCAGCACAGTAATCAGATACTAAATCCTATCCATCACTTTGGAAATGTCACTCTAATACCAGCACGACAGCTCCAATGCACAGCCTTCCCTGGAGATACTCTAGCCCTTGTACAAACAGATATTTCAAAAACTCACTTCTGAAAATTCAACTTCACCTCAAGGCTAGCTTGTGTTTATTATTGTCTTTAGAGTATCACAGATAGTCATGCTGTTTTCTTTTCTTTTTTTTTTTAACCATGACACCTTTGTCCCCTAGAAATTATCACATGCTCTGAATTATTCCAGTCCACAGAGAAGGTGGTGGTCACCTGGAACCAAAATAGACACACCATTTCCAGAGTCCCTTCCCCTAAAGCTCCTGATTGATGAGCACAGTTACTTACATGACTGCAAGGAATGCTGCAACAAAACATATTTTCCCCCTTGACCAGTGAAACATCTGGGCTTGCCCCCAGGTGTCTGTAGATGCCAGTCCTACACCTACATCAGAGTAATATTGTATGCATGGCAAAACTCCAACAAAGAGCACCAGGAGCAAGGTTAAATATCAGTCAGGGAGGTGCAACACCAAATAAAAGGTGAGATCCAGTGGGAGGGGAAAGATTACAGCAGTGCAGGATCCTGGGGTGCTCCTGTTACACACACATCCTGAGAGCTCCTCTGTGCTTTTGGTTTTAATTAGCATTTGTTAACATATGGAGATATTTACCCAGAAGGAAGGTCGGTGGAGCGGTTAGCAGAAACAGCCTCTCTCCCTTTCCCCCATCCCCTTCCCACTGGGGCACGGGGGCCAGCGCTCCAGCTGGTATAAATCTGTGGTACTCTGCTGATTTACACCAGCTGAGCATCTGGCATCAAGACATTTCCGATTGTTTATAAAAAGAAGAGCAATGTGGTGTGCTACTTATAAATCTCTCTCCCGAGCCAAGGCTGTGGTCCTCACCTATGTCCTGCTTGGCCGTTTTGCCCCATCCCACCACATGGACACGTCCAGGCCCACTCCTGGCCACTGTCAGCTGGAGAAAACAGGCACAGAATCCTATCTCGCATCAAATATGTACAAAATGGAGGTGGGGGAGAAGAGGTGAAAAATTCCTGCTCCTTCCCCCGGCCACTCAGGGAGGTTTAGTTAGCCAGTGTTTATAAATTGCACTGAAGGGGTCAAGTGCAGGAGTGATTGGTGTCAGCTTCTCAGCACCACGTTTAACAGTTGACCAAGGGTTACTTTTAATTTCTCTTAATAACTGAATAAATGGAACCTGGTGTCCAGCCTTTGGCTTGCAAGGACAAGGCTTGGCCCTGTGTTGCCATCCCCTATGGTGCAGGAGGCATCACCTGGTCCTAGACAGGTCCTGGAAAGAGGCAGCACAGCCAGCAGAGAACACCCACTTCCAGCTCAGCCCCACTGTACCCCACCTCACCCTGTGCTTGCTCAGCTTTCTGACCCCTTAACTTAAGGCAGGGGGATATCTTTCCCCCTGAACCTGGTGGGACTGGTGTGTGCAGGGGAAGGAGCATTTGGGCTTGCTCTCCCCAGTCCTCACCACCTTGCATGGCTCAAGCCTTGTTCCCACTGTAGCCATTTCAGTTTCATTCATACCTGCAGTTTTTGTTAGCATTTTCCCCAGGGACAAGTGGCAGGAAGGCAAGACATCCCCTTTGCTTTCTTTCAGATCACATTCATGCCTTCCCACCAGCGTTGTTCCCAATCTTTGCCTTGTTTTATTGAAGATAAAGTTATTCCCTTTATAGCAGCTAAGAAATGTTCTTCAAAATTGTCCAGCACTCACATCTTCAGGCTAATTGGGCTTCTAAACTGACTTGAATTCCTTTTCTTGTCCATCCTTTATAAGGAAAATATGAAATTTATACTATACATATTTTATTTATATTTAAAACTGCATTAGTTCCAATTATAGTTTCAGTGAGAAGGAAATTAAAATAAAATTTTATATAATAGAAATATTTTTGAATTGTGGAAATATTTTGCTGATCCTTCTGCATTCTTGTGACAAAAATTACTAAGCCAGGAGAACATAAGTTCTCCCATCTGGCAGCAATCACTGCCTCTGGTGACAGAAGAAGGGGAATCGTCTTAGGTGAGAGCAATGAAAGAACAACAATTTACTCAGCCACAGTGGAAATGGTCAGTCTGGATGGTGCCACAGCTGACCGTGGGGCCAGGAGATAGCCTCTGTCACTGTGGGTGGCAGATCTTGCCATGGGTAAATCTGGGAAAGAACAAGAACCTGCAGCCTGCAGCCATCCCAACTTCTCCAAGGCCACCAGAGCAACTTAGCGCAGCTCTCCTGTGGACAGAAAGACAAGGTATCACCTTCCCTCTGGATCCCATGATACTGGGGCAGCTACACACTGCCAAAGGTGTCATCACAATGCTGGCCACATCAGTCTTGCTTCCTTAGAGAGGCAGCAAGGTATTTGGCTTTAAAGCTCAAAAGGGTGCAGGCTCAGCCTTGTGTCTCCTGACGTCCTTGGGAGTTTTGCCTCTGGCTTTAAAAACCAGGCAGTCGGGGGAGTCACTGTGTGGTGCTTAAGCAGCCCCTCTGGAATCACAGCCCTAGACTGCAATTAGTGCTGATTTATTCTGGGTGACTACAGTTCAACACAGACCAGTGCTGGTCTGGCTGCCACAATTCATCCTTGAGATTTGCCAGTAAAGGCAGCAATTCTTTTGATCTTCCTAATAGAGAAAATTGGAGACCATACAATCAGCCTCTCTTTCTTCCTCACTGCCATTTGGATATGACTGCAAGTAGTCTGAGGGGAAGTTCGGCTTGGAGCAGACTGCTCCTCCAGTCCTGCTGCCCTCAAAAAGTCAGAGGATTTAAATGCTCCCAACTCCCCCCCTGGACATGTCAGACATCTGGGAAAAAGATCTTGAAATATGAGTATTGTCTGGGGCAGAAAGGATGGAGTGATAGAGGAACTTGTGGTATCGTTTGTTGTGTAAAGCAACTTGTTTTACATAGAGAGCACAGCTAGGTCTAGCAGGAATCAAGGCGTGACTGAAATTATTGTCTATGACCAAGCACACAGCAGGGTGAGCAGAGAGCCCAAATCTGTCCTTCCAGCTCCTTTCACTCAGAGCTGCTTGTTTGCTGCTCCTCCGGTGCAGATCAGAGGGGGCCACGGCTGGGCTGTACTGCACCAGCTCTGGACAAACACAGTAGCAAGTGCTCAGCAGGATACAAAGAACATTGTCTGCAGGAAAGGAGGGGTATCCAGGACATGTATCCTGTACAAAGGATCCACTGAGATGGTGGTCATTTATTCAGGCTCTCCATTGTCCTTATCCTTTGAGGTGTTTTCTGCGTGCCCTTAGGCACTCATTCAATCTGCAGACAAGATGTGACCTCATAACAATAGTTGCTATAATGACAACTCTTCTAGGCTGAGTCTGAGGGATCACAAGCCCCTTCTGAAGAGGGACAGGTGGAAAGAGAAGCCACCATCCCAAACAGGGGGTTAGGCAGCAAGGCTTGAACAGAAGCACAGCCACTGGAGCAGGGTGTGAGCTCCTGCAGCAAACTCACAGCAAATCAGTCCTGTCCTCCCGCCCCCCAATATGGTCGTGATTATTGAAAAGCAGGGGAATACCAGCCATGACATCTGTACAAACACACCACAGGAAACCAAATTGCAAAGACATCAGCAATCAAGACCAGACTCTTGGTTTGTTTGTTCAGGTATCAATATATACTAAAGACAGCCCTGATCACGGCTGTAATTGGCACAGCAGCGAAGGCTCCCAGGGCAGTGGGGAAGGTGAATAGGCCAAGTTGGGCAAAGAGGTCCCTGGTCCCTCTGGGATCCCCTACTGTTTCAAGAAAAACTTGTGAAGTGTTGTGGAGCTGGGCATAACTAAATTAGTCTGGGGAAGAGAAGTGTCACACAAGCATGTCCTGGTCAGTATCATTCACTGGCATTTTCACTTGACATTCATCTTGAAGTTCAAGCCAGGAAGCTGCCAGAGAAACCATTCAGCTACAAGCTCTTCTCTCTCATCCTGAAAACATCAAACCAAATCATCACTCACAACCAGAACTGTGCCAGCTGTTCCTTGTGAGTCGTGAAAAATATAAGGCACACTTTTCCCACCAACAATGATAAAAGGTTGGTTTGTTTGTCCATTTGTCTCAATGTTTAAACATTTATCCTATAGGGGATTTCTTCTTTGGAGGTTAAAATAATGAAGGAGACCTGAATTTTTTGAACAGTTCACTTAATGCAGATCAAATGCTCTATTCTTGAATCTTGGATGCCAGTTAAACATCATACTTACTATAAGACACTCATTTATAATGCAAACATTAGCATCTAGGACACATTTACTCAGAAAAAACAAGCCCATGCAAACTACAAGTATCTCAACTTCAAAAAATCCAGGAGAGTCTCTTTTAAATACCTCCAGGAGGAGACTTCCTTTAATGCTCTGAGTCCCTCAAGTCATTCACAAATTAGCAAGCACATAGTATGAGTAAACTGAGTAGCTTAAGAGGTGCATGTGGTTTCATTCTCATGGGGGTGGGGGGGAAGTAGCCTGACTTTCTGCATTAGAAGACTATGCAAAAAAACCCCCAACCCAAACAACAAGGCTACAGCACACTTTCCTTCAGGGGTCTTCCTCTATCCGAGACATCCTAAAAATAAGGGGAAATTCTGTTTTTTCTTCTTTCATCCACACAGAAAAAAATCCATCTCTTCTGCATATTGTATGTCTCTATTATGCATCAAGCATCAGCACATACAGGCATGAAATACGTGATGAGATTAATAATAACAATACACATTTTTTGCTAGAAATGCATTCTTTTGCATCAAGACCTCAAGCAAGTTAATCACTTCAGCAAATATTTATGAACATCCTGGAAACAATGGGACTTGGGTGTTTCGCCTCGCTGGGCCCTCAGGATGTAAATATGAACTTTTATTTATCAGCTCCCCAAATCAAGAAAATGGTGAGCAAATGCAGAATTCACCAGATTTCATCAGATTCCACTACGCTGGAAACACTGAGGGACACTCATTGAAACCAGCAACAGGTTAAAACAGAGAAGAAAAACTTGGTTTTTTACACAGCAGGTAATGAATTTCTGGAATATGTCCCTGCCTTGTCTTCTTTCCTGTCTCTCACGGGATAGAAGCCATGCTGCTTATCTGTTAATCTTGCCCAAATTTTAGCTATCATCATCCCCTAAAGTAGGGAGACTTGCACAGCCAAGGAAGGAAATCTACCTTCTGCAGAGAGAAATGTGGAAAGCTGAGTCACTTCAAGAACTAAAACAATAGTGAAAAATAGATACAATAATATTTCTCTCCTGTTTTGGATGCAGGGGAAAGGACCTAAAAATAACAACAACAACAAACCCTAAAACCAGTTTGCTCTAGTTATGATAATCCAGGCATAACATTTATATGAGAACATAAAATACAGCACACAGCTGTAAGTAAAACAATATGTGTGTTCCTAAAGAATGGGAAAATAGCTTGCCAATAAGGATATATTTTGAGCAAATGAAAGATGACCTGGAATTGACTCTAGACTAACAACTTGATTACTTATAAAAATAGGAGGTAGGGGAAGACAAAAAAGTAGAGGAAGCAGCGGTTGGGAAGAGCTTATGTTATGCGGTATTTGATGTATTTACTTTGAAAATTTCCTTTTGATGAATAATAAAAACAATGCTGTAACAGCCATCCTGATGCCAAAAAATAAGATTGGCTAGGGATTTTACAGCTAATGTGGCTCTACTCATCCAGATTCTTCACGTCAGAGGGCCACGTTTAAGTTCAGATGGTGAAACTGAAGCAAAAGAGATTGAATAAAGAATGACTCTGGAGGTGAAGGGAGAGAAGAGCATGTGGCACAGCTCCTTGAGAAAGAGTTTACTGGCTCTCCAGCCCACAAATTGTTTCCATGCTGGTGTGCACAGCAACATACTAGTGTGACTTGGAAGAAACCCAACACACTTCCCAGCTAATGCATTTCTTTCTTTCAATATCCAAGGTGAGCTCAGTGTTCATAAAAGCAGAAGATTGCCAGGCTTGTTGGCTGAAGCAATCCACCACCAACCCGTGAGGCATTTACCCTCCAGGCTCTAGGTCCTGGCAGAGCTGCCAGGTATGTGGAAGGGGAAGGGGGGGGACAGTGCAACCCCTTGCCAGGTTATTGCTGGGAAAGCTTGTTCTGTATGCTTGCAAATGTGGGAGGAGTGTTGTGATGCAGGGCCCCGGAAGAAGCCATAGGTGAACGGTAGCGCATTCCTCTACCCAAGTGATTAATTGCAAGACTCCCTCTACCTTGTTTGAGCTCCTCAGCCCTCATCCCTAAGAGACTTCAGGGCTAAGGAGGTCCCCGTGACTCCCCGGATTGTCTTTCTGCTGGTGGAAAATGCAGTGGTAATTTCTGGAACAGAACTGGTATAAAGAAAGAGAAAGAAATAGAATCAATGCATTTTACACTAGTTTTGAGTTTCTTTTGAGTTAAAAAATAAACTTTTGTGGGCTTCTTTCAACCTGTACTTGCACATTGTGATTTCACCTCTGTGAAATAAACACCACTCTTATTCTTGTCCTTCTTGTCCTTTCCAATTATGTGTGACCTCTTCCCTTTGCTGGTTCTCTCCACTTCTGGGTCTTTGCCCATCTCCCTCTCTCTCTCTCTCTCCATCCTTCTGGGACATTTCCTAAACTTTAAATATCAGCCTAAAAGTCTTCCTCTACAGTTGCTGAAGAGTACAGTATTGAGGTCAATTGCAATGTACTTCTGCCTTGCTCAAAAACTGAGGTACTTCCTTGAAAAATACTGCAGACAAGTGGTTTCATAGCAATGAGGGAGAAAACTTCAGGCCTTGTCCTGATTTCCAGCTAATCCAAGCTTACATGAAAGCTCTCTGTGATGCATAAATAAATATTTACTATATGAATTTAAGCAACATTTCCTGCTTTGCAAAAAACAAAGTTAGCGTTTGAGCTGGGCTTTCTGTCAAGTGGGTTTCTGATATACAGTGCTTGTTATGGCATCCTGACAGGTTTCTTCTTCACTTTCTCAGCAGGACTTGTTCACAGGAAACAGAAAGACCAAGACTTATATATTTAAAGCAGCATTTTGTTGCTTTACATGGGTAATTCAACAAAGGTCAAGCAGTGAGTAGCTAAGAATGGAGGAGCAAATATAGAGGCAACACGAAGAAGTGAACTCGATTAATTTTTCCCTTGGAAATACTAGGAGAGCATTGCTTTCCTCAGAGAACATGAGTTTGTTAACAGAGATGTTGCCATCATTACTGGGATGACTAAAATGTGGAGTGCAACTACTTCATCTTTTATACAGCTCTGTGTCCACAGAGGGGAAAGCTTTTAGAAAGCAGTAAGCCAGCAGAAAGTCATAGTTATTAATCTGAGGTATTTTATCTCTTTTCTCTGGCTATAACTATTAGGCATGCATGTGAGTCTTCAAAAAAAAAGCCTTTCTTATGTCCTCTTCTTATGCACCACTCCTTTGTTCTTTTATTGGTTTAAGCTGTCAAGAAGCTTTTATTGGTTTACCAGGTCAAGAAAATCATTCCCATTTTTACTACAAGTCTCTAAAAAGAATAAGTCATACATATGTTAGGAGTAAGAACAAGAAGTAATTATTTGCCAAGGTCTGTCTTTCCTAGCAAAGAAAAAGCAGCCATCAGTTGTGTATATTTTTTTAATAAAGTGGGTATCATCATGTGCACTGAGGAGAGAAAGGCCTCATCATAAAGAAGACAAATGGGAAGGAACCTGTTGGCACCTTGGCTTCAGAAAAGCCGTATTTCAGGGGGTTTTTCACCAGTAATTACTGTGGTGTGGGGAAAGGGCTCCAAGTTCCATTCGTTCTCAAATCACCAAAGATCCCTCAGCATTCCTCTTGACATCAGGCTTTTTTGTTGTTTTATAGGAGTATATGGGATTTCCTTGTAATTCATTCCAGAGGTCTACCTGCACTCACTTTGAAAGAGAGTAGTTGATAAAAAAACCTCTGAAAGAGAAATACAACTCACAGTAAAACACAGATTTTCTTCCCAGTCTCTGCATACACAGGGAAGAGCTGGGAACCCAGCATCATTCACGTAACAATTCCCGGGGGCAGCATGCACTGGTCTTCTCAGTGGAGCCTGCTCTTTTTGCTGGTATCTTCCCTTGGTCTCCCCAACAAGGCTGAAAAGGAACTGCCCAGTTTCATGTACTCCTCCAGTCTTCAGGATCTCAAGGAGCGTTCTTCCTTTTCTGAGTCAGAACCTATTTAAGTCATCTTCTCTAGTGTGGTTTGCCATTTAGGCTGTGAGCCTTTTTCTTTATTCTTTCCATTGGCCACCTTGGGGGGGATGAGGACCAATGGGAACTGCAAAGTTATGTGAAAGCAGATCTTAGTCTTTCCAAATCTGTAAGTTTCTTCGGTCTCCTATCAGCTGCCATTTCCTATGCTTCCATGGAATACTCAGAGAGTTTCCATACAGAAACACCCAGCATGTCTCTCCAGCATTGTACCATTCCCTTTTTATTTTTTATTTCAGTTTTGTTAAATTTTACATCATTTTACAACACATACATTGCTGCTACACTGTGGCAAGCTTTCAACTAGTAAGGAAGAAGCTTTTACAACTGCGTTTCTGAAAAGGCTCCAATTTATTTCTCATAAAGATCCTTGGGATAAAAAGCGGATTAACATTCAGATGTAAGTTAAATGAAAAATTGAGGCTGCTCAGAGGGAGATATTAAAGGCTGATTGGCACAAAAGGGTACTTTCTGGCAAACTTCTTGAAGCACTAAAAGAAAAGGGTCAAGAGTCATCTGCTTAAGTAATGATCTCCAAGGCAAAAATATTGGCTGGCCCATCCCATAACTACAATGGACTATTATATGTATGTTCTATAGGCTGAATGCATCAATTATACTCATCATGTGGCTTCTTGTACATGCTTAACTTGCTATTTCCTTTTATCCAAAGTGATAGCACATAATTTAACACAAAGGCATACATGAGAGTATTTCATACCTTCTCTCCTCTGTTTTAAATTTTGAGAATCAGTGGTTTCACTATGAATAATTTAGAGTAAAAAACTTTCAGAACTGAGGGGTGTGGTAGGGCATGTCTGTGTCTGTGAGTGAAGTTCTGTCCACTAACCACACTTAGGCAGGATGGGAAACATCTTTGCCAATCAATAGAGCATCTTAATTCGCCTCCTAACAGGAAATGAGGACTCTGCAATAATGCAGTTTTAATTTTAATGCAATTTAAAAGAAAAAAACAGCCGGTACCAGATGTTCATCAGAAAACCATTAAATGTTATTACTATATGCTATTTCCCTTAGGAACTCTCATGGTTAAAAATCAACAATAAGAAGCAGCCTATACCCTTTTGCAGTGAATCTCTCCAGCTGCAGTTCAGTTGAGAGGTCTAGAGATCACAAGATTCATCACAAGTTTGATTGTTTCTCAAAAGGTAAGATGAGATGAGGATAATGGCTATGTTTTTATAGACCTTCTCACCACAAAGCCACTCATGCTCTCCTTCCCTCAGCTGATGAAAAGTGGCTCTAACACAGCCTTGTGCCCTCTCTGCTTTTTTCACTGTCCTTTCCTAGGTACATGTGCTGCTTCATTTCTCACCAAGTGCTGAGCACTGGCCCATCCACAGACAGATGGCTTCCTGCAGGAAAGCAACAGTACACCTCAGAGAATGGGTGGATGCATGGATGGATGGATGCATGGATGGATAAATGGATGGACCTCCAAGCAGGGCTCCTGCACCAGACACCCTTCTTGGTTGACACCACTTTCCTTCTTCCCCATCAGATCACAGGAGGAGCATTCCATCCCACCACACACCACTCTGCTCTCCTGACATGGAGTCAGTGCTGGAAAACTGGTTGTGTCAATGCTCCAAGATTTAATACAGCAATATACTCCTAGAGTTTCATTCACTGGTAGTTCAATAGTTTTTTGGGAGAAGGAACCAAGGAGATATTTTTGTCTGCAAAGCTGTTGCAAACTAAAATCATGGGAAAACTCATGGCTGGTTTCTTGGAGAGTTAAGTCAATGGTTTACCAAAAGTTAGGAACTTGAGAAATACTAAAGCTTGTGTGGAATTCAAAACATAGTGATCCCAAAAAAGCCTTATACTGACATAAAATTATCAGCATATTTTTCAGTTCTACATACTCGAAGAAAAGGCAATATGGATGACAAACACCTCAACTCTTAGTTTAGAGAGATCTTTAATTCACAAGTACAGATCTTTTCAAGCTTCTATAAGGTTTGGGGGACTTAGACAGCAATTATGGAAAAAAAGAAAATAAGAAAAACCTTCACAATTTCTTTTCCTCAGTCTTCAAATAAGGAAACTTATGAAACTTATGGACCCAACAGTCAGCAGTAACTTTCCTCCCATAATCCCTGAGAAATAGAAGGGTAGTATACTGCAGGAAAAGGGAATGCTGAAATCTCTTGATATTCAGGGGAAAAAAAAAAAAAAAGTGATCCAGGATTCTTAGCATAAAAGCACAGATATAAAGACTCTCTTCTTAGGAACTGGCAGCAACACAGTACACCCAGATCACAAACTGGACAGCCAGAACTGGTCAGCAGTGCTGAAGAAGCACCTGGCACTGCTTTCTGTGAGGAGGCTGATGTTCAAACAGTACCAGCTTCATTTTCACAGCAGACATCTTTAAGCAGCCAGGTAAGTAACCCCAATGCTGCAATGAGAATGCTGAGACTCTTCTAGGAAATTAGTCCCAACAGCTACAGCACCTCTGCACTAAGGAGTAATTGAACACTTTGATATGATAATTGATTATAGTGCATTGATTAAAGACGACAAGAGAGCATACACTCTCCAGATGACCTTCAAATTACAAAGCCACAAACTTCAAAGCTTATTTGGACTCACACAACAAAATAGATTTTGTTATTTACAATGTAAAAAAAATGTACCCTCTTAAATGAGGCAAGAATTTTAAAACAGTAAACGGTGAAATGGCACAACCTGAAATAAGGAAGTAATCAATGCTATCAAATGGCTTCAATCTGTCCTGAGGACTCTAATCATATCCAGATGATAGCATGGGACTGATTGGGTGTCTCTGGCAGCGATTCTTATCAACGTCTGATTATAACAACGACAATAGGAAAAAGAAAAAGTGGTTATTGAGGGTGGTTAAGAAGGCCTGAAGAAATGTGAAAACAGTTGCTTAGTTTGCTGTAAATCTATCTGGTCTGGTGGAAGCAAGTAAAAGCAGCAACTACTGTTGGTCATTTCCAGCCATGCTGAGATGCTTTTCATAAGTTCAGCAAAACACACACTGGAGAATAGTTTTACTTCATGGTAAAAGCAAACCAATTTGCAACCACTTGCAACTTCTACAAGTTAGCAAATCATCAGCAAAGCATCTTGACTTGCTTCCTGGATTTAAAAGCTTTTTCAAGCTCTCCTTAATTGCACATTATTTTAATTGCCATGATTCTACCTCTAGAGCTGTAAGGGGACCATGCAGTTGTTGCTATTGATTTATATTATTATTCCAGACAGGAATCAGGACCATGTTTTCCTTGCCATAATAAAAAACTCTACAAAGATATGACCCTGTACAGACAACTTTATCTAAATCTGCATGACCAGATGCAACAGGTGGATACAAGAGAGCAACAACAGCAGAAAAATGTTACAATGCTGAAGGAAAGCACTGGGCTCAGTACAAAGTTGGGGCTTCAGTCCTATCACTGACGCAGCATTACATTTCTGGGCTGAAACCTGATACCAGAGCATGCAGCTCACATTATCCAAAATTTTGAGATTACCCAGCATCTTCTGAAGTTTCTTTACGGTTAATCAAATTTCCCTAGGCAGACCCTGCTTTGCTCAGTTGTTTCACATTGTGTCTGAATAAGCAATCCCTGCAACACAGTTTTGGTGAAACCAGATGAAAGCAGGTGCCTAGAGTGAAGATGGGATTCATTTGTATTGGAAAATTAAAACAAAGCTCAAGATACACAAATCCATTCAATGCAAGTACAACAGAGAACCTGGAGTCATGTCATTGCCAAAACTCTTAATTTTTAGAACTTTTAATTTTTCACGGAAAGTTACTTTCAGGATGAGCACAGAGGAGACCAGTCACAAACCATGGAACACTTGCTGCTTAGCAAAGGTGCAAAACAACCCCGTAAGAAGAATTGTAGGTGCAGGCGACTGGATCCAACTCACCAAGCTGTCCTTTGGGAATGCAAGCACTGCTCTTTCCTTGGGGGAGAAAGTACAGGTATTTTGAAATGTGTTTACGCCAACTGTGTGAGCTTCAATTTCTTCTTTATGGAGTGTGTGGCTTCTAAGGTAGTTTATAGGTTAAAGGTTTGATTAAGGACAAGAGGTGAGACAAGATTTTAAAAAGTGTTTAGGAAAGGGAAGGAAAGTCCCACTCATCCCACTGATAGCAAACATTATCTTGTCTAATGGGAGTGTTCTACTGCTGGTTTCTCTTGTCCCCAGTTGGTTCCATCTTTGTTTCAGAGATTTGGCCTGTGGAGTGCCATTCCTCAGACAAGGACACAGAGACCTTCCCAATGTCTGATGAGTCAGAGGTGTTTGGCAGTGAGGGGAAGCTTGTTCAAGATTAAAGGAAAAGCTGAAGCTCCTACTCACAAAAGACAATACAATTTTTAAATGCTTCCCACGACACGTGTGTGAGAAAAACACCAGAACTTTATTTAAATTCACATTTCTGGCTGGATGGCTGCAATTGCTGGAACTTACTTTATGAAATTATCTTGTTTGAATGTCATTGAAGACAAAGACACAGAGTCAGTGTTGTCACTGCATCAGTATGGGGGCAGCCTTGGCAACTAAAATAGCAGGCAATGGAACAGCCAAGGAAAAAAGAAGCTAACCACATCAGGTGGTATTCTCCACTATCTCAGCTATCCACTGGTGTGCAGCAACATGAGAGTGAATCCATACTGGAACAACTCACCCTCTTCAACCGAACACCACTTGCAATGAGAACCTACTTCTAATTAATCCTTTCTCCCTTCATTCTCGTTTCAGTCATTGCACCTTGCACAACTCAGACCGAAATACTAAGTCAGGAAAGATCTGCACATCAACAAAACACCTGTGAGGCAGCCAGTCTGCCCATCAGTCACTGCTATTCCCCAGTCTCACGGAAAGCATTGGTCTCTTCCCTGACATGAGTACAAGGATTTTCATGTCATGATTATTGGCAGTTTTCAGCCTTATTGTAGCAATTAATGCATGAATCATGGAAAGGTTCCTACTTTGTTCACCAAGGCCATAAAACACACATGATAAGGAGGGAATCAGTCTCAGGTGCCTTGGGACAGGTTTCTAATCCAGGTTAGCTGCAAATACACCTGAGTTCCTCCTGTGGCACCACCCAGGCTCGTACCCCTCTCTCTGCCTCCTCATATAAATCGACTGCCAGAGTCCCACTGAAGACAATCCTGCTGTGCATCCTCCTCCCTGGGAGTCCTATCAGGACTGCAAACGAATCTGCTTGCCTCTCCCACTGCTGCTTTTACAACCCCATCCCTCTGTGGGAGGACATAAGGAATAAATGACTGACCTGTCCACCCCACCCCTGGGGCCTGGGGAGCCAGTTTTGTTGTCAGGAGGAGAGGCAGAACTGCCTCATCCTATCCTGTGTCTCCCTGTGCCAGAAACCCATTTTGGTTATGAGGCTGTAAGTCTGTACTGCTTTGTAGGCTGAAGGGGAATTAATGCAGCTGAATTTGGAAGGACAAAGAAAACCAGTGTTGTACTATGATCAATGGTCATTGATCTGATGCTAGTTAGTAAAACAAACAAAACAAATTAAATATTGGAATTACAGATAATCACTTGATTATTCATTCTAGCTGGTTTCTTGATGTATTTGACTCCAACTACTAGCAAATGTTTCTCACTAAGCACAATGAAAGGTAAGCAACTGAACAAAATTGCCACCTCCTTCTACCTTTGTTCAGCTTAGCAATGCACTTTGCATGAGGAGATGCTTTGCATGAGGAGCTTTGCATGAGCTTTGGGATTTAGATCCCTAATGTCATCTCGTCTAATGTAAACATATAAAACCCTCTAATCTTGTCTTTAATAAAGCTTCTTACAGACGTCTCAGAACGCATTGTGTCTTGTGAAAGTGAGTCAGTTTCCTGTGTGAAACAAAATTTTAACAGGTTGAAGTGCCCTGTTTTCTATTCTCTGAAAGTTTCTGATGTTGGTTTCTGATAAATGAGTGCTTAAAATGCCTTCTTAACCTGGCTTCTGGTGTCTTTTCTCAGGGCTCTTTCTTATCCATTTCCTCTGTACCAGCCCCAACCTTTACAATTCTTCAATGAAATGGACAGTGCTTGGAAATTATATACCTCAGGACAGCGTGCCCAGTGGTATTCACAACCCTTTCAGGAGGCCAGTGATTATTGTTGGATGTAGTCACTGTCTCAGACATGTATCAGGACCTGAATGATCATGGTGTTCCCCTCTTGTCCTCACAAAAACATTTTTCTTCCCATCTCTCTTAGCCCCCCACTGCTCCACTCAAATCCTCAGAACTTCAAGATGAGGGAACGAGATAGGAAAAGGGGTGAAACCAGCAACAAGAGTGCTCCAATAATCGGACCTTCCCCCATTTTTCACATCCAGCTCAGGCAAAAGAGGCTTTGCAAGCTCTGCACCATGTGTCTGCTCCAAATCTCAAGGGTCTGTGGAGGGTTTTGACCCCCTGAGGGAACAGAAGCTCTTACGATGGGCATCAGCTGATTAAGCAGATTTCACAAATTTCATTGAATATTCTTAGTAGGAAGGGACCCTCAAGAATCACTGAGTCCAGCTCCTGAATGAATAGTTCATAGAGAGATGACAATGATCACAGCACCACAGCTCTAAACCGTCTGAAGCAGAGAAGGAAAACAGACTAAATTTCTCACAGGGTATGGAATGGTCGGAAGGGGAAGTTCTGTAAAGTTCTAAACTCTGGAAAAAAAGTGAAAGACAAAACTGAAAACAAACCCCAAAAATCTTTCCTTTGAGCCGGAGTTGAACCAGCGACCTAAGGATTACTTTTCAGAGACAGCCTACAGTCCTCCGCTCTACCAGCTGAGCTATCAAAGGAAGGTAAAGGAGTGCCAAGAATGAGTCAAGACTGCATCAACAATAGCCTTAGGCTCTAATGGGCTTCCATATGTATTGCTTTTCACAACAGCAAAACAGTATCCAAAAAAAGGCACAAAGCTAACTCTCCCGCAAAATTGGATTTTGGTAACAAAACTGCCAGTTTTCTTTGCCAAATAGTTCGCAGGTCTTGTAAAACTGTTGGTGGTGGTAGTGTTAAGGTTGGAGTTCATTTCATGACCCATATGAAATCTGTCTACAGCTTGACAAAGAAATTTGCCCGCTCTTTGGTGACCTCGCCACATTTCCTAAGTTGAACTAGGAACAGAGGGAGACCTCCCCTCCACACAATTCTCCACAACAGTTCTCCAGCCAAATCCAATAATAAAATAGCAAACAAAACAGTTAACACCTCCCCGGCAGCTTCCATAGTGAATGTAGAGGAACAGAAGAGAAGGACAGAATGGAATAACCACTGTGGTTTCAATTCAAATATCGCCAACTCCCTCAGTGCATGTAAGACCCCTCAAACACAGATGAAGTTGCAATGTCTGGCATTGCAACCAGCGGCCTCCCCAGCCCCTGGGCCTGGAAGGCTGAACCCTTTGTGAATCATCTGAGTGCTGCAGCTCACAGCTGTGCCAATTGAAAGCAAACTACACTCTTTTTGAATTATAGTGATTCACCAGCATTTGTCTGTCTGAGCAGCAGGGTGGGGCACAAAGCTGTGAGCAGACACCCTGTTTGCCGAAACCATGCCATCCTACTTGTGATGGGAGTGTGTGCAGCAATGTTACCTCAGTGCCCTACAGCATATCCATCCTTAACCCATGCTTACCTCCACCTCCTCCTTGTGACTCAACCCCAAACATGGGGCTATTGCAGAAAGCATGCAGCCAGCAGGTTGTGGGAAGTGATTATTCCTACATAGTCAGTGCTTATGAGCTTGAATCGGGAAGGCTGTGGCCTACCTTGGCTCCTTGGTACAAGGCAGGCATGGACATTATGGAGTGAGTTCAGTGGAGGGGCACCAAGATGGTGAGGGAGCTGGAGCATGAGGTGGAGGAGGGGAGGCAGAGAGAGCTGGGCTGGTTCAGCCTGAGGAAGAGATGGATGAACAGGGATCATCCTGCAGTCAGCAACTCCCAAAGGGGAGAGTATGGGGAAGGTAGGGCCAGGCTCTGCTTGCAGGTGCACAGTGAGAGGTGACAGGCACAAGCTACAACCAGAGAAATCTTGTTGAGATATAAGGGGAGAAAAATACCATGGAAGTAAAAATTTCCACCATTGCAAAGTTTGTCTGGAAGGTGGAATTTCCAAAGCTTGATCGACACAACTTTTGAGTAATGTGACCTAACTTTAAAGTCTGCCCTGTCTGGATGCTCTGGTTGGATGCTCTTCAGAGGTCTTTAGCAAATGAACACAACAGAGACCTCCATGTCAGGAGGGTGACTCCACAGAGCAGATGGACTCACAGGAAAACTATCACCACATACATCTGTTTGAAAAATACAGCTCTTTGTCCTAACAACTAAACTCACACACACGTTTTATTTATTTTCATACTAACAGACATCTTAATGCTCCTCCACTGCTAAACCAGCACGTATGTTGAAAAAAACTCAGTAAGATGTCTCACTGGTTTTGTTCATGGGAATATAGGAAGGTCAGGAAATATTTGACTTATCTACAAGGTACTGCTGCAGTTTCTCAGTGGCCTAATCCTGGGACCTTTGATGTGTCATGACAGTCACTTACCCACCAGCAACACATCAGCTGATGCTGTAAAGAAAAGCATATGGTGGAGAGAAAGACAACTGCTGTGTGCCTGAAGGGGCAATATCTGCACTCTCTGGGGTCAAATTGGCTAGATGGAAAGAGGACCCATATGCAAGAACATGGGGTTAATCTTGTACTGGAGAAAGAATGGCACGTCAGATAACAAGGATCCAAGGTCCTAAATCAGAGCAGATAGCATAGCCCCAGGGATCTAATCTTTTCCAGTTTGCAATCCCCCCAGCATTTTTAAGGGGCACTTCAGGCTCCTTTCAAGCCAGTTTAAGGCCAATGTCATGAGTCTGCCTTATCTGAGTTACTTTTCACAGACCCCTTAAAAATAATTCACTAGTTCTCACCCACACATTCAAGGACCCCAAAACTGAAAATTAATGCTCTACCCAGTTTAAGTCTTTGGCACTGTCATCTAATCCAGCTGCTGAGGTAACAAATACAGACTTCAGGGATCTCCATCTCTTTGCTGTCAGAAGTTGTTACTGGTGAAGATAACCCTAAACAATTTGTACTCTCCTGTAAGAAATCAGTAGTGGTTAAAGTCAAGATAAAAATTCAAATGGATCAGATAAAAAGTGGATGCTGTTACTATCTATGCATGAACAAATGGGATGCAGAAACCACAGTGTTGCCTTGACAATAAAAAGCATTGGAGATCTCTTTTTGTGCAACATGCTAGCAGTGATATATGGGTGATTTGCAAAAGATATTCTCCTAAACTACAAATGTACCCTCCAGGGCAGCTTTTCAAAGTAGATATTCCTAGGAAAAATTAATTAATATTTTCTTGATTTTTTTTTAACTTAGTAAGCTTTGAATGCTTAACAGAATTAAAATTTGGCATGGAGTTCATGAAAGATCTCTGATAATTTTGATTCTTTTAACTGATTAAATGAAGATACCAAGCTTTGAGAGCCATGTGACTGGAGCCCTGAGCTATATAAAGGGAACAGCTCACCTGTTTCATGTGGTGTAGAACAAGATGAAAGGGAAGGATGTAGCTTGAAAGCAGGATGGAGAGCAGCCAGAGGTAAAGCTACTAATAGCTGGACTGTATAATTACACTTGGTAATGCTATGTGTTTTGTTAAGCATGGATTAGCATATGATGGTCTCCAGTGTTTTGAATACTTACAGGCTGATTTTCTAAGGTGGCCTTAAATGGTTTAAAGGTTTTGGGGTTTGGTTTTGGTTTTTTTGTTGTTTTGTTTGTTTGTTTGTTTCCATTGAAAAGCTTTTAAAAATCTGGTTTATTCTGAGGGACTTGCAGGAATTGCTTTCTTTTGAGGTGGAAATACACACATGCTCTGAAAACCAGCATTAGGCTGGATTCATAACAAATTTGTGAAATCTCCGTGTTCACTTTATTTCTGTCTGGTGTGTGCTACATGCCACTGGTTGACTGCTGTGGGTTCTGCACCACCAGCTAGCCATGATCTCAGGGTATCTCAATTTGGCAGCTTTGTTCGATACTCCTGCAAGAGAGGAGGAGGTTTTCCTAAATACTGCTGCTCACAGCAACTTGAATTTAGACTCTGAAGCATCAGGGAAACAATCATCTCCCTCTGGTCTACCTGTTAAATTCAAGATAGAAATCTCTGGGCCAGGGACTATCTTTGTACTTTAAGGCTGAATAGCAGCTGGCATAACAGACCCCAGCCTTGTCTGATGCCCCCAGGCTCTGTTGTGATGTAAATAATATGTAGGACTCCTTGGGCCAGCTTCAGAGACAACTCTAATAATGTCAGTGTGAATGAATGCCAAGGGGCAGGAAGGTGGGAATGAAGAAAGAAAAGAATTGGGAGAGTACACGAAGGTTTCATATAAAAGAAGTTTGATTGCATTGCCACAGTGTGGGCTGCATTTCAGGATACACCGAGTTTATAGGACATTACTTACAGCTACCAGGTTTTTTTGTGCTCAGAGAATCCTTTTAATACTTCTGATGCTGCTCTGCTATCAGTAAGAGACATCCAGAGGGAAGTATCCTTTGGGTATTCAACACCTGTGCTGTGTATGCTGAATTTTGCTACATAACAACCTTATAGGTCTGGGGTAGTTTTAATAAAAAGAAAATATTATTTTTACAGGCAAACTGTTTTAATTCAGTTTTCTTCCTATGTATGGCTGGTTCCATAAGCAATTAAAGCACAAAAGTTGAAGTCCCAGGGCAGTGCCCAGATATCAGATCCAGATTGCACAACCCAGTAGGGATGATACAAGTGCCAAGAGCTCACCCCATCAGCAGGCATGGAAAGAAGTAACCCTCCATGTAGTTGTCAAACTATTCTTCAACACGTTAAATGTTCAGCCATGTTAAGCTACAATGCAGCAAGCAGCATTCCTGCCCTCTCTCCCACATGGTGCTCCAAGCCTTGCCCTTCTCCTGGTGAGAAGGTGAGACTAATAATGTGTGAGCTTTTCTTTGATGATGGTCACCCCAGAAAGTTTTGATACTCGGGTGGCTATTAACCACAGCTGGGACACATAAATACGTAGATACAATGTAGTAGCTCCTAGCTCCTAAAAATGATGAGGCATCAGAGAGCCTGACCCCTATGTAGGTTAGCTTAGTTTCCATCCAACCAGTACCACAGTGCACTGTTCATTTGTTTAAGAAGTTTTTCCCTCTCTGTGTCCTTATTGCTTTGCAATAGCAGCTGTAAAGGCTGTGCCTCACTGGAGGTTTCAGTGGCAGGCAGTGCAGTCCCTGCATCACCTGAGGGAAGGCAGTAGTGCAGAGCACAAAAGTGGCACTATTTGGGACATGGGAGAGCCCACCACCTCCTGTGACTATTTCTCTTCAGGTGGCAGTGCTTCCATCCAGCCGCATCCCTTCCCCTGGCTCATCAGGCCTCTCAAAGTATAAAAGCCCTAATGAAAATGAAACATGCATCTCATATATAACGAGGAAAGGCTCAACTGCTGGCAAAAAAAATAGTGTGAAATTACAGTATCAGTGTGAGAGGGAGAGATATGAGCCCTCATTCCCCAGGAGAAAATTTGAAAGTGCATAATTTCCTCCATTCACAAGTGGCATTTAAGGGGCAGCTTTTGGAAGCTAAGAGGAAAACCCAGAAGAAAAAGAGCACTTACAAGTGGAGTGAATATTTCTGCCCTAAATATTTGGGACCTTTTTTTAAACCATACACTTGGTTTAGCACTGGGAGATGTGCATGTACAGCCCTGATGAACTGGTGTGGTTCCAAATGTGTTTTTCTACTCACAGCTAATGCTTTATCTAGTCTTTTTGAAGACTCAACATCAAATACTTTAGGGGTCACAAAAGAGAAAAAAAAAAGACTAGGATACAACTCTGGCTGTTTTTTCTCTTCATGGAAGAATTTAGCAGTTGTGGGTAAGGAGAAGACTTGCTTGTGTCAGGTCTGGCTGTGGTAGGGATACTTGTCTCTCACACTCATGAGAATATAGTTTAAAGAGCACTTTAATATAGCATAACAATATTACCACACATCTTGCTTAAGCAAAGAATTTTTCCAATCTCTATTTGGTGCCAGATAGAGTGACTATAAAATGAGTTACTGTACCTTAAATATCTGACTTGGCTATAGTGACAGGAAGTTAATTAGAGAAACTCTGACCATGTCTTCTTGATCCAAATCCGCATTACTTGGATATATAAGAATTACCAGCTGTGTGAGAGCTCATATTTCTGGAGGGAGCTGGACTTAAAGGATGAAATAACAGGTAAAGGAGTGGAGAATGATGGCCACTGTGGGGCCCAAACTAGTGAAGGAGCAGCATTTAAGCTTTTTTCCAGCTAGACTTTAACACCTCACATTGCAGCCAGAATATGTTAGACACATGTCTGAGGCATGAATGCTGGCTCGGACCACGTGTAAAACTAAGCTCTAAACACAGTTCGACTTTTCCAGGTTATTCTTAATTTCAGAGAACAGTGAATTGCAGCCAATTGAACACTCTAATTGTGATGGAGCACACCGTAAGTTTCATAGTCCATGAAGTTACTGATCTCCTTGACTTCGGCAAACTGCTGGGCCATAATAGAGACCTAACAGGATTCAGCAGGCCAGGCAACAACAGTATCAAACCTGGGCTTCACCTCAGCCAGCAGAAGCAAAATCTTTGGTCAGGCATAAGTGTTTTCCGATGCCTCTTTTGCAAACCTCAGAGTTTCTGGGAAATTATTCTTGAGAACAACTGTCATCTTACAAAAAAAAATTATCTGTTCTGTTCCCGCTTCTTTATCAGGAGCTGGGCTCCAAACTATGCCCAGATATTACATGGTCCTCTTTTCTGGTATTCCTACCTTTACATAGTCAAAGCTAAACATTTCAGATATCACTAAGTATCAAACATGGGCAGTGTTGGTATCAAATTTAGTTTCAGGTCAAAACATACTTTTTGAAAGGGATGAGAAAGCTTCAGAAGGTAAGAACAAACACCCACAATAATGGCTACGTCCCTACAACCTGCATAATCCTTCCCTTTTCTTAGGTTAGGCTTGGATACAGCACTCTGAAAGGAGCTTGGCCAAGTGATCTTACTGCTACTACTTTGTGCGTGTTGTCTGTATTGCTACAGAACTCTGGGACCCCAAATGGGGATTAGGGTCCTATTGAACTAGGCACTAGAAAAACAAACACCATACAGGCTGCCCCTGAGAGCTAATCTTTAGCCATTTCTCTGCAGCATCTGGGGATAGAGCAGGGCATAAGGAAGTGTATTAGGGTATACTGCATGGACTGCAAGTAATCATATTTCTGTAACGCTTGTCCTTTCTTACCCTACTGCCTCTCTTCTGTTTGTTAACTTATCTTACCATCTCAATTTAAATTTAGTTTATGAGCTTCTTGGGCAAAACTCTTTGTGTCTTTTGTGTTGTGTTAATTGTGGTGGTTTTTAAACTTTTGCATGATTTTGAGCCACAGAAAATAATATACATTATTGAAAACATGAAAGAAAACTTCCTTCCCTCCCTAATAAAATAAATGGATATGACCTATTTAAATGTGCATCTCTGAAGTGTTATGATTTTGTACCTCTATAGAGCCTAATGTAAGCCTGTGGACCAAAGAGCAACACAACCAGTATGGCAATAAAAATAAAGATGTCTGGTCTACATGTACATACACACCAAGTACCTCTCCAGATGATATGCAGACAAAGGAGATACATCTGCAAAATAATTCCTACTGTTTAAATACAAAAATACCCTGCTGGTATACTGCATTGTGATTGATAAATTGGAGTTTCAGGACCTCATAAAGCTAAAGCAACATGACAGAACCAAGGGAATACAGTCCTCTCCACAACCTGGAATGAAATGTGGTCATTCTCTCTTCCCTAGGGTCATTCCTGCCAGGCCAGCTTCATGCCTGCAGCATCCTGCTCCCCTGCCTACAGCCACAGCAGCTTCAGTTGTACCAAGGGACTATTTCTTGGGAAAGGAAAGAGCTGGTGCATAGGCAGTTTCTAACCTTTCCTAGGGAAGAGAGATTGCCTGGACAGAAGAGGCTGCAAGGCAATAGTTACAGCAATAAGGTAGGTCCAACAACTCTGCCACCATCCATCTATCCAGAATCTTACATAACTTGTTCATGCCCTAAAAGGGGAAAAGAAAGAGACATTTGTTGAAAATTTGTTTAAAAGGCTGTGCTAAAGAACCATAAACAATACGGTGTGTTAGTTTACACAAGGAGAGTAAGGAGAGGTGTAATGGTGCAATTCACTCCTGCTTCCCCTCCCACCCGGCTGCCATCTCCCTGCTGGTTTGCAAACCTCAAATTTACTCTGCCCAAGGCGGCGGAGTGTGCGATAGAGCCTCCAAAGAGACAAAGGCTTCCCTCGGCTTTCACTCTCCTTCTTCTCCCAAGCGGCCGAGAAAGGCGGGGTGGGGAGCTCTGGGAGTGTTATCTGCCAGCAGGCCAAGGCAGACCTTGTGAGGGCGGCCTGCCCCGGCCCGAGCCCCGCATGCCGGCAGAGCGCGGATCGGGGGAGCCCCTTCACAGTTCCACAGTCAAGGCTGCGAGCTATTTGGATTAGACGAGGAATTTCGAGTGGAAACCGTCTGAATGTGTGTGTGCGCCTGTGCGAAGCTGAACTATGCTTAAAGAAAACAAATGGCTTCTTACAGTACCTCCGCAAGGTCCCGTTCTAAAAGGGGGCATAAGTAACTCTCGTTTTTCCTGCCGCTGCAAACTTAAATGGGATCATGGCGGGCAGGGTGTCCTGAAAGCAGAGAATCAGGAAAAACCCATGACAGCAACAGTATGAATAAATTGGCAAGATACACTGTAAATAGCTCTGATGTTGAACAAAAATAAAACAACAGCAACAAAAAAATCATTGCAGTTGCAGCCATTTTAAGATTTCTGCTTCCTTCTTCACCTCTGCCACTGAGCAGGCTTCTTCAACATGTGACAAGAAGAATTCAGAGGGATGCTTGCCAAGTGTTTTCTGACCCAAATCCTAGAGGTATCCTCCATCTGCAGCAACAGACAGCTTGCTGTGGTCTGTCATTACCTTCTGTTTGGTTTTCAACACCAGCTACCCTAGTTAATGAAAGAAGATGCAACCACGGAAGACAAATTTTGCGGCATTTCTGAGAAGCTTAGAGGAAGACTTTTCTAATCTTGAATAGGCCAGAATACCGGACAATGATGACTGAGGCATGCATATGTAAGTGCATTGCTAATAGCAAACTCAGATATTAGGAAAACAGGCTATATAAAGCCAGGTGAAGAGGATTTAAGGACAAGAAATGAAAGGCAGAGCTAACCATTTGAGTTTCTGTCACAACATCACACCTACCCTATCTATCTGCAGGCAATAAATGTCATAGTTTGAAAGAGCCAGGCTGTCAGAAATATTTTTTCCTGCAGGACTGAGACCCAGCTACACATCCATAAAGTTCTTCTATGTAAATGTTTGCATGTGGCCCTTCACATCTGAGGTTTGTAGCAATGCATGGTATTTAGCAAAATGCCATTCCCCTAAAGGGCAGCATATTTTTATTCTTATAATTTTGCATGGAAATTAAAAGGAACATATTTTAACATGGGAAAAGAAAACACTTTCCCCCCCAGCTAGGCACTGCTGCTTCACTATGCTGCTGCTGCTGCTGGTGGCCTGGTATTTTTCTCTGCATATTCAGAAACAATTCAAATGTAACAAACGCCCATTTACCTACCACATAAACACAAGGTACTTAAAATGCTTGTCTTTGATAAACCATTCTCCCTTTTGAGGACCCATTAGGCCCAACATGAATGAAGCCTAAAAAGCTACTTAAAGCTTTTGGGGAAATCTCTGGATTTCCAGATTCACATTTCAGTTACTTCGATGTTTGCATTAAGATGCTTGTCTGAGTTCTGCCCTGTAGGATTCAGAAAAAGAAAAATGTTCCTTTTGTACTGAACACAACCAGTAGGTATTTAGCTATTTTTTGTGTATTATGATAGTACCATATGGCATTCATCTGCCGGGTACCTCAGGAGAATGTCTCCTTCCTACTTGCCTGTATGATGCTGGCCAAAATGACAGAGTACACCAAAGGTTAACTTCCTGTAATGTGGTCTCTTGGCTTATCTTGAGTAAGACAGTAGTTCCTTTATATTCTTAACTTTGCATTTCACATGTTCTCCTGCCTGCCTGGAAAACAGGGTCATAAGAGATTCTTATGGGTCAGACACCTCCTAATGTGAAGCCAGGGGTAATCCTAACAAACTTAGTGACAACAATCTATAAGGCCAGTTGGTGCTGCATATGGAGAAGGAAATGTGAAATTGAAATGGAAATTTGCCCAGTTAGGGTTGCTCTGTTCCACTGGAAAGCTTTGTACAGTGGAAGCATAAACAAACCACTGCTCTCAGAAGTCATGGTTCACTTGCTGACTCAAACACTCATGTCTGTCAACCAGCATGAGAGAGGCCAAGGGGACTATCTGTTTGGGTTTCTCTTTTGGTCTCAGCCTAATATATCTTGTCAGTTCCAAGATCTCCATTCCTCTCTTGAAAGGACTATAAAAGAAGTTTGGCTTAGCCATGCCCTCCAATTATTTGATTATTTTTAAGCAAATAAACAAGAACTTATCATGGCCCAGTTCAGATTGCCTAGTTCAGCTCCTGAGTAACTCTTAAAGCTGCTTTCATCCTAGCCCCTTCCTCAAACGGCAGTTCCTTCATCCCTTTGAGAATATATACTTTAATACTCCCAACCTGCTTCTTGCAAACAGCCTTTTCAAGAGAAACAAGCCAGTCTTGAGCAATTAAGACCTACAGATCTCCCCTCACTTCCTTCAAAGCCATTGTGGAGGTGCAGCTGAAAGCCATTAAATTCAATTGAGCCCAAATGGCCCATAAGTCATATGGAAACTTCCTCTGGGCTTTTAACAAAGAGCCTTGCTTTAAATTCCAAATTACAAACAAATTCAGTGTGTTCAGCTTTCGAATAAAACATAAAAATTAAGGAGAACATACAGAGGAAAAGCTGCATCAAATCACAGGGAGCGTTATAAGAAGGCACAAGCAGCTACTCTCGTTCTGAAGTGACATTCTTCTAGAAATGTCATATTAATTCATGGCAATATTTTCTTTAGTCTGAACTGGGAGCATGCTTTATTTAATGTGTGACAAAGTAAAACTGGTGGAATTCACAACTCTATTCTCTCCTCTGACTTTTCCTAACAATGGCTAAAAATAATATATATTCACATATATACACATAATATGATGTGTATATATGTATAATTATATTTTATCACATATAGCTACCAGACTAATCTCAGGTTCCTCTATAATAAGTAGATAATAAACATTTATAGACTATATATACTCAACATTAAGTATTGCTTTATTGTGGGTCAGGTTTTTATCAAGTTGACAAATTTATTAATGTGGCTTTATATTAGGACTCTCAACCTGTCTAAGATTAGGGATCAATATATGTACTGCAGGATCATAAGTCAGCTAAACACTGAAAAGATACAGGGAGATACTGAACTTGAAAATTATACAGCAAAATTGTTCCATAATACATCTTTATTCAGACCCCCCATGGGACTGGCATGCTGTAAAAGCCTTAAAAGAGCCTCTACTTGAGGGCTAATTTCACCCTAAGGGCTCTGAGAATAACTGGAGGCCCAGGTCTTTACGACTTTGTATCAATTAATGTTTTTTACATTCTTTTTAACAAGAACTTGATGAAAAATATCCTGTTCTACCTATTCTATGTGGCACCCAAGTTACAAGTCGTTAGAAGTGTCTGAATCAGTTTCAAAAGCGCTGTGGAGTGATATTTTCTGAAGGTAATGGATCTGAGAACGCAGACGCACACGTGTTCCCGAGGCACATGAAATGGAAACGAAAAGCAGCAGTGGCTTTTGCCTTCACGGCTGATCAGGACAGTGCCAAGCACTGCTCCAAAATGTAAGGGCTTGGCGGTCGATTCCTGTACAGATCCAACGCCTTTGGCACGGTGGGGCAACACTCCCCACAGAGGAGGCCCAGGGGGAGCAGGGCATCGCTGTCTGGTGATGGACTCTGCACCGCCGTGGTAGGTGAGCCAGGGTGCTGTGGCACCAGCCCACAGTGACTGACACATGGACTTTGCCTCCTCCCCATAACCCTGAGGCAAATCCGCTCCGTCGGCTGTGTACAGACCCACCAGCAAGGGCAGTGAAAATTATTACAATTAAACAGCCAGCGCTGTTTCTCCCATCCCTCCTCCTCTCCCTCCCCTAGCCCCTTCTCCCAACCTCCTCATGCTGCTCCCTCTGTGACAGCTCAGCACCACTTAAACTCACTGAACTCAGCAAAAGCAAACACCTCAACGGAGCCTCATACGACAAGCAAGAAGGATGACAGTGCAAGAAAGGTAGGACTGTGAAGCCAGAAGCAGAGAAAGGAGAAGCAGGACTGAATTGTGGCAACAGGGAGCAATCTGCTTTAGGGACCCACATCTGAAAGACATCAAGTTTGTTAAATTAGCAAGAGAATAGGATAGCTGAAATGTGTTAGCCTGCATCTAAGAAAAAAAAATAGAAAATAGGTCAGCATACTATATTTTTATACACATAATGTACTATGTATAGTGCATTATATATATTTTATATATGTAGCAGCTCACCCCACTTTCTCAACATCTCCAGAAATTCACTGGTATTTAAATCTCACTCCTTACACAGTGATAACAGAAACTACAGAACTTCTAAGACAGATACTGAGGTCTGGGAATATTAAACAGACAACCCATTTCACAACAGTGAATTAAGTAACACTTACTGGGAAAATTTTAGGGGTGGAAGAGGGTGGGAAGGAGAGGAATGACCAAAAACCTAGAAAGGAAAAACAATGCTGAAAAACAATACCTGTTTGGAAGAAGTATGTTCTCTGGTTTACGTTTTTTCAATTGTCCTGAACTGCAGATTCCACTATAAATGTGGAAAAATTGTGGGCAGGACATGTTGAATTTTTGAGTAAGAGGGAGAAGGAGAGAGGATTCATTCACTCTCTGCTGATTCCCCACGGCCAAGCAATAGCAAATTAAGACTACCTGAGGAACCAAGTGCGCTGAAATCTCCTCTTCTGGTGGATAAAATTTATCTGAGGACAAAATCATAGCTTCGATGTGGTTACCCTAAGCTTCAAAACCCTGAAAATGGAAAGAATTAAAGTAATGATAAAATCCCCACTCCCCCCAAACACAAACCAATATTTTAGCCATGTGGAAGGAAATAATCCAGTATAATTCAACGGATGTTTAAGGGAAAAATGGGAAATCTTGGGGTGGGTCTGCAACACACCAACAACACCAAATGCAGAGATGCCTGTAGAGACAACACATACCCATCTCAAGCCCAGCTTTGACCCAATTTGTCTTGGGCTGACCCAAATACAGAAAAACACTGGCACCTGTCTGTGACTGCCAGGATACTTTTGTTCACAAGCTAATTCATGAGTGTTTTTCAAAACACTATTTTTTTTTCTGAGCAAAACCCGTGACTTCTAATTTGAAAGGGGATTTTAAAATGGTTGTGATTCACGGGGATTTATGGATGTTTCCCAGGGAGTTTCAAAAGCCTGAACCTTCTTCCCACAACTCCCAGGAAATGGAGTTAAAAGTCTCCCATAGGTCATTAGTTCAGCGTGTTTGGACTGGCAGGGCGGGACAATCACCTGGCAGCCTCCATTCCAAGGAACAATCACCTGGCAGCCCCCATCCCAACACCTGCATGGGGCAGAACCCTTACAGATGCTATCCAAGGCTGTGCCCAAAACTATTCTGGAGCGTGGTTGGGACCAGCATTAACTTGGACAACAGTTATGTGTCATTTCCATTTTTGCATGTTGCTAATCTACAGAGAAATAGGATAGGACTAGAGGCCAACAGAGCAAACTGGGGAAGGGCAGAGGGGATGCTCACTTGGGGAAATGAACATTGGGAAATTTCTTAAGCCAAAAGCACGTTGAGGACATAATTATTTTTAACCTAAGAACAATTTTGCATTAATCCTGATTTAGCCACTGAGATTTTCAGCTCCAACTGGTTACAGTAAGTAATGCACTGGAAAGCCCTGGGTGAGGCTTTCTCACCCACCCGCCTCACACAGGACTCACTTCCAAGAGCTCTTTAAATGTCAGTCCTTGAGTGATGGGTTTCATACACCAGAGCCAGTTGCCTTGCACAATTTGAAGGGAGACCTTCCGTGTTTTGCTTTCCAGCTTTTCTATTCACCCTGAATGTTGCCCTCAGTGATGAAGCTAAAAAACCCCACCCTTGCTTGTTATCCTGACAATATTTAATTCCGACAGCACATTCAGTATGCTTCATGAAATATGCAACCCTGTGACTAATGAGGTATTTGCACGTAAGGGCCATATACAGTAAATTGCAGGGCAATAAAAGTGAAGGAAAACCATGAACTGATCAGCCAGCTGTTAAAATGATGCAAAGTGTGCCTTATTAAATGTGTTGTGCTGTACCCAGATGCTGACTAGAACTCAGCCTTGGCTTCTTCACTAAAGCTTCACCTTAAAAAAACTATAGGTCTCCCTTTCTGTTATCACATATTAGCTTTCTGCTTTTCAAATACTGATGGAAGTTCACCTCTCTGCTGTCTCTCTCCATTCCACTCATCATGTAAAGGGAGCACTATTTTGATTTTATGTGTGAGATTGAGTCTACTCCAGTGCTAAGCATCCTATCAGCATATGACCAACTAGCAAAGCTGACATTTTTGCCATGATTATCCACGAAAAGTGTTTCCTACCTCTGATTTACAAGAGCCCTATTCATGAGAAATGATTAATAGCTCACTAGTGCTGCCAAAAAGCACATAAATCTAGACATCCTCTATGCTCCTGACATGCCACTCATCTTGTAGATATGTTCAGATCTCTCTCTTCCTCTCTCCCGCTTATCTATGTCTGATCCCCAATGGGCACACGCTCATGCTGATTAGGCAATACAGTTGCTGACTGGGACAATTTTAGGCTTATATTACTGATGGCACCCAATTAGAGGCTGCAGAAAGTAGTGTCCTTCCTGGCTTGTACTAGACAAGCATGATTAAGTGTTAAATGCCTTCTAAATTAACAGGCAGTATCACCCATGTGTCTGTTACAACTTATCAGGGTAAGAAACCAGCTCCATTGCCAAGTTTTCTCGGTTCGCAGTTAAGTCTCCCAGGCTGCAGAGTAATAGAGCCGAGAAGAGGGCAAGCTGCACACAAGCATACACCTGACTCAGCTGATGCTTAACTTATTCAACGAGGTTTCACCTGGCATTAAACACGCCTTTAATTGCCCCACTCAGACGTGATACATTTAAACAAGCACTGTCTGAACCCGGGCCCATGGTATCATTCTCTATCCCTTCACCATCCCACCCCCCTGGCCTAATAAAAGCTATTTCACAGTTCTTGAGCATCCTTGTTCTGAAGATCCTAGAGTGTTTTGCAATTATTAAAAAATGGATCATACCATGCCTACCCATTTTTTTCCATAATTTCAATGGGACTGCTAGCACAGCAACATACACACACACACACACACATACAAAATGTAGCTTATTGTGCCTAGTGTGTGAAGAGATTATGAAGGTTGCAGTGCCTTCCCTATGTGTATCTACTATGACACAAGCCATTAATTGTTCAATCCTGTTCTACTTTACAAATAGTGCAGGGTAAAACATGCCTTTTCCTCACTGATTTTGGTGCAGACAGGTTACAGCTTGCCACTGGGTTTTATTTCTGTATTCATAATGTTCACTGTTGTTGCAATCCAATGCATTTTTAATTTAAGATATTAGCATCACACTTCAGAATCCTGCACAGCTCCCACTGACATCTCTGGAAACCCCAGATATTATCCCAGCTGTAATAATAATTATAATTTAAAAATCAGTGTTATTATTAATAAAATAATTATAAAAGAGCACAGTTTTCTCTAGGTGTGTTTTAGTAAGATTGTTTGCTCTGATGTTCTACTCAGTTTTTTCCTTCTTAACTTCCTGATGAGTAATTACTAGTCCAAGCTTACAAGCAGCTATCATCTTTTGAGTGCACCTACCCTGAATTTTGCCAGGGTTGAAACCACACATTTTCAACAGATCCTGTTTGCAGTCAAACTGCTTCTCAAGTAAATACCTGGAAAGAATTGCAGCAATGCAAAAGGATGCCTTGCCTAGTTGGACAATGCTGCTCCATTCTACATGTACCTGATCTCCAAGCTATCTGGTCCTTTTCCTAAGTAACAAATGTGCTTTCATCAAAGCTTCTCAAACACTTCTTTAAAGAGCGAAGAGAGGTCTCGATAATTTTCATTCCTGTGCCAAGGATAATAAAGTTATTTGTGTTGCTTCTCTGGCCATTGCATCTCAAGTCCTTTCAGGAGCAGAACATTTTGTCACTTGAAATGGTTTGCCATGACCTGGTGTCAGACCTGTATCCTGTCAGGCTGTTTGTGCAGCTCTAGCCATGGGCTACATCCCTGAGAAGGAAGCAGCTGATGACATGAACAGGTGTTCATTGCAGCTGTATTTTGTGCAATGCTGTTTGCAAAGTATATAACCACACAAAGTAAACAAAAAACAAACAACAAAAGCCATTTTTGTTGCTGAGCATGCCCAAGCTTCCCTGGCCAGTAAGTCACAAGATCCAAAGGGCCTTCCCCCTTATTCCTAAGCCATGCTCACAGCTTCTTATCTATTTCTTCTGCTGCATTTGGAGCAGATCTTTCAGATTGAGTAGCTGAATTCTGCTCAGCTTTTGCTGTGCTTGATTATTGCCTTTCCATAAACAGCTAAAAACATGTTTAAATATTCCTATCATTTAGCCTGAAGGAAAACTGTTTAGCACATTTAATATCTTTACCCAGAACCCAGACTTCTATAGATGTAAGAACCATCTGATAGCAACCACTAACACTTTCCTGTATGAAAAAATAATCTTCTAAAAGAACAGCTACATGCAAAGTAAATAGAGAATTCTTCTATACAACAACATAACTTCGTGCCCCAAGTGTAAAAGGAGGTGTTTAAAACAGTAAGTTACAAATAAGGGTATTTTTCACTCTCATTTCTGTGATATGTGCAAAGCAGGGCAGTAAGGACAAGGTGCTAATATTATCATCTTCCAAATGGCACAATCAAGGCAAATGGAAACTGTGATGATGGCATATACCCATCTACTGGGTATATACTCACCTCTCAGCTTTCCAGACAGCAGATAAGCTTTTCCAGGTGAAGCCTTTCTTCTTTACAACTGTGCTGAATAACTTAGAATTGAATAGAACACACAAAAACAAACTCATCCCAAAAGCTTTCTATGCGGTTTTTTTTATCTGTCCAAATCTTTCCTTGGCCATTTTACTGGGAGAAAAACACACCAACTCCTCTAAGGTAATGCCCCTTGGTAGTGCACGTAGGAAAGTGGGTTTGGGGTTTGCTGCACTATCTAATTAGAGATCTCCTGACAGCTCATCTTCACTAAGTTTCATAATTACGTGAGTGAGCGTCAGTGATCCTCACTCAGCAGTTCCATGGGAGCTTTCTCAGTAGACACCGTTTATCCTGTTTCTTTTACTGTCATCCTTATTCCACCATTTGCAGTACTCAGAGTAGTTTTCAGATACCCTTTTTCCACAAAAGATGTTGCTCGTTGCTTTGGAGACTCATACTGAAAGCAGAGCACAGAGGAATAAATGACATTTGGGGTATTTCATTGCAGCCATAACCTCAAAGGGAGGAGGAAAAAAAAGAGAGAAGTTTAAAATAACTTTTGTTCCTCTCGTTCACAAAAACATACTGACAAATTACATATTTGTATTCTGGCAGTAGACAACATATTTTCAAGAGCTCTTCTGCCTGTCCCTTTTGTATAATAAAATGCTCTTACTCAAGGTTCAGGCTATTTCAAGGATTGTTCAATGCAGACTTATTCTATGGCTAACAAATGCATTATTTAACCAAGGAATGCCCAGGAGTAAGTGTAGGAATCAGCTTGATCTTATCCTCCTTTGGCAGGTGCTGTACTTTCATGGACACAGCTAGAACAACTCTCAGGGAAAGAAAAAAAAAAAAAAAAAAAAAAAAAAAAAAACAAAAAA